>BROE01000007.1:12868428-12891226 GCA_036571765.1 Plecoglossus altivelis
CCCTCCTCTAGTCAGGCCTTCTCACCTTGGCTGTGTGACTGGGAGAGCTGTTGTCTTAGGCCTCCCCCTGGTTTCACAAGCTTGTTTTACACAGCGGAGGCTGTGTGTCTTGGCACGGGGTGGCACTGGATAGGAGAATGTTGGGTGGGAGGGTTACTGGAGGTGTGTGGGTGTGTGTGTGGGTGTCTGTGAGGGGGTGGGGGTTGACTGCAGGTGATTGGTTCAGGGGGGGGGGGAAGCAGGCTGAGGACTTACAGGAATCGTAGAACACAGACGACTCGCTCTCCAGCCTCTACTGCTGACTGAGCTGTTGTGGTGGTGTGAGGACGTTCGACAGAACACAGCACACACACACACACACACCCAGCCACTTGACTTCCGCAACACGCTAACTGCTACACGCTAACAGCTAATGGCTAACTCATCTCTATCCATTCAACCAAGCAGTAGATCAATAAGCATGACTATTTAGTCCCAGTGACCCCACTGGATGAAGGTGGGTCTGACTGAGGTTGTGTGTTGACTCCTGCCTCAGGTCGGGTGGAGTGTACACTTCCTGTTGACCCTGCCTATCCCCTGTGCGCTGACAAGGTGCAGGTGAGACACAACACAACACTACACATCTACTACAAAGTGTGTGTGTGCCTGTGTGTGTGTGTGCTCCTCAGTATCCGTAATACTTTGGTGTTTGTGTGCACGTGCCAGTTTCAAGTCTTTATAACCTTCAAATTACCTTCCTTTTATATCAGTCTCTCTCTTTCTCTCTCCGTCTCTCTCTCTTTTCTCTGTCTCTCTCTTTCTCTCCGTCTCTCTCTTTCTCTCCGTCTCTCTCTCTCTTTCTCTCTCTTTCTCTTTGTCTCGCTCTCTCTCTCTCTCCGTCTCTCTTTCTCTCCATCTCTCTCTCTCTCTCTCTCTCTCTCACCTCCATGGTCAGTTCCTGCTAGCCCGCTGGCAGTCGGACCCCTGCTATGGCTTCTATGGGGTGGATGGTACCATCTGCTCCATTCTGACCTACCTGAGCCAGAGAGAGGACTTCTGCCCCCCCCGACCTGGAGCAAACCATTCTGCCCCGCCCTGGCACCGCCCCCCCGGCCCCCGCTCAGAGAAGGTATAACAGAAACATCCTACACTTTGAACTCCATCACGGACGATCTGTCGGATCAGCCGATATTTCCACTTGGTCATCCGCCGCTTCCTTTTCTCGCAGGCACAGATTCGGACGACCCTGAGCCCTCTGTACGAGGTGATTGGCCGCTGGAAGGGTCCTGCGGTGAGCTTCATGCGGTCCAGGGCGGAGAGGCTGTCTGGGCACTGGATCAGGGCAGGGCAGAGGATCAAGCTCTCACACAGCTCTCCTCAGATGAAGGTGGGCCACAAACACACACGCTCATGTATATACTCACACACACACACACCTACACACACACAAACACGCTCATGTATATACTCACACACACATACACACACACAACCATGCTCATGTATATACTCACACACACATACACACACACAACCATGCTCATGTATATACTCACACACACACACCTACACACACACAAACATGCTCATGTATATACTCACACACAGACGCTCATATATATACTCGCACACACACACCTACACATACACACAAACATGCTCATGTATATACTCACACACACTCACACCCTCTCTCTCTATTTCCCTCCAGGTGCTGCTGTATCTGGGGGTGCTGGCGGGGGGGGGCGGCCAGCGGTTTGGGTCCATGGTGGAGAGGGGGGGTCCCCTGGGTGAGCTGGTGCAGTGGGCTGACCTCACCGCCAGCCTCGTCATCCTGGGACACAACCTGACCTTCGCCACCTCCCAGAAGCACCTGCACAGGTGTCACTTCCTGTCTTCCCGCCAGTCACGGTTGCTCCCACCCCTGACTTCTTATTGGTCACTCTCACAGAGCCAGCACCTGCTCCCGCCCCCCTCTCTGACATCACTGTGTGTGTGTGTTTTCATTGGCTAGACTGATAGGGGCGGCACCGGGGAAAGGAAGCTGCCCAATTCAGTGGCCATTGACCTTTGACCTGGTGTATACAGACTACCATGGCCTCGCCCACCTCCAGGGCGCCATGGGCTTGGCCTTCCAGCACTACCAGTACGTAGCACAGCCTGGGGCTCACTGGCCAATCCTGTCCAGCTCTGGTTGCTATGTGTCTTGTTCTCACTATTGTGGTTTTTAACTTCCAACTGTGAGCTTCGCACTTCAGGTCAATGTGCTGGTGTGATCCTGGATGGGAGCAGACAAGGATTCTGGAGAAGCGGCTCTTCATCTCGTTCGTTAGGGTGACTCTGTTCTGTTGTGTCCAGGTGTCGCTTTCGTGTCCTGGACTCCTTCGGCACGGAGCCTGCCTTTAACCTGGCCAGCTACGCCCGTAGCCACGGTTACAACACACTGTGGGGAAACTGGGATCTCCAGCCACTGCAGTACATGACCATGTTCCGTAAGTGTGTGTGTGTGATGTGTGTGTTTGCGGTATGTGTGTGTGTGTGTGTGTGTGTGTGTGAAGGCTGCAGAAGTGTGTTAACACACACACACACACAGTCATCATAAATACCATCCCGCTTCCATCCTCCCTCCCTGCACACTCCCTTCCTCCCCCCTCCCTTCCTCCCCCCCTTCCTCCCCTCCTCCCCCTCCCTCACCCAAGGGGAGACGGAGACAAGCTGCAGCACGCAGAGGGCGGCGCTCCACTGACAGGGCGCAGCGCCGTGTTTATTTGTGCTGCTGGCGTGGCGTGAGAGATGGCTGCCAGCGGCGGCGTCTGCACACACGGGGAGACGGGAACGAGGGAGGCAGGGGGAGGGGGGAGAGGGGGAGGGGCGAGAGGGAAGGGGGGAGGGGGGAGAGGGAAGGGGGGGAGGGATTAGAGGTGGCGCTGAGAAGCGGAGAGGATCTTGGAAGTGTCACAACCTCCCTGAGTGTAAGCCGTAAGCTCGCTCCTCAGTCTGTACCCGCCGGGCTTCATTGTCAATCGCTTGCGCTTGCGTGTGCGTGCCCGCGTGAAGACGTGACGTGTGTGTGTGTGTGTGTGTGTGTGTGTGTGCGTACGCCCTCATCATCTTCATGTCAGTGTTTGGGGTGTGATCCTCTGCTAATCTGATGAGTGGATGTGCTCAGGGCCGGCGTTGAGGCGTCGGCGGTGGTGAAGAGAGGAGACAAACAGTCTCTTAGTCAGAGGAGATTCTTCACTGTCACAACTCCTGCATAAGCAGAATGATTTGGCAAGGTCTTTTAAACAAACCCCCGACAGACTGATGGACACACGTGCACACGCTGGAATACACACGTGCGCACACACACACAAATACACACGCACACATACACACACACACATACACAGACACACATACACAGACACGCATACAGACACACATAGACACATACACATACACACGCGCACATACACAGACACACATACACAGACATACATGCACAGATACACATACCTACTCACACAGACACGCATACAGACACATATACACACATACACACACTCACACACATACAGACACACACGCACACGCAGACACACACATGTAGACAAATGCATACAGACACGCACACACACACATACAGACACACACGCACACATATAGACACACACACACATACAGACACACAGACACAAACATACAGACATACACATACATACAGACACACATTCTCACACATACATACACAGACACACTCACACGCAGACACACACAGACACACAGACACATTCTTGTATGTCTTAAATAAATAGCCATCTCTCACACCTTCTTCTCTGTAGTGTTTGGAGGGGTGAGGGGTGGAGGGTGGAGGGGTGGAGGGTGGAGGGTGGGGGGGGCCCGTCAGAGTTGAGTCTATATCCAAACAGGCTGACACAAACTCCTAAGAACAGCTTTGATTTCCATCATCGCCTGATTTATCTGTTCCCCCTCTTTCACACCAGCTTATAGAACCTTCCAGATGCTTTTTTCTTCTTCTTCTCCCAACTGTCACTTACCTGCATTCTTGAAGTCTCGTGTCTACATCGCCTGTCCTTCTTGATCCCTGCTTTCTGCTTTTCCGGTGTTTTCTGTCTGTTCTCCTCGTCTTCAAAGGGGATGAATACAGACATTCTCTGTTCCGTGTCTCTGTCTCCATGGAGATGTCTCACTGCACCCCAGGACAACTCACAACTCACACAGACTCTCCGTGACAGGATCACGCGCGCGCACACACACAAACAATTTGCACACTTCCAAATTCTCCTTCAGTGGAATGTACAGACGGCAGACACAAAGCACTTGGATGGTGACTATACTGTCACAATCTCCTGTTTTCAGATCAGCACAAAGCAAGAGTATGTCAGATCAGATCTGAATGACCATTGGGACTTACTAATTGTTAGACATGATTTCCAGTTTTGGAATACCTGTGTGGTGTGTACCTGGTGTATACCTGGTGTATACCTGGTGTATACCTGGTGTATACCTGGTGTGTACCAGGTGTGTACCTGGTGTGTTAGTTTGTACCTGGTGTCTTAGTTTGTCCTCGGAGTGTACCTGGTGTGTAGCTGGTCTTTACCTGTTGTTAAGCTGGTGTCTGAGTGCCAGCTCTCTGTCTCCCCCCAGCCCACAGCCCAGATAACTCCTTCTTGGGCTTCATCAGTGAGCAGACCTCCAGGGAGGAAGTGGAGACAGAGCTGGACAGGAAGGACAACATCGCAGTGGTGTACGGAAAGCAGGAGTACATGTGGCAGGTATCCTGACCCAGTCCTGACCTAGCCTTAACACGCTCCTAACCTAGCTTTAACCCAGTCTTAAACACTGTTATAACCCAGTCCTAACCCTGCACTAACCCAGTCCTAACCCCACCTCACAGTTGATGTGTAATTCTAACAGTGTGTCTCACAGCAGCTCTGCTCTCTCCTTGACCAGGGGAATGATCAGTACCTGGAGGTGGTCAGTGGAGAGCTGGAGACCCATGGTACTGTATACCAGCCCTCCACCACCTCCTCCACCCTCCCCCGCTCCATCATCAACCACGGCCTACTGACCCAGGGCCAGTTCCTGCAGCTACTCAGGAGAGCAAAGGTGGTGTCCTCCCCCCCCACACCCACACACACACACACACACAACCAGGGCTGGAGTTATAACTGCATGTTAACTGATCCAGCACGTACAGAGTTCCCTGAGTAAAGGATTCTCCTCAGGATTAACACAGTGAACTGGACTAGAATTGTATGAATGGCTTTGATCTGGATTGTGTGTGTGATGTGCAGTGTGTGTGTGTGTGTGTGTGATGTGCAGTATGTGTGTGTGATGTGCAGTATGTGTGTGTGTGATGTGCTGTGTGTGTGTGTGTGTGCAGTTTGTGTGTCTGCTTGAGCTCCTTGGTTGTGAGCAGACTGTCCTTGTTCTCCCCCTCTCCCCCCCTCCCCAGGTGTTTGTGGGTCTGGGGTTCCCCTACGAGGGCCCGGCCCCCCTGGAGGCTATAGCCTCAGGATGTGTCTTCCTCCAGCCCAGGTTTCTGCCTCCGCGCTCAGCAGAGAACACAGACTTCTACCGAGGGAAGCCCACCACCAGAGAGGTACTGCTGGGTGTAGGACCTGTCTGGTTATCCATGGCCTGTGGAGTAATGCTGGGACCAGTCAGTCTGGAGGTCTCTCACTCTCTCTCTCTTTGTATCTCTCTCTCTCTTTGTCTCTCTCTTTGTCTCTCTCTTGTCTCTCTCTTTGTCTCTCACACTCTCTTTCTCTCTTTGTCACTTTCTCTCTCTCTCTCTCTCTTTGTCTCTTTGTCTCTCTCTGTGTCTCTCTCTCTCTCTCTTTGTCTTTCTCTTTGTCTCTCTCTCTCTTTGTCTCTCTCCCTCCCTCTCTCTCCCTCTCTCTCTTTCTTTCTCTCTTTCTCTCACTCTCTTTGTCTCTCTCTTTCTCTCACTCTTCCATTGTCTCTCTCTCTATCTCTCTCTCTCGCTCTTTCTCTGTCTATCTCTGTCTGTCTCTCAATCTCTCTCTCTCTCTCTTTCTCTCTCTCTATCTCTCTCTCCCTCTCTTTGTTGTTGCATACCTGTGTGTGTGCGTCTGTGCATGCACGCCTGTGTGTGTGTGTATGTGTCAGATCACCTCCCAGCATCCCTACGTAGAAGACTTCATTGGGAAGCCCTATGTGTGGACTGTAGACACAGCCAACACCACAGATGTCCAGCAGGCCATCAGAGCTATTCTCCAAACTCAAGTATGGATCTGCAACCACGTTAACACTTCAGCTGACTCTAGAACCACACCAGAAGATCTAGAACACATCCAGTCCCGTGAAAGGCAGATCTACTGTGGGTTTGTGTTGCAGGTGAAGCCGTTCACGCCAAGAGAGTTCACCTGTGAGGGGATGCTGGAGAGAGTCAACGCTTACATCACTCATCAGGTTGGCCTTGAAAAATGGACCCCAAAATAAAGCTATTAGCATCCTGCTAACTCCTGTGTGATATGGACAGTCTGTTGGTTTATTGACTAACTGATTATTTTAGTTGGTTGGACCCTAATCTTTTCTCTATGGCTGACCTCTGACCTCCAGGATTTCTGCCAGGAGTCCTTCCCTACCTGGCCAGCAGAGGGGGCTCTGAAGGGCCACCTTGGGCCCTTGGGTCAGTCCTGTGTAAGTGTCTGTCGGCGGTCCTCTCTGGTATGTGAGCCAGCCTTGTTCCATCACCTCAACAGCCCTGCGGCCTTCGCCAGGTAACACATTCCTGAGGTTGAGCGCCACGATCAGAATGCGTGCGGCCAAAATCGTCAAATTCAACTGAGACGCTGTCACCGTTTACTGACTACATTACCCATCTCCCCCCTCTGTCAGATTCTCCCTGGACTGCTCCAGCACAGAGCAGGAAGTCAACCACCTGCTTCCTGCCTACAGCCCATGGGGGCGGCGCTGCGGGCTGCAAAAGGAGCGGCTGCTGTTCAGCTGCGCCGGGTCGGACCCCTCCTACCGCAGACTCTGCCCCTGCAGGGCCCATCTGCCTGGGCAGGTAGCGCTGTGCCCCGGCTGCCTATAGGGGGCAGTGTATTCCCTCAGAGCCGCTTAAAGCCAGTATTAAGGAAGGGAACTGCGGACGGACTGGTTTCTGTAGTCTCACGGGCTATTTTCAGTATTCAATCCCTCTTCAGCCGTTAGTGATCTGTCATGTGGATTAGAGATCACCTGTTTACAGAATTCAGGTGAGCACCGTCTAGAGCACTGGAGCAACACCACTTAGTAATGACGCTCTTCTACAGAGAGTCATCTCTCACAGCAACTACAACCTTGTATTGATCCGGTCTGGAAAGTCAAGCGTGGCATTACTAGCCTTTTATCATTGGCTCATGACAGAATCTGGATATAACCCCAGAACTGTATTGGGAGAACGAGAGAGAGGGAAGGGGGGGCAGAGGGGGCAGGGGGGGAGGTAGAGATGGATGGAAAGACGGAGAGAGCAAGAGAAATCAGGGGCATGAGAGGGATAGAGAGAGAGGGATAGAGAGAGAGGGAGGGAGGGAGGGAGGGAGGGAGGGAGAGGGAAGAAAAGAGGGAGGGATGGAGAAAGAGCTAGTGAGAGAGAGAGAAAGGGAGAGAGAAAGAGAAAGAAAGAGTGAGAGGGAGTGGGAGAGAGAGGGTGACTGGGTAAATGATGAAGGATGTAATCAGGGTGAGTCACAGAGTTAGCCTCTGGATTCCTCTGAGTGCAAGGCAATAAGAGCATGATCGGACCGTCACATAAACACTGGAGATCCACTGTGCTGATCTGGCTGAACTCTGCAAAAAGAACGAGGAGGTGGAGGAGTAGAGCGGGAACGAGAGGGTCAGAGGGGGAGGGTTGAGAAAGAGCGAGACACATAAAGAGGTAGAGAGGAGAGCGGGTGTGCAGAGAGGGTGAAGAGGGAGGGAGGAGGAGGTAGAATGAGAGATGCACTGATCCAGTCGCCTCCCAAGACCTGAAGCTGAGCCCATAACATGAGGTAGACTCTTCCCTCCCTCTTCCCTTTAAGAGAGGGAGATGCAGAAGGGAAGCCATGGTGCTTAACGGAGGCCATAATGCGACTGAAATGATGGGGTGTGGGGTAGCACAGTGCAGCTGCTAGATAGCTAGACTGGTGTTGCTCCAGATAATAAACTCTCCAGTCTGGGGTCTGTCCCTACAAATTGGGCCAGTGTGAATAGCTTTTCTGGGAACAGGTTCTTTCATGGATATTGGTTGGCTGAAACTGAGACAGTTTGACCTTCTTTGGCTAAAAATACTCAGTTTGGCTCAGTGATATTAACGCTCAGGGATTGACCTGCGACCTTCTGCTTCTCAGGGATTGGATGATAACTTGATTGACAGACTCTGGCTGTAAAATTGTTGGCTAATATAGTGGTCGAGACTGACATAAGCGAATGTTATGCTAATGCAGCTGGCCTTGTCAAATCTGACTGATTTGATTGAAAGGAGCGTCCAAAGAGGACAAAAGGGAACTGCTCTGTCCAGAGTTGCAGAAAATAAAGCTGAACCTGACCTCAGGGAAAACTCCAAAACAAGTTTGGGGGAAATGTTTTTCTGTGTGACTCATACAAATCTCTTTCAAATGTCTAAAGCATAACATGTCCCTGTGTGAGGGTTTGTGTCAGGTCAGGACAAGTCAAGAAATAAGGTTTGAAAACAACATAACAATACAAAGCTGTTTCTTTCAGACAGGTTTTAAAGGTTTCAAACGTCACATTTCGGTGTACAGTAATACAGGTACCAAATTGAACTCTTATGGTTATTTGTGGGTCTCAAACGCAAAGGGTCTTACTGACCCCCGATCAGCTTAACTAGTATCTGTTTCAGACGCTCTCCCAAGGTTGACCGTAATTTCAGACTGCGTGATGTGGACATCAGTGTAAAACAGGGGAGGTTTCCATGCCTGACCGAGCTGCCCCTTAAAAATGACCGTTAAAAGGTTTGAAAACACAGGAGTGATTGACAGAGAGTGCAAGAAAAACAGGGCAAATACGTGACCTATCGTCGTCATTCAGACATGCAGGAATGTTCGCGATGGAGATTCAATCATGTTTATTTAAGCACCTTTGTACCTCTCTCTTTCCCCCCTCTCTTACCCTCTCTCTCTCTGTCTCTCTCCCCCCTCTCTTCCTCTCTCTCTGTCTCTTGCTCTCGCCTGACCCCTCTCTTACCTCTAGCCTACTTATAGGAGTGATTATTGCATTGGGATGTTTACACTGCTTTGCTATTCTCTCAATCAATCACTCTGTTGATGTTGGACTCTCTGTCTGAAATGATTCCCATTTGGGACGTCCAGTCAAAGACACCATGTAGTTTGTTTAAGGAATCTCTCTCTCTCTCTCTCTCTCTCTCTCTCTCATATGTCTCTCTCTTTAAACCTTTTCTTCCGAATACACCAGAATACATTATCGCCTCGTTGACTTGTACCACCTGGCACTGACACAGTGTGTCCTATAGGGGGCAGTGTGGTCCCGCTAACAGCCGCAGAAGTGAACAGCATCCCAAACACTCAGCGCTCCAGTCGAGACCCCCTCCACCACCTGCTTGGAGAGGGCAGGAGGCACTCTGGCCCATGTGTAGCTGCGCTCCGGCTCAGCGCAGATCCTTCTCGCCACCCCAGCTCTCTGGGGGAGGAGAAGGAGGGAGGAGAGAGGAGAAGGAGAGGGGAGGAAGAGAGGGGAGGGGGGAGGAGAGGGTAGAGGCGCAGAGGAGTGAGGGGGGAGGTGAGGGAGAGGAGAAAGAGGAAAGGAAGGACAGAGAAAGACATAGAGAGAAACACACAGAAAGAGAGATAGATAGAAAGAGAAAGAGAAGGAGAGAGGAGAAGAGGGAGAGAGGAGAGGGGGACAGGGAAGAGGGAGAGGTGGAAGCAGAGGAGGGGAAGGAGAGCGAAGAGAAGGGGGGAGAGGAGAGTGGGAGAGAGAAGGAGAGATGAGCATTAGAAAGCGAGAGGTGAAAGAGGGGGGAGAGAGAACGAAAGAGGGAGGGAGAAGAGAGAGTTGGAGGAGGGGGGGAGAGATAGGAAGAGAGAGGGGAAGGAGGGGATAGAGAGAGGAAAAGAGGGGGGGGGGAAGGGGGGAGAAGCTTTACTACCTGAAGCAAGCAGCTGCCTCCACAGAAAGCTGTTATTGGAGCGCCATGATTACACTAAACAACAACCCCCCTCCTCGAAGCAAATAAAACCTCTACAACAAACACTTGGCTTGCCTACAACGTTGCGTAAAGCCGCAGAGCTGGCCTTAAGGAATTTTTTTGAACTATTACGGATGATTAGGTGAAATGAAAAGAAAGGGAGGGGGCAAATGAAGATGTTTTTTGGGGGGGGAAGTTGCTTCCAGACCTTGGGAGTTGGTGTTGGTGCTGGCCTGTGTTTAACAGTGTGCACTGTGGGCTCCTTGGAAGAATTCTCTCTCTCTCCCCCTTCCTCTCTCTCTCTCTGTCTCTCTCTCATGCTCTCTGCCTCTCCATATCTCAGTCATGTTGTCTTTTGAACATGCTTGTGTCAGCTAGGTGTTGTGTGATTGTGTGTGCTTGCGTGTGTGTTTGCATGTAGATGAATAACACAGAGGAGCGCACCCTGCATGATGCTGCCTGTTCCATCAGCAACACACCGTGTTACCTATATCTGCTACGCTTGAACACTTGGGATATGCCGAACACATGCCAAGGACGTTCCGGAGTTTTCCTTCTTGTCTTCTGTCAGTGTCGTAGAGATGTCGGTTCGACGCACCTCAGTAACTCTGGGACAGACATGCCCCAGTCCAGCTTTCTTGGATGTGTATAGGATGTTTGTGTGTGTGTGTGTGTGTGTGTGTGTGTGAGTGTGTGTGAGTGTTCTGTGTGTTCGGAACGTTTATTAACCCTTTGTTCCTATTCATATATTCACCTCTTGCTCTGTTCGGGTAGGAGGCTGGTGCTCTCTGGAGATTAGTACTACAGCTGTCAGGAGGAGGGAAAAAGAGAGGAGAGGAGGGGAAAAGAGAGGAGGAGAGGGAAAGACAGGGGAGGAGAGAGGACAGGACAGGAAAGGAGCTGAGGGGAAAGGAGGAGAGGGGAGTGGAGGAGAAGGGAAGACAGGGGAGGAGAGGAGGAGAGAGGACAGGACAGGAGAGGAGGGGAAAGTACGAAAGGGGAGTGGAGGAGAGGGGAAGGCAGGGGGGAGAGGAGGAGAGGAGGAGAGAAGTGGAAAGAAGGAGAGGAGAGTGGAGGAGAAGGGAAGGCAGGGGAGGAGAGGAGGAGCGAGGACAGGACAGGAAAGGAGAGGAGGGGAAAGGAGGGGAGGACAGGAGGAGAGAGGGGAGATGAGGGGGGCAGCCGAGAGGAGGAGAGGAGAGAAAAAGAGGAGGAGAAGAGAGAAAGCTCTGAATGGTGCACAGAGCAGCTAGCTAACGTCTGCTAGCCCCAGAAAGCCCTTGTCATCTTTCATCCCACACCTCCCAATTGCCTTCATTTTCTGGGGGCCCTTAAATTGGCCCTTATTGTCCCATAAATGGCTCCTTTTGGGGGATTTATAGGGAAGGGGGAGTCAAGGGCATAAAACCGCCCTTTTGATGTCTCCTTTGCTTAGCAGGGAACTCAGATGAGCTTGCCCATGTGCTGTGCTCTGATGCTGTACAACGCCACACTCTCTAGCGTGCCATCCATGCACATCAAAATATATTGAACTCTGGTTCAGCTTTGGTTTAGAGTCATGCAATGTAATGACCTCTGTTCCAGTTCCACTTACGTTTCCCTGCTTCTTCTCTGCTGCCTGTGATTAAAATGCAGGCAGGGCGGAATAGGTGGCTGAATGTCGCAGGGGGCGCATATATGTTACGACAGTCCTCACCCTAGCTTGGGGAATACAGTTTTATGTCCTGGAATTCTAAGATGTGTGCAGTGGAGTCGGGGGGGGGGGGGGGCGGCTCGCTCACTCCCTGTATCTTTCCCTCTTTCTCTCTGTTTCTTTATCTCTCCCTCCCTCTCTCTCTCTTTCTCTCTCTGAGAGGCAGAGATGGGCCAGGTGATAGTGACACGCCCAGCTGTGCGCCGGTTACCACGGCGATGACAGCCCCCTGTTCCCAGGTGCACAGACAGCTGGGTTGGCAAGGAATGTGTGTGTTTGTGTGCGTGTGTCTATCTGTCTGTGGCAGCACACGTGTGTGTGTGTGACAGAGCTAGATGGAGAGAGCAGAGAGATCCTGGTGACAGAGGGGAGACAGAGACAGACATGTGGGGGCAGGGGACCTGCTTGGAGAGGCCTGACAGGTGTGTGATTGACGGGAGAGCGTGGGAGAATGTTGGGGAGCACAAGTAGGACCGAGATAACCTTTGACCTCCGTCTAATAGCTCCTCCCCCTGGGATCCACCTGCACTTTCACAGGTCGCACAGTTCAGTAAACAAATAAATATTCTTTCATTGAGTTTTACAGTGCGTCTCTTTGGATCGATGACAATGTCTATCCATGCTGAACCCTGGTGTTCACAAAACTGTTGTAGACAGTCTACACATCCAAATAGAATTTACAGCTGGTCATTAATATATGCAGTGTGGAAGTTTGGTTTTGAACCATGCCACAGAATGCAGGAGATAGACAACTTCTGTACATGGACATGGCCTGTTTTTTGGTCATCGTTGGTTATTTCATTGACGATTTGGCTTCAATTGGGTCATCACGGCAATGCACATTCCTGTCTGTGCACCTGTGTGAGTGAGTGAGAAAGAGAAAGAGAGAAAAACAGATGAAACGCCCCCCCCCATCATCGTTTCAAACTATCTCTCTCTCTCTCTCTCTCTCTCTCTCCCCGGCTCTCTCTCTTCCCTCGCTTTTCCCTCATTCCCCCTCCTCTTCCAAGAGCGGTAGGCCTCACTCAACACCAGGTGATAAGAAGCACAAAGGGGCCTTGGTGACCAGCCATGCCCAGGCAGCATGCTCCAACGCTGGGGGGAGAACTAGGAGGATAGACCCCCTTCCTCCTCCTTCCCACCACCACCCATCTTTACCTGCCCTAGAAACCCCAGCACTCTGGACTGGGCAGGAGGGTGGTGTGGGCGTCGGAGGAAGAAGAGAAAAGATGTAGAAGAAGAGAGAGAAGGAGGACTAGGAAAGAAAATAAAGGAAAATGGAAAGAGAGAAACAGGAGGAGAGGGAGGGATGCGGCCGAGAGAGAGAGAGAGATGAAGAGAGAGAGAGAAGGAGAGACATAGACAGACAGAGAGAGAGAGAGACATAGATATAGAGAGAGACATAGACAGAGAGAGAGAGAGACACATAGACAGTGACAGAGAGAGAAAGAGAAAGAGAGAGAGACATAGATATAGACAGAGAGAGAGAGGAGTGTGAAGGGGAACATGGCCGCCACTGTGGGCTCCTGTGACGGAGATGGTATTCTTCTGAGGCTGGCACCACATCCGTCTCGCTTCATGGCGAAGGGAAAAAGGGCGCAGAGAGATGGTAGGAGGGGGGAGGCTCCAAAATCAATTTCATGCTGGAGTCAGACACTGCTCGAAGAAGGAATAGTTAGTGTGTGTGTGTCTCCAGGGTGAGTCTGTGTGTGTGTGTAGTGTGTGTGTGTGTGTGTAGCGTGTGTGTGTGTCTCCACGGTGAGTCTGTGTGTGTAGCATTTGTGTCTCCAGGATGAGTCTGTGTGTGTGTAGTGTGTGTCTTCAGGGTGAGTCTGTGTGTGTGTGTAGCGTGTGTGTGTGTGTAGCGTGTGTGTGTGTCTTCAGGGTGAGTGTGTGTGTAGCGTGTGTGTGTGTGCCTCCGGGGTGAGTCTGTGTGTGTGTAGCGTGTGTGTGTGTCTCCAGGGTGAGTGTGTGTGTGCTGGGTTTCATTTTGAGGGCAACACAATAGTGGAGTTTGACACAGAGGGGCGCGTTCGCCATCAAAGAGTTCACATCTGCATGTGAAAAAGACCATGTTGTTTGTCTCTTCTGACATCGGCGGCGAGCGAAATGACAAAACGTTTGCGTTTTCTTCAGCGTGTTGCTGCTAGCTGTTTACCCAGAGCGTCCCAGCTTCCGGAAGCTCTTGACTGAAACGTACGCAAAACATTTTCTGATTACCCGTACCATAAGGAGAACAGGTCAACAACTCAAGAAGTTGTCGTAAGTATTGGCTGAACACGGCCAAGATGTGTTCATCTGAAAGTGGCGCTGAAATCTGAGATTCCTTTTCATAAGCGGCATAACTGAAGAAGTGGCTTGTTCCGAGATGGGCTGGGTTAAGGCATGTGAAGAGACACATTCAGTCTGACTGGAATCACGGAGCATCACAGGGAAGCTTGTGAGATATCTCCAGGCGGCAGCAAACAGTACAGAGAAGGTGATAACCGGCTATCAGTCATTTACATGAAGGCGACGCCCCTGGTTATCGATTCTCAGTCGTTACCACACCCGCTAAAACTCTCTCTCTCTCACGCTCTCGCTCTCTCTCTCTCACTCTCTAGCTTGCTTGCTCGCTCACTCTCTCTCTCTCTCTGTCACTCTCTAGCTCTCTCTCTCTCTCTCTCTCTCTCTCACACACACACCTTTTAAGGGTGCTGGAGTGTGTTCGGCCTCTTCTAAATTCAGACCTCTCATTGTTTCCCTCCTTCACACTCGTTTCCATCCATCATTACGGTCAGCCGCTCTCTTCCGCTCGCTCGCCCGCGCGTCCCTCCCCCTTCTCGTGTTTTGTCCGCCGCCGCTCGCTCGCTCTCGCTCCTCCTCGATCCCTCCGTCCCTCCCTCCCTTCACGCTCTCTCTCTTTTCGACCCTCCCCCCCCCCCCCCCCTTTCTGGCATCAGTGGCAGCATCTCTTTTAAGGCACGTCAAGGGAACTGTCTGCTTCTTTCAAAGGCTTTTGTGTCAGGCCTTTCTCTGCCTAATTTGGTTTCCCCCAAACGCTTTCCCATATCACGGCTGTCTAGCCCCCTTTTCCTCCCTCCTACCTCTCTCTCCTCCTCTCCCTTTTCTCTTTCTCCTCCCTCCCTCTCATCGCTCCACCCGTCTCCTGTGAGTTATTCCGAAGACGCTATGGAAACTAGGCTCGGAGGAGCGTCGTGAGCGACGAGGTCGACCACTTTGTGTGTTTGGAGCGAACAGCAAACAGATACAGTCAAGCCCGCAACATCGACGGAAATCTACATTTTTGTGCTTACAAAGTCCAGGCAGGAAATGTACTGCCCTGGAATTCAAGGTTCATTAACAAATGATTGAATACGGCAGTCTCTTGAGGCGCTGGTGGGATTGAGAAGAGAAGAAGATGGAGGGGAACTGTTAGAGGAGGATAAGACAGAAGGGAGCTGGTGGAGGTCTGGAAACGCTTTGCCCCAAATTTAGGGTTCACAATTTCCAAACAAGCCAAGGCAGATAGCATCACCCCCATCGCACCGGGCTCTCCGGCGGGTCCCGGAGATCCGGTTTCCCTCCGACCACCCTTCCCATGACTTCACCGACCACATAGGTTACTTTAGGGAGCACCTCGTCATGGCAACGTCTCCCAAAAGCATCGTTCCGTGAGGGAAGCAAGGGAAGATGACCCAGAAAGGAAGGAGACAAAAGGAAGGAGGTTGAGGAGGGAGGTGGGGAGAGGTGGGGGGTGCTGGAGCCCCCCCCCCCGCCCCAGACTGAGGGGGGAGCAGTGGAGATCACACGTGAAGTTTTGCGAGCTGTGATAAGTCGACAGGAGACCTAAATAAATAATGAAAGTGAACAAACGGGGCGCCTGGTGTGTGTGCGAGTGACGGAATTCGTTCCTTTGCGTGCGTGTGCCGCTCTGCCGCGTCCTCACCTCAGGCAGACACATGTGCTTTTGCGCAAGATCCCGTCGTGTCGCCTTCCTTTTTGGACCCCCTTCGCTCTCTCTCTCTCCTCCCCCTCCCTCTGTTTGCTCCTCTCGTCTTTTCCCTCCTATTGAGCGCCCCCCCCCCTTTCCCCCCACTCTCCTGCAGAGCCACCCTACCTCCCATGCTCCACTCCTCTCTTCCGGAACATTTTCACTCATCCATCTCTGTACCCCCTTCCTCCACGTCCACCCCCTCTCTCCTCCTCGCGTTATTTGCGCGCTCCTCGTTTCTCACATAACACCTTCTCTCCCTCCGTCCCCCCCCTCCGCCCCCTTCGCCCCCACCCCTCCACTCCCCCCCCCCTCCGCCCCTGCCTTCTCGCTCATCCACGCCTCCCCTCCGCCCCTTCCCCTCCCTCCCTCACCCCCCCGCCCCCCCCTTCCCCTCCTTCCCCCCCCCCCAGCTTGCGCCTCCCTCCCTCACAACGCCGGACATGTTCTTTTTCCTTCCTCCTCGTACGCGATGGTTGAGCTGTGCGGTGGTTTTCCCCTCCCTCTCTGTAGTGAAGAGCCCCCCTCTGGTCTGAGACGAAGCCAAGCCGGGACCCCCTCGGTCGCTTCAGCGCCAGGAAATGTCCTGCAGCTCTGCAGACGAGAGAGGAAGCAGTCTGACATGGTGTCCCTCGTGACCGCAGCCCCCAGAATCACACGACTGGGGACGGAGTAAGGTTGGGGGTCTGAAAATGGCCTGAGGAAGATGATGTTTAGGGCTTAGATTGAAGGTGTGTTTATACATTGTGTTTATGTTATAGTGTGACAGAGAAAGGGGATAACGCAGAGTGAGAGTTGAGTTGCTGAGAGTAGAGAGGAGAAAGTGAGAGTGAGAGTAGAGGCAGAGTGAGAGTGAGAGTGAGAGTCGAGAGTTGAAAGAGGTAGAGAGAGAGGAGAGTGAGAGGGAGAGGAGATGGGAGAGGAGAGGGAGAGTGCGAAGAGGGAGAGAGGAGAGGAGAGGGAGAGAGAGTGGTGAGAGGGATGAGGGGAGAGGAGAGGGAGAGGAGAGAGAGGGGGTAGAGAGACATAGAGAGACATTGAGGTAGAGGGGGAGAGAGGCTGAGGGAGAGAGTGTTGAGAGAGAGGGAGAGAGTTGAAGAGAGAGAGTATACACAGAGTGTGTGAGTATACACGTTGTGTGCCGCAAGAGCAAACCTGTCCAACAGACATTCTTTTACAGCACTCATCACTGCTAGGCCTTCTGGCACGGTTGCTTATCGGGATAAAAGTGGCTTTGGGAAACAGAGAGGTCATGGAGATGTTTCACCTTTCCTCCTCCAACCACCCCTCTCCAAAAGTATGTTTACAGTCAAGTCATGCTGGGCTTTTCACAACTCTACAGGCACCACAGAAAATCGAATCCAGAATGTCTTTGTGTTTGGGGAAAATGGTTTTCATTTGGTGCCGAGAGGAGAGCCAGCAGGATTGGGTCAGAGGCACGCGGGGCGTCGGTGTCCTCTGATGGCTCGAGGGCAGCTGGTGGCGAGACGAGGACTCGGTGGAAGGAGGATCTACGGTGAACGGAGCGACTCGATAGGCCGGTATGTCTGACCCAGGCTTGTAAATCAAAGTGCTGCCGTTTCATTGTCAGATTAGGATAGTTAATACTTAATCAATATCTTACAGTTGGAAGGCTTGTCATCTTCTGTGTGGTGCTTCTCCTGTTCGTGTTTCTGGTTTGAATTTGAAGCCCACACTCTTGAAGCAGCACCAGGTAGACACACACATACACACACACACACACACATGCAGACAGAGAGACAGAGACACACACACACACATGTGGACAGAGACACATGCACACACATGCTGACAGAGACACATGCACACACATGCGGACAGAGACACACACACACACACACACACACACATACTGACAGAGACACATGCACACACATGCGGACAGACACACACACACACACACACACACACACACACACACATGCTGACAGAGACACATGCACACACATGTGGACAGAGACACATGCACACACATGCAGACACAAACCGACCCAGTGTAGTTCATTCAGTCTGGGAGGGAAGAGAGAGGCTGTTTTTGTAGTCCACACTCAACCGACCATCAAACCTTTCACAGCTGGTAGCCAGATCCATGACTGGACCAACCAGAATCCCGACTGGACCAGAACTAGAACTGGAGCCTCCTCTGCTCCTCGCACTTCACTCCTGTCAGAGACCTCCGATGTTGTCAGTGTGTCAGGAGACGTAAACACAGTAGAAGCGTTTCACAACACGCGTGATATTCTCCCTTTCTGATCCTACTGTGACCCAGGAACTGCTCTTCCATTTCCACCCCACGCGTTACTGAAACGCCCGACACGTCAGAGGACTGGAGTTTGTATTTGAGGGTGAGGTTGAACAGGTTCATTATTAGGGTTAGGGGAATTCCACATATCTGTGCATCTACAGCGGAGCACGAGATCACACCAAACCAAGCGGCTAATTCCTAAATGGAATCTCCAGAATTGTTGCTGCAACAACTAAACAAACCCTCTAATCAAACCTTCATTCCTCTCTGTATATTAGCCTGATGACAAAAAAAAAAAATAAACGCTCAGGGGGAAAAAAAAGATGAGTTTATGAGCTTTTCCAAACAAGACGCAGCGCCACTTCAAAGCCGTTGATTAGCACTCCAAAGTGTGTGTGGAATCAGTTGACGTACTGCAGGCGTGTCGTGTGAACACCGTACCGACCTGTGGAGCAGAGCAATAACAGGTCTGGGCCCTGAGACTTCAGAGACCAGCCTGACCTGCCCCTGTTTGGTTAAGCCAGGATATGAAACTGAGAGAGAGAGGGGGGGGTTGGGGAGGGAGGGAGGGAGTGAGGGTGGGAGACTTGACAGTGTTTTGATGGCAGGGGGCTGGAAACGATTTGGGAAGGTGAATTTAATACAAATTCCCTTTGCTGCCCCCCCAGCCCCCGACCCTAGTGACTAGAGCGACCGCCCCTCTCCTGCCCCTCTACCTCTCCTGCCCCTCTACCTCTCCACCCCTCTACTCCTCCACCTCTCCCTCTACCCACCTCTCCCTCCTTCTTAACCTCCCTCCCCCTCTCTAACACCTCACCTCCTGTCTCCTCCCCCTCTCCTCTCCCTCCACCTCTCCTTTCCTCTCCTTCAACCTCTCCTCTCCTACCCCTCCACCTCCACCTCTCCCCCACCTCTCCTCCCACTCCACCTCTCCTCCACCTCTCCCCCCTCCACCTTTCCTACCCCTCCACCTCTCCTCCATCTCTCCTCCCCCTCTCTCTTCAGTCATGGATTCCTGCCACCGCCAGACGTGAGCGTTCCACTCTGGAGGTATTCATGGTGTCAGTCTTTTCATCGAGGCGAGTGAGTGTGAAAGACCAACCAGGAGGGTGTCGTTACGTTCTGGTTGACCAAATGTCTCTTTACCTTCCTGGAGAAGTCCTACTGTCCTCCTGTCATTCTGTCCCCGTGTCTCTTTTCCCCTGTCCCTCCATGTCCCTCGCTGTCCTTTCTGGTCAGTCGTCCCTGCAGATTCCTGACAGGAACTCTGAATGCAGCTGTTTAATCAAGTATCTTGCTTGTGTTTTGGTGTTGACAAGTCCAAATAGTGAGGAGTTGTAAAAGACTGTAAAAGTCTTAGCGGATGGAGTTGAACAGAAAGTGTGTGGCTTTGACCTATCGGACCAAACTACAACGTCAATTATTTACCTGCACTCATTTCGATCTAATACTCAAGTCATTTGCGGTCAGGATTAACTTTAGATCATACTTAACAATCATCATTTCAAAGCAGCCCAGGCTATCCTTAGCTCAACATTGGCTCTCTGTGGAAAGTGATACCCTATACTTCTCTGCACCGTTGGAGAGTATAATTGACCACAATTAGAGCAATTACAGCCGATTTTAATGACTTGAACAAATTGATGACAGGCTCGTTAGAGGTAGCTGTCCTCGTCGTCTTGCTTGGGACAGAGGGAACAACGGCAGCAGAATGACTCCTTAAACCTGTCTTCCACATACACATGCAGGTACATGCATGTGCGAGTGTGTCTGAGTTCATAATACATATGTTGTGCATGCATGTACGCATGCATGCCTGTGTGTATCTGCGCAGGTCTGTATGTAAGTATGTCTGCGTGCACGTGTGTGTATGTGATCTGACTCCGTGTTTGAGGGTGGTAGTGATGGCGGGGGCAGGGGGCGGTGGGCGGGGGGGGCGGGTGGAGGGTGGGGGGGGGGGCCGCGGTATTGGATGACGTCCAGCAGTTGTCCGTGATCGCCGTGGCTGCGGAGCTGCAGGTGTCCCTGTGCCCCCGGTGGTTCTGAGACGCCTCTCTTCTCCCACCAAAATGCTTTCAAGCAGCGTAGGATTACAGAGGCGCAGACCAGTCATCTGAGGGATGCCTGGAATGTCCCCCCGCATCAAAGACCTGCACACAGCCCTGTTTCCATCTGCAATTAAAACAAAGGACGAAATGAAAGAGGGAGGGAAGGGAGGGAGGAGGAATAGACGAAGGGTGGGAGCGGTAGAGAGAGGGAGAGAGAACACAGAGAGGGAAGGGAAGAGGGAGAGAGGGGGGGATAAAGGGAGAGAGAGAGGGAGGCGGGCAGGCAGGCAGAGACCATGTCAACACCTGCTAAGGGTCCTGAATGTGCCAGAAAAAAGGGAAAAAAAGACAGAAAGAAAAATGGAGTATGATTTCAACCTTAATAAACCCGCTTTAATAAAAGAGAATGACCCGCCTGACCCCCACGCTGCATCTGGTTGTGGTTGGGAAACCTAAGCACCTTGCCAGGTCTATCAACCTGAAAGAGAGACTGAGAGAGAGACAGAGACAAGGAGAGAGACTCTGAGAGAGAGACAGAGAGACATGGAGAGAGAGAGACTAAGAGACATAGAGACATGGAGAGAGAGACAGAGACAAGGAGAGAGACACTGAGAGACAGAGAGAGATGGAGAGAGAGACTCAGAGACAGAGAGACATGGAGAGAGAGACTCAGAGACAAAGAGACATGGAGAGAGACTGAGAGAGAGAGACAGAGACACGGAGAGAGAGACAGACATGGAGAGATGAGACTGAGAGACAGAGAGACATGGAGAGAGACTGAGAGAGAGAGACAGAGACAAGGAGAGCGCGAGAGTAGAAAGACAAGGAGAGAGAGAGGAAGATGGAACAAGGGAAAAAATATAGAGCTAGAGAGAAGGAGAGAGAGAGGGAGAGACAGAGAGCGAGATGAAAACAGGGAGAAAGAGAGAGGGAGAGAGATAGCGAGATTGAGACGGGGAGAAAGATAGATCGAGTCCAAACGTCCATGTACTGAAGTCATAATTCTCGTTCTGAGACAAATCTGCTACGTAACAAGAGCCGTAAAACTAATGAAAATATGCATCTGGATGATTGCAGTTATTTACACACGACTGTAATAAAGAAAATGGATGCTTTATATTGCTCTTCTATCATGAATATTTATGAAATATTCAACTGTTGGACGAAAAAGTTAAACGTGGTAAATTCCTCCCCTAGAAGAATGGATAAAGATGGGTTTGCACATTGTAAAACGAACGCAAGGACCATATAAATATAGTTTTATGTGTGTAGTATCACTGGCAGTAAGACCGTTTTACACACTTGAAAATAAATCCAAAAAGGTGCCCGTAAAATCTATCTGTTAGATTTATTACCACAGTTCTAACCCTGATAACAATGGCCATAAAAATTGATTTATATGTGTGTGTAGCAATGGACAGAACACTTGCTAGAAATACAATTTTCCTTTTGCAGGTTCAATTCTATCCCATAATAAACATCTCAACACAAGTAACGTTTTGGAGTCTGGGTAAATATCTTCCACAATGTGGCATGCCAACTCCATTTTTCTTGTCTCTGAAACTGGCAACCGTTCACATCCCAAAAAGTGAGGAGATATCAGTGGATTTACAAGCTTCAGAACTGATAGCAGACCAACTCACACTAAGCTAACATCTCTACTCTGTTCAGAAAGTCTCCATCTGGTCGTGCTAGCTGACCGCTAACGAAACACGAGAAGTTAACATAAAGTATATTAAACGCTAACGCGAATGTAAAAAAAAACATCGACAAAACCATCAAAGAGTCACCGGACACAAACACGTCTCCTCCGCCTTGACGGAGTCAGACGTGGGTCCTGCCCTTGTATCTACACGTCTCCTCCGCCTTGACGGAGTCAGACGTGGGTCCTGCCCTTGTATCTGCTGCCATGCGCCTGTTTCTTAAAGAGGTCACAAAGCAAATCCTCAGGAGACGAGAAAGCTGGAAAAGCTCTCGCATGCAGCCTGGATGAAGGAGACCACCACGCGTCAGGGGTCTCGTTAGGGAGAGGGCGGCGAGTCTTTGAAACGCTCGTCATTATTTTCCAATCTGTGACTATTTATAGGGCAGGAATGTGGCGGCTGTACAGGCCAGAGCAGGGCGTAACGCACACCTTGGGGTTTGTGCGGCTTATAAAAAAACAAGGCGTTCCCCCTCTCCCAGTCCTCGGTGTCACCAGTGCCGGCTGGTCGTTGTTTTAGCCGTTTCCTTCCTCGTGTTCAGGTAAAGTACTGAGGTTCTGATCATAAAGACTAATGATGATGTTGGAACCTGAGGCTTTTTGCTGCTCTTCAGTCTAAGTTCCCATGGCCGTTGCCTACATAGAGCTATCAACCTATCCCAGAGCACGGCCAGCCCTGATTGGTGGAGCGCCACTGATCCCATGATCCTTTGTGCAGGGTGTGACCGTGCTTGGCAGCGCTGAAAAAGAGTCACTCATGTTGTGGGCTTTCCCTCTCTCTTTTCATCTCCCCTCTCTCCCTCTGTCTCTCCCTTCTTCTCGTTCTCCTTCTCTCCCACCTCATCTCCTTCCCTCCCTCCGTCTCTCTGTTCTTCTCTCCCCCTCTCGTCCCCTCCTCCCCTTCCTCCTCCTCCTCTCCCTCCCTCCTCCTCTCCATCCCTCCCTCCCCTACCTCTCCTCCCATCTGCTCTA
>BROE01000007.1:12892022-12918409 GCA_036571765.1 Plecoglossus altivelis
ACACACACACACACACACACACACACACAAACACCCGTGCTCACGCTCGCTTCTCCGTGTCCGAACAGAAAAGCAGAGGAGAGTCGTAGACGAGCGTGTTTCAGGCTGCGACAACTGGGGTACCCCAGACACGCACGCTCACCCGCTGTTCTCCTCGCAGCGCCAGACCAAACAGTGCATCCGTCATTAATCTTCATAAACAAACTCCTCCCATCCCACGTACAGCAGGGTCCAGCAGCTGCTCTGCTTAAGTGTTAACTAGAACATGAGCAGCTGTTGGAGGGGCTGACAGCACTGGGGAGAACACGCTAACCGTACTGTTTTGTTTTCGGATGAAAACGTCACTCGACACGGCGCACGGTACGCTGGCGCCCACCGTAACTGTGGAAGGTTGCACGGCGCGGGACGGTCGCTGCGAGCGCGACCGTAGGCAGAGAAAGACGACCGGGATGACCACATGCACACGGTTGATCAGAGATACGAGGGTTCAGGTGCAGAACCACGGAATGCTAGATTGGCTGATTTGTCTTGGGTGTGTGTGTGTGTGAGTGTGAGTGTGTGTGAGTGTGTGTGTGTGAGTGTGTGTGAGTGTGTGTGAGTGTGTGTGTGTGTGAGTGTGTGTGTGTGAGTGTGTATGTGTGAGTGTTTGTGTGTGTGTGACTGTGTGTGTGTGAGTGTTTGTGTGTGTGTGTGTGTGTATGTGAGAGAGAGTGTTTGTGTGTGTGAGAGAGAGTGTTTGTGTGTGTGTGTGTGTGTGTGAGAGTGTTTGTGTTTGTGTGTGTGTGTGTGTGTGGAAAGGAGGAGGAGAGAGGAGCATTCCCCTAAAACACTGAAGGCTGAGTGAAATCGACACTAATTCCTTGGAATGCTGCTTCCGCTTGGTTATGTCGAAAAATAGAAACCTTATTGTGATAGAGGGAGTTTGGCCTGAAGCTACCAGGTAAAGGAATGAAAAGAAAGCGGGGAGATTTCCCAAAGGAGCAGCTCACCTCTCTCCCTGCTGGTCATCGGACACAGCCGTGAGGCCAGTGAGCTACCCAGCCAGGCAGACACATACCTCTCTCCATCTCTCCATCTCTCCATCTCTCCATCTCTCCATCTCTCCATCTCCCGGGAGAGATGGAGAGACGGAGAGAGGGGAGAGTGGCGAGCAGATGTCACTGAGGAAAAGAGGGAAAGAGAGAGAAATAAGAAAAGAGAGAGAAATGTCAAGAGAAAGAGAGACATAAAGAGAGAGTGCAGGGAGAGAGAGAGAGAGAAAGAGAAAAAGAAAAAGAGAGGAGAGAGCGTGTGTGTGAGAGAGTTAGAGAGGAAAAGAAAGTAAGAAAAGAGATATAAGAGAAAACGATCTAAAAGAAAGAGAGAACGAGAGAGAGAGATACTGTACGTGGCTCTTTTAACAAGGTGTACGTCTGAACCTTCCCACCTGGTCGAAAACAACTTTCAGCTGAACACAGTAACAACCCTGATGTAGGAATGTGTCGCTGGTCCTGAGCCCAACAGTCACTCAGTGCTCCATTTAATAACGTCCACTTAAACGTTGAGTCAGAGCTCACAGCGCCGGCAGGGAACGCCGATTGCCCTGTGTGATCTGGTCTGTGGGAGTAAAGGGAGTGAATGTAGAGATGGATGTGCAGATGATAGACCAAGTACATGTGTGTGTCTAAGAGCTGCTACTTTCATCTTAGTGTGGGTTTGTACGCCTTTATCCGGAAATACGTGGATAGCCATGCCAGTCAAATGGCACTGTTTACCAAACGAAATAATACTAGAGATATCTCCTTTCTAACAGAAGGAAGATGGAGTCACGCAGTTAACCAGTTCCTTAAAAGAAACTCTGAGGTCATGTGACCGGTTATGTCTGTAATAGCTTATCTTTGACTAGCGTTTAATAATCCACATCAATCATTCGTATATTGAATGGCATATATTGCTCAATCGGATTTGGGATCATCATTTGATTACCCTGTCCTGGTTAATTGCCTTAATAATCTATAAACCACATAATTATATCAACGGCGCAAATGACAGGGAATACAAAGACCAGTGTTGTTTTAAGTATTATCTAACCGTTTGGTAGCTAGCTGAGCTACTGAGTCTAGCTGGCCAGCAACAGGCTGGCTAGCAATAGGCCTACACAAATCCAGTGCTTTCGAAAACTGAATATATCGCTATCAGAAGAGCAAATTGTCGCTCGCATAATGTACCATTTACCATAATGTACCATTGAGCCATTAATGGTACATTAATGTACCATTGTACCATGAGCTCCTTAGTGCTAATGCTCCTACTGTCAGACCTGACCTCCCAGTAACTTTCATCTGAGCTAAGTACTGTTGAGTGGGAATGCTTGAGCTACCAGTACGAAGCCGGTTGGAAACGTAGCTACAAGCACCCTGGCGTACAAGTGTAGCATTTCTGCAGCAGTCTTTATTGGCAGTGTTTTTGTTAACTTGCTAATTCCCAGACGTGAAACTAATGTTCTGTTGACGAGGTGAAACGCCCTCAAGTTTGTGGTGTTAGTGACGTTTGTGACTGTGGCTAGGCCTACCTAGTTAGCCCGGATCAAAATAAACATTTTGACATCGACATTGTATGTCTAGTGTAAAAATAGCCTTTGAGGTGGGAAGAATATAGACTATACATATATATGTAGAAAGAAAATAGTGTGAGCTGTGCAAAAAGTAGGACACCCAATGGCTCGTAGTACTGGGGTTAGGGTTGTGAATGTAGGTTTAAGGTTTGTGAAATGGTTGTGCACTTTGTCACCTTGTCTCAGGAGCTGCCACGAGTGTTAGTGTTGCAACATTGTAATAAAATTTTATTAATATTGCCACGTGTTGGGGAGGAGTCCTCCATTTGACAACTAAGGATTGGCAGCGAGGGAGGGAGGCAGGGAGGGAGGGAGGGAGGCAGGGAGGGAGGCCAGTGGACAGGGAGACCAGCGGGCAGGGAGGTGAGGAATGCAGTCCTTCTGTATGTTTGTGCTCCTGGAGTTGGACTGCCCACAGGTATGTGTAGGGCTGCAAGGCTGAATACTAACCCTGGGTGGAGCCCCTCCACGAGTCTCTACCGTGGGAGCAGGGCCTCCGAGACAGACACAGCGGCCGGGGTTGGACACCATATCTAAGGCAAACAAACCCAGCAGGAGGGGAGGCCTGGAGCTGGGCTGGGAGGGAGGGAGGGAGCAGGCGAGGTGAAGATGGTGCACAGGCACACAGGTTTGGGTAAACCAGGAAGATATCATCTAAGAGTCCAACAGTAATGATGATCAACGAGAATGATGTCGGGCTGCAAAGCACTTAAGGTGTTGCAGGAGACGTTTGACTTTGAATACGTCTGCTAGTGAAGTGGAGGAGTTGAAGGCCGTCCTCCGTGGTTAGAAAGAGAATATTTTCTCTGGGCTATAAATGTAAGTTAGATGGATCTCCCTACTTCATCGTCTCCTGAGCTTGGTTTCTTGTCCAGCTCTCTCTCTCGTCTACAGTTTCACATCAATGCTCTCCCCCCCTTGTGGAAGAGTCAAACAACATTACGCAACGCAACTCACTTTCTATCGCGTACATCTCTATCTGTCTCTCCGTCTCCATCTCTCCATCTCCCTCCCTCTCTTTCTCCATCTCCCTCCCTCCCTTCATCATCTCTCTCTCCCTCCCCTTCACCCTCCCTCCCTCCTTGCCTCCCTCCCTCCCCCTTAGCCATCTCTCTCTCTCTCTCCCCTTCTCCATCTCTCCATTTCCCTCGTTCTCGCTCTGTTTCAGTGGGCTCTGCCTCTGTAAAATGCCAAGGCTCCGTGGGGAGAGCTTACCTCTCAGGTATAAAACTGTGCGTGTACGCTCTTGTAACTTTCCATCTTTTTTCGGGGCTACAGGGAGAACCAGATGGCCCTGTAATTGAATCCATGTGGAGGCAGTTAAAGACGATGTGAAAAATGAGAGAACGCATGCACTGCGCTGAGAAATATAAAAATAGTCCCGTTGTGGACGCCATGTGATTACACAGCTAATCTCTTGTTTTCGGGGCATTACCAACACACATCCATAACGGAGGAGACGTGCGTAAACAAGGCCTCAGCGTGAACACGTGAGGAAGGGACAGCTTCGTCCGAGGTTTCAGCGCTCCTGAGACGTCTCTCATTCGCGTTGGCAGAGCGGGAGGTGTAATAAAAAGGATAGGCGATCGTTAAAAGACTAAATAAAAGGAAGAAAAAATATTCTTGCTATGTAACAATTCTGCACCCCCTGTTATTAGGCTGGTTCAATTGATAAATAACTACATCAGGGCAGTGTAGGTTGTCTGCTGAAGGTCACATACCCCGATTCTAATGAGCAGAATGGTTCGCCCTAGCGATACAATATCTTGATTCAGTTTACAAGGTACTTCCAACAGTGAAAAAAGTTCAACGTTCCTGAAGACATATCACCATGTAAAATCGAAAACACAAGACACAACAAAACCCCAAATTAAAGATTTAATTCTTCCATCCCAGGTAGTCCTGCCTCCCAACCAATCAGAACACAGGCTACGTTAACCTCTCGGCGGTTACCGTGGCGCTGGCGTTAACCCTAGCCTAACACTCCGACGGTGCCACCAGCTTGTTGCAGCTCAGTGTCATCTGATCCTCTGACGTAAACACAACCAATTAATAGGCCTTAAGGGACTTCTCCAAAAGGGGTCCTAAACATTGTGCTGTGGAAGCTACTGAAACGCGACACCATAGTCTCAGCCAGAGACAGTTTAGGAAAGAAGAAGTTCTGGTTTGAATGGAAAACATGGAGGAGATGCCAAGGCCTCTTGGTTTACTGGCAGAGGGAACTCGCTGTTCTTGTCTCCTGAGAGCAAGTTTGGCACAAGGCTTCGTGGCGGATCTGTTTTAACATTGTTATGATCTCTGGCCTCTGCATTCTCTGGAAGGTGAAGTAGACGAGTTTGACCTTTAAAAGACAGTGTGTAAACATCGAATCTTCTCCCCTCTCTAGCTCTCTCTCCCTCTATGTCTCTCTCTCTCTCTGTCTCTCTCTCTCTCTGTCTCTCTCTCTCTTTCTGTCTCTCTCTCCCTCCATGTCTCTCTCTCTCTGTCTCTCTCTCTCTTTCTGTCTCTCTCTCCCTCCATGTCTCTCTCTCTCTCTCTGTCTCTCTCTCTCTTTCTCTCTCTCTCTGTCTCTCTCTCTCTCTGTCTCTCTCTCTCTCTCTGTCTCTCTCTCTCTCTCTCTCTCTCTCTCTCTCTCTGTCTCTCTCTCTCTCTCTCTCTCCTCTCTGTCTCTCTCTCTCTCTGTCTCTCTCTCTCTCTGTCTCTCTCTCTCTCTGTCTCTCTCTCCCTCTATGTCTCTATTTTTACTCACTCCTTTTTTAACTTGACTAATCCTGCGTTTTGATTATCTATCAGATTCCATCGTCTTTACCACGTTCTTCTCACCTGGTTGTTATTACGTATGCCCCCCCCCCCCTGCACTCCACCTCCTCCTCCACCTCTTCCTCCACCTCCTCCTCCACCCTGACTCTCCTCACCTCTCTCCTGAAACAATAAACAAAGCTTTTCCATGGCACCCTGGCACAGCACGTTCAGTAATGCTGAAACCCTGGCCAGAAGGCTTGGATAGACTGACCTCTCATAGTCACCGTCATTTGTAGAGGCCAGAAGGCAATTTCTGGGAAACTTGAATGTGCGTGGGTGTGTAGGTGAGGGGGATGTTTTGTGACGTTTTGCGATGGTAACGTCTGTGATTATGGTTTATCCGCAGCCTGATCTCCGTGAGAAATGACCTGCTTGTGTTGCTGGATCATGACACTTGCCATGCAGGTGACTGTGATAGTTGATTATGGCCACGCTAAGAGGACCACAGTCACCGGAGAAAACGATGGTTTTCCATAAGTGGAGAAGACCAAGTGAGTGTTGCTGGATGAAAACCATCTGATATCTATATTTCCTGGGCTGTATTTCAAAGTATACATAAACTCTTCCCCAGAATTCTCACCCAAAGATCCTCCACATTTAACTCTGTACTTTTAACACAGGCTTTTTATTGTTGTGTGCACATTCTTCTAGTCCCATGGGTGCTTCATGTCCTTAAAATCCGACACTCATACACGCACACACGCGCACACACACACACACACACAGACACATACACACACACACACATACACACACACACACACTCACTCACACACACACATACACACACACACACATACACACACACACACACACACACTCACTCACACATACACACACACACACGCACACACGCGCACATACACACACGCACACACGCGCACACACACACACACACACACACACACACACACAGACACACAGAAACTTGGGTTCTGGGATATGCCCAGGACAGGTGTCCCCCAGACGAAGCTTCCATTTCAGAGGTACTTGTCCAAGGTCTCCAGAGAGCGTCTTTCTGCTGGTCTATTGTGTGCAAGCTAGTTTCAGGCCCACATTCTTATCATATTCCCTCGTCGACCAACAGCGTGTGAGGTTTTCAGGGGTCATTTGGCCACAAGGATCAAAGGGAAATTTCTTGGATGAAGAATCAGTATGTGTAAATAGCTTCTTAGGATAGTTTTTTGTTCCAGGTCCCACGGACGTCAGGATGCAAATGAAAGCACTCTTCGAGATGAATCGGTGAAGCAGATTATTGGCCGAAATTTGGATTATTAGTAAAACTAGACAGATGTCAATCGTCCGTTGCCTTTTCAACCTTGAGTAATGAATAAACAGCCAGTGATAAACTGCAAACATGGAACCAAAGTCAAACATAACTTCCATCTAACAAAATGGATCATAACGGTCAATCATAATGGAATTATGGAAACACGGTATGTGGAAGAAACCGCCATTAGACTGGGTCCAAACCTCATGTATTAAAAACGAGAAAAAAACCTTGTAAAAGTCTGGTTATGAGTATTGGTAGCCAAGGGAACTCTGAGTATTGATCGTTCAACCAGTCGCACGTGTTTTGACAATGAGGTACCTGTTCTCCCTCCGTTTGGTTCCTCGAAAGGAACGATTTAGTAGTGCAGTCCTCAGCTCCAAAACTCATCAACGTCTAACAAGGCTGTGCTCTCCCTCTCTCGCTGTGCCACTCGAGGGCAGGAATGGGTCTAGGCCAGGGCCGGGTGGGGGTACGGGCGGGACCAGTCTGGTTCTGGCACGGTCTCCCTTTCAAGCAGCTGGAAGTTTTGGGCCTTGTCTGGTGTGAGGGTTGGAGGTGAGGTGTGGACGTGCCAAGGTAAATGAGAGACCTTCCTTTCTCCGCTTCTCGCTGTGGGCATTCGGATGTTGGTTACCACCTAAGGCCCTCGTTGGTCTTTAAAGTGCCCTGGCCAGAGTGTGGCTCTTGCCAAACAAACAGCAGGAGCTGTGAGGAGGAAGTGTAGTTTCCTCTGGTTCACAGCTGTGTGCTGTGAGTCCACCCTTACCAGCCTAATGGAATAAGACGCCACTGTGTGGAAACCTTTATGATGTAGCTCAGTGCTAAGCTACAGGAGCATTAGCTTGATATGGTTGGTATCAATTTCAGGAACAGTTAGCATTCACCGGGTTAGCGTTTGCATTGTTTTAGCCGTAAGGTTGTTAGCGTTCAACTTATATAGCATGCGCCTTTTCTGTTACTTCGTTATTGATTTTGGTATCATCGCTCACATCAAGGCATTGATAGTCCACCAATTATTTAAAAAAGGGTTAGGTCAAGTTCAAATCTGGCCAGTTGAAATTCCTTTCTTTACATCCGTGACATTTTGGGTTGTTAGCGTCGAGGCTAGAGAGCCAGGATAAACGTGCTACGCTGTAAAAACCGCACCTAGCGTTAGCACGTTAGCATTCTCCCTTCTGCTGTATATCCTCTCCTCTCATTGGCCCTGGGAAAGGCCGCTGAGTGGTGTCTGTCATCGGAGCTTGCCCTTGCTCCCCACCAAGGTGAGTTTATTTGGTTTGATATGTGGTGCGCTGCCCATATTTTCACAGGTGCCCGTGTTGTTGAACCAAGAGCCTGATTCTTTCTTTCTCTGGCACACACAAGGACCCGGTTGTCCAGGAACTTCCTCTGGCGAAGGGGGGGGGGGGGGGGGGCACGTTTTGGTCCCTCAGGAAGAGTTCTCTTGAAAATGCCCTCCACTCTCTCCTAGTGTGCCCTTCGCCCTCCATTGATTATTTTAGTTTATTATTGAATGTATAAATCTGCACTTGTGTTTCTTGGTTAGTGTTTGGTGTTGATTAAGAATACCTTCGCCTGCTTCTGCGCTACTGTTTTCTCTCACGTCAGGATGACATGGTGGACGTGTGGATCGTGGATCGACGGTGAATACCAGATGAAACTGCCTAGAACCCGATGGAGCACAGATTTTCCTCACAGCTGTACCTGTACATGCAAACAGGCTGTTTTTAACATTACGTCAACAGTTTTGCGAGCAAATATCCCATGTCGGATTTTGGCTCTGTGGAAGAGTAATGGCCCGGCAGCTGTCATTAGCTGTGATGGGACCTCAGCTCTCCATAGACAGGCCAGGAGAACCTGCGCCAAGGAATGGCAGAACTTTCGTGGTTTGTGGGATTGGAGCCGAAGGGAGATTTGACTGTTTGACCACAATGGTCTTTCTAAGACCCTACAGTCGTGGTCCTAAGATGAGGAAGTCTATGTGTATCTAGATATTGAAGGTCACCTTATGGTGTACTGGCCAAACTGAACTTGAAAGGGGTTGATTTCGATTTTTATTATTAAAGAAAACTTCTCGGTGAGGTTTGAATTGGATCAGACTGGAGCCACAGACGGTAGTCAGTGTGTAAGCATGCTTTGATTCTGCCATACGTAGATCAGCCCCTGAGGGTCTTTTCAACAGCGTCCCCCATCCCCCCACCCACCCTCCCCCTTTTCTCCCACTCTCCCCCTCTCCTCCCACCCACCGTCACCCTTCCCTCCCACCCTCCCCCATCCCTCTGTCTCTCCCCATTCCGCCCACCCTCCCCCTTTCTTCCCGCTCTCCCCCATCCCTCCCTCCCTCCCTCCCTCCCACCACCCACCCACCCTCCCCCTTCCCATCCACCCTCCCCCATCCCTCCCTCCCCCTTCCCTCTCGCCCTCATTCCACCTGTCTGTCACAGGGTTCAAGCTCATTGGTCCCTCCCATGCTTGGTACTGGGAGCCTCCTGGCCCCCTCCTTGTAAAACAAGAGAGAGACACGCTGGGAATAGCGAGGGGGATTTGGGAATACCTAAGGAGAAGAGAGAGCCTGTTCCACTTGTGTGGCTGTGCCGGCCTGGAGGCTTGCAGACACGCCTGGGGAAGGCTTCAGCCTGAGAGCCAGATGAGATCTCAATCTGGCCTCATCACTGTCTCGGCTATCTCTGTGCGATTAGTCAAACTCCCGAAACGAAACCATGGGAACGCCACAGGTCATGTTTTACTCTTCTTTACGAGTCCCTGTCTCTGCCATGTCCCCTTTCTTCTCCTCCCTCTTCTCTTCTTTTCGTTTCTCTCCCCTGGACCTCCACCACCCCCTCTCTCCAAATCCTGCTCCGGATTTTCCTTGACCTTTCCTCTTTCCCTTTTCCTAGTTTCTCCATCCCACTTGACCCATTTTCTCTATCACCCCCCTCTCTTTTTCTATACTCATTATCTGTCTGTCTCCCTCTCCCCTTCTTCCTCTCCCCTTCTTCCTCTCCCCTTTTCCCTCTCCCCTTCTCCCTCTCCCCTTCTCCCTCTCCCCTTCGTAGTCTCTCTTTCTCCACAGATAAGTAGGCATCCCTCACCTTTCACATGACATCACCTGGTAGCAATCAGAGTAGGCTTTGGCAGACAAATTAGGCCGGTTAATGTGGACCGGAGATCAGTGCGGGGGCGGCAGAGCTGGTGCTAATCGGCAACAGATGGGCCCAAGGCCTGGCACAGCACGGCACAGCACAGCACAGCACAGCACAGCACAGCACAGCACAGCACAGCACAGCACAGCACACACTGCACACACACAAACACACAAAAAAAAAAAACACACAAAAAAAAAAACACACACACGCACACATAGCACATACACACATAGCACACTCACAGCACAGCACAGCACAGGAGAGCAAAGCAACAGTAGGGCATGGCGAAGCACAGCTTAGCGAAGCTCACTGCAGCTCAGCTAGCTGAGCATGTTCAAGAAAGAGATTCAAAGAGATCTTGGTGTGAAAAATAATACTTTCAACTGTAAATATTTGAACCTGTGACCCTTGACCTTTGAAGGAGGGAGGAGGAAGGGGGAGTGAACATCTTCTTTGTTGCTAAGCTAGTCATCTGGATTCAGACCCAGTCAATACTCCCTTTTTTGGCAAAAATGTCCAAATGCGGTAAATGAGTATCGTCTTTATGACAATTTGCCTCATTCTTATAGTGGTTCTGTGGTACATTAAAGTAGAACTAGACACTTTTCAATATTCCTCATGATGTTTTCAAGCTGTCTTGATTCAAGGTTGAATAGTTATTGAACTATCCATTCCTATTTTCTGCTCTAAAGTGAGGCAAATTCATTCAAACCTTAGGCTGACATAAAACTACTTGTTAGTCATATGAAACATATTTTCTGCTCAGTGGATAATTTAGAGATTTAAAAAAAGATTTTCCTTTCAACTGAAGTTCTTTGACTCAATTCCTCTGAAATGAAGCCGTTTCTTCACCTTGGTCCCACATTTAGCCTTTTACTTTATTTATGACAATGTGTATAAAAGATTCATCATTATTCAAGTTGAAATATTATGCAGGTTCATTGCTGATTTTCCATTACTTTTTTTCAGGTTCCATTTCCTTTCAATGTAGTCATTTGAATGTTCGATAGGTCCCAAATGTTCCCCCTGGCTGCAGATCTAACACGTCAAACCACTTTAGAGTGGAAAAAATACATGGATTGATTGTGTCTTTTTCATCTCGCTGCCTGTTTTCATCCAATCCGTCCGTGGGTAGTGTCAGTTTGAAAACAGACTTTTGTGCCTTTTAAGACATTCAGGTTCAGTCTGATTTCCCTGAAGTCACTCTTCTCCCCCAAACCATTATTTTCTTCATTTTATTACATACATTTTTTTAATAACGTATAATTAGATAAATCAAATAATTGAAATGCAAGTATCCAATGCACGCACAGATGCACACCAGGCTTGAAATGAACGGCGTGCTGTGGTCCCTGGGACAATGAAGCATAATTTTTCTTTGCAAAAAAAAAAGCAGAATGTACATTTCAGGACAGGTTCAGTTTGAGATGGTTAATGTTGCACTTCAGGATGCTTGCTGGGACAGTGAAGGGACAGGGCAAAGTTAGGTGCGAGCTCTGCTCTCAACCATGTCTCTACCTCTCTAACAGACACACACACACAGTCACACACAGTCACACACACACACAGTCACACACAGTCACACACACACACACACACACACACACACACACACACACACACACACACACCCTTCGCCTCTAGTGTTTCAGTCTTTGAAGAGGCAGACTCATCCCCATTTTCAACAGTACCCAATCAGACCCAGAGGCAGCCACAGGATTAGGACAGAACAGGCCTCTTCTGCACAATGCTCCTATCAAAGACCACACTGGTGTTCTTATACCCCCCCTCGTTCTCCTCAGTTTCAATCACTCAGTGTCCCAATAGCAGTTGTTTCTCTAGTCAAAGACTGAAACTAAGAAACACTGACTGTAGTATGCGTCTCGCCAGCCAAATTTGTTCGCTTGTGTCAAGGAAAATTGACAAAGCGTCGATGTTATGAATTCAACTGCTGTGTTGGGAGCTGTGAAGCAAAGATGGTTTCGTAGGCTAGTTTATAGTCCCCGTGTAGGGAAACCCTTTGAAAAACGTTTTCAGATGGAACACTTATTAAGACAGACTGACCTCTTTAAGCGCTTAAACAGGACTTGGCTTCCGATCGCCAGTCAGTGGTGAGATGCAGTACGCTAAAGGATCAAAATTGAACAGATTTCTGTCTGGCAAGGACCTGAGAGTCGGCCGAAGGACTTGGGGATGAAGAGAGATGCCTCTTGGCTGTACCGAGGGGGGGAAAAAACCCAATGTTTTTGGAACACGGAGAAGATGTTTGGAGAATGGAGAGATGGAAACATGGTGGGATTGAAAGATGACAGATGTGCGAACAGAGGTGTGGTCATCGTCACGCGTGTTGTCAGGTCCAGAGGTCCGGAGAGAGATATGTCTTCACCGGACAGCTGGTCCTGGTCAGAGAGGAGATGTGGAGCATGCAGAGAGAGAAAGAGATGGAGAGTGGAGGAGAGAAGGAGAGTGAGATAGAGTTAAGGAGAGCCAAAGAGAGAGAGAGAGGGAGAGAGAGAGGTAGAGAGAGAGAGAGAGAGAGAGAGTGAATATTTATGACTTAAGCCTATGCAGACTGCGCAACACATTTTTGTGGTTTTCACAGGGGCTAATATCGAGTGACCCTAACCTACACACATTCACAGAGTGACTTACATACATAAACACACACACATTCACAGAGAGATTTATACATAAACATGCACACACACACACACACACACACACACACAATGAGCACACAGAGAGACAATATACCCATAAGGATAGTATAGTATCCGTTAAGATGCTTAAGGTGCCCATCTGAAGTTTAACCCTGTTCTAGTGCAACTGAACAGATACACACTGACTATACCCCCTGAATTACATTTATAGCTCCGACACACCTGCCTTCAAGCCGACATTACTTTGCAAACCAAGAGGAAAGTCATTTTAAAAGAAGAAATGTTTTTCTAACACTTCCATAATTGTCCCTTGCAACCTGAATGAGGAAAGACAAGCTCCCCTCCTAGATCAGAACGAACCTCCCTTTTCTTACCTTTATTAAGACCCCAGGAAAGAGCAACAGGCGCACGCTTCATCATCTCGCCTGAGCATTTGCCAAAGTAAGCCAGGTGATGCAGTAGGCCCCAGATGGGGGTCCTGTCAACACATCGCCCTCCACGACGGTGGTTTGGAGCGCCGTGGGCCAGGAGGTGGGTGGGTGGGGGGGGGTTGTTTTTGACCAATCACAGCAGGTATAGGGAGACCCTACGGGTTGGGTCTGAGAACACCATGTCAGAGCTGAGAGATGAGGTGGGTTTGAGATGGACACACTGCTTAACGATATCAGTCATGGATGCAGGGTGGTTCGCTGCTTCACGCTAGCTTCGCCTACATTTAGCATTTCGCTAGTCGCTAAGTATGGTTCTAATGCAATTACAAGGCTGCTTTTTATTTCGGTGACACAGAGGTACAGTCAGAGCTGGTGTCGTGTGTATTGTAGCCACTCTACGCTGAGATGTTAGACATTCAGCAGCCTTCACATACTTGATCTCTCTGTGTAGAATGACTCCACAGGGATTTTAGTCCAGAACCAAAGGAAATGCTTGGTGAGAGTATGTTACTGACATCTTTCACCTTCAGTTCAGGCTGCTATTCATGTTGTTGTAGTTGGTCTTCATGCCTGTGTGTGTGTGTGTGTGTGTGTGTGTGTGTGTTTGTGTGTGTGTGTGTGTGTGTAAAGGAGCTGTGCCCCATCTTCCCTGGGGTAGTTAGTGCAGAGCTGATCTCAGCTGCCTTTACCTCTGATTCAGTTTCCAGTCAGGGGACTGGCCAGGCCAGGCCAGGCCAGGGCGGGGCGGTAGCCAAACAGCGGAGAGGCCAACAGGGGCCCTCCGGCGCGTGTCTGACATGTCACATGTCAAGCGAAAAGTTCCTGTATGGCGAAGCCGCAATTTCAGCACGTCGTTTGTCAACGTTCGGAGGTGGAGGAGACGGCGGGGTGGGGGGGGGGGGGGGGGGGGGGGGGGGGGGGTGTCTAAGTACTGCACTCCCCAGCCCAACAGCCCCTGGGATGGGGAGCAGAGAAGCCAGCCAGGCCCCCATCCTCTGGAACCAAAGTGGATCCAGGTTCTGGTTTCCTAGTAATCCAATATTAAGGTAGTACATGATCCCAACGAAAAGGACGAGGATGGTGGTTGTGGGCCGGGGCCGGGGATGTGCTGGAGCACCAGGCCCTCAGGGTGGGATGGGACAGCAGGGATGCACAGAGGAGACATAGCATGGTGCGTCCGGACCATCTCAGCTCTGGTTCCAGATCTACTCTCCATCTTCCCCTGCCCCTTTCTGTGAAAAGATGGTGAAGATAAACATGAAAAACTGCACTTCCTGTAACTATATAAAAACAAGGAAGAAAGGAAAAAGAGAAAGAGGGGGAGGGGGGCTGGTCGTTGCACTAGTTAATGTTAAGGGTGGGGAGAAGAGAGGAGAGGAGGTGGGGAGGAGGTGTGTGTTGGGGAGAGATGGGGAGGAGAGAGAAGGAAGGAAGAGGAGAGGATGGGAGAAAAGAGGGTAAAAAGAGGAGACGCGAGGAAAAGATATGGGGCAGAGCAACAGGAGGAGGGAGAGAGATGAGAGGAGAGGAAGGGGGAGAGGAGAGGGGGGGGACAAAGAGAGAAGAGAGAAGAAAAAAAAAAAAAAAGGGGGAGGGAGAGAGGAGAGCGAGGGAGACCGAGAGTTAGAGAAGAGAGAGAGGGAAGAGAGAGAGAAAGAGAGGATGGGAGGAGGAGAAAAATGAAAGAAAGGAAAAAGAAGAGGGGAGAGGGAGAAGAAAGAGGAGGAGAAAAGAAGAGAGAAAGAAGGGGAAGAGGAGAGGCAAAGAAAAGAGAAAAAGAGAAAGGGAAGGAAAAGAAGAAGAAAAAAAAAAAAAAGAGAGAAAAAAAAAACACACACAAAAAAAAAAAAAAAAAAAAAAAAAAAAAAAAAAATAAAAAAACAAAAAAAAAATACTGAAAGAAAGTAAAAAGGTAGTGTGTGAATAGAAGTGATGTGTATGTGTGTCTAATGAGAAGGAGGTAAGCTAACCAAAACCAAGTGTAAATATAAAAAAAATTAGCAGAAGAAACCACCAAAAAACAAATAGACCAAGAACTAAAAAAAATAACGAAGGAGAAACAAAAATAAAGGAGCGAGGAAGGCAGGATGAAGGAGGGGGAGGAGGAGAGGGGGGAGGGGGAGGAGGGGGGAGGAGGAGGAGGGTTTCCTGCCATAGCTCTGGCTCTGGAGTTGGGTTTCCTCTGAGGTAAGGTGTGTGTGTGTGTGTGTGTGTGTGTCTTGGGGGGTGCTACCCCAGTGTTTATTTGCAGAGCCCCAACTCCTGCTTCGCTCTGGGCGAGGGAGTACACCCCCCATCTCCACCCCCCCAGTCCAGGCTATGTCTGTGGTTTGAGTAAAAACACCCCTATCCAGAAGCTTATGGTCTGTGTAGTGCTCACTCACACACTGAAAAACACACACACATGCCATGCAAACACACACACACCATGCAAACACAGACACACACCATGCAAACACACACAGACACCATGCAAAAGAAACACACAAACGCATACCTGTACTGTAAACATACATCACATGCAGCCATAGACACACACCATGCTGACACACACTCCGTTACGCAACCACCACACACTGAGTGTAGATTCAGTACCAGACAGACATCCTGTCACTGGTCAGACATGGAATGGTTCAGTAAGATACAGACCAGACACTGCAGTCGTTAACTAATAATTTATTTTTCATTTACGATTAAAAAGTCAGTGGTCATTGCATCAGAGGAACATTTACAAAGAAGACTTGATCGTAACAGGAGAGGTTGGCAGGAGGACGTTGTGTCCATGACAACACCATCATCCACTGGGTTGCAGAGCGGCATCATATCTCATTGGCCACTGGGCCATCGTGTCATCAGGAACAGAACTAGGTTTGATCAAAAAAAAGAACTTTCAGCAAGTATTGTATTTCAGTCACGTTCTGATCTATGGAGCGCTTTCACTTGTTAGCCAAGCTTTACTGTAGATGCACGTTGAAGTGGAACTTGATGTTTCCACAGCAGTAGTTACGGTAGAAGCTCACTGTATCCGGGCAGGTTAGGGACAAGCACAGCTGAAAGAGTGAACTACACAATGAAAGAGGGAGAGATCACTCCACCAGAAGAGCTGCCCAATGCGATCACCGGATCTGTTGGTTTCCTTCTTCTTAAGTGGATGCAGAAAACTGACACGTCGATCGAGCGAATCATCGTTGGCATCCGCTGTGAACATGGACCCTGGCGCTTCCTATTCTCTCACAGAGGTCACCTGCCTCGCATCATTGCTCTCATTTATCTACTTTAATGAGACAAGTACACGGCTAGACGAAAACACACACACTCGCACACCTCCACACGCACAAACACACGAACACCTGCAAGCGTGATAAATACAGAGAGGAACAAAGACAAGGACTTAGACCCTCAGTTCTTTTGCCAAGCTGCCGGGCTTGTTGACGTCATATAGAGGTAACTCCAGGAGGGGGGGGGGGGGGGTGGGTGGAGGGGGGTGTGGGCGCTCCCTGTGAAGATTACTAAACAGCTTTCATGAGAGCTACGCTTCAGTCCCTAAACAACCATCTGCTGAATGGGAAGACACTCCAGGAAGCACCGCGACATCGGTAAGAAACAAAAAAGCAGGAGAGAGAGAGAAGGAGAGAAGGAAAGAAGGAAGGAAGGACGACCAAACTGAAACGAGGGGCGGCCAAGAGCGGTCGTTTCCCTCTGCATGCGAGTTCCTGTTTGTGCAGGAGGGGAACAGGCTGTGTCAACTGTCCAAGTAGCCTTCCATGAGGAAGCTGGCGACATGGGTGAGTCTGAGTGAGGCCTGTTGGTCACGTAAGGCTCCCATCCATCACACCAGCCAACGCGAGCCACATACCACACCAGGAAGGGGGTGCTTCTGGGCCACATACCACACCAGGAAGGGGTTGCTACTGGGCCACCTGTTTGACAGACTGTCATGGCAGCCGTACATAAATATTAGACCGTTTGGTTCTGCATTTTTGAGAAATTCCATAAGTGGGAATTCCTGGGAGGGAATACTCTATCCTCTGCAATGTTAGCACGTACAGATGTCGATATACAAAGAAATACACACCGACATTTACGTCTCGTAATCTTATCTCCCTTTAGTAACGGATGGGTTTGGGATCGGTTCAGAAGACAATGCTGGGCTGAATGTGATGGGATGTTGGTGATACAGAGAAAGCCATGGCTGTTCTTATAGCTGGCTTCACCCTACCTCTGTTCAGACTATTCATCGCAAAGAAAGTCAAACTCCACGACAAGTTTTAAACTTAAGCGGTCAGCTCACATTCATATTTCATCATCTTATAGAACGTCCGGGCCTACCACACAGTATGTCTGCGTGCATGCATGTTCTTACATTTAGTCATTTACAATATACATTCAGTCAGAAAATTACAAGGTGACCGTACACCACTGGAAACAGTTTGGGCCGCATTTTAAGCGTCTGTCACGTACTGTTGTTTCAGAAAACCAGAGAAACTGACACGGACACAACAGATTCAACCGGGAAGCATGGAGACATGGCAAACCAAACATACTACTGCAGCCAAAGTAGTAAAACCACTAGCCTGGGGAGCTAGCATCGGATGACTGTTAGCATGCTAATGGATAGCCAGCTAGTTCGCACACGCTATTTTTTTAACGTTCATATTGAAATGATTTAAATGCGTTTCCAAGAGGAAATAAGGATAAAGACAAACACAAACCAGGGATTGCAAACAGGCAATCTTGTGGGTTTTGTCTATCCTGATTTTAAATTTTTTTCAGGATTTAATTTAAAAACTGGCATCTTTTTTTCTTCTGTTTTTGGCAGAGGATGAGAAGGATACAATGGCCGTGTTTGTGGTGGAGGATGACTGGAGCTTTTTGTCTGGATTGTGATGTTAACATAGACTAATCTTAATCCATGCCCTTTTCACAGGGAACTCAGATTTTCTCAGGATGGTACCGGTAAAACCACAAACATGCAAACAAGGAGGAAAAAAAAACAACCAAAAAAAACGAAAAGAAAAGGAGATTGGAACATGAAGGCTGAAATATATTCTTGCATTGTAATACAATCAAGGACCACATGTATGGTTTTTATCCTCGTTCATTTCGTCAACCTAAACTGCCGTGAGGAAGTACAGCCTGCAACTTTTAACATGAATAGGAAGCCTCGTTCATAATCTCTCATTTCGGCAAGCGATTACCTGCCATCAAAAGTAGCCATTAAGAACAAAAACTAAGAAAAGACACACGAAAATAAGAGAGTACTTGACAAACTCTGGTCACATAGTAATACACATGTATGGACATTTTTATAACCTTTCAACAGAAGGCAGTCTTATAACTTTACAATGGAAGGCTGTCTTAGAACTTTACAATGGAAGGCTGTCTTGGAACTTTACAATGGAAGGCTGTCTTGGAACTTTACAATGGAAGGCTTTCTGCAGTTCACTAAAAACGTGGGTACTGCATTGCTTGAGTCTTGCTGGAAGAAAAAAAACTGAAAAAAAATAAGAAAATAAAACAAGGAAGTGAAACGAGGAGTCTTAATTTTGATGCATGACTACAATTCCCATCATGAGAGCTATTGAGGTTTGAGCCTTCACTTACACATGAAAGTGGGGTCTACGCAGTCTAAGTGGGAAGGTGTGATTCTGGGGTTCGATGTGGTGTGCAGATAGCAGGGGGGCACTGAGAAGCTGACCCAATGAAACTGCAATCAGAGAGTTTAACTCAGGGTCAAACATGTCTTACAGTGGCTGTGGTGGTCAGACTGAGGTTTGCGGTGGAAAATACCCCTTTTGGGTGTAGCCCTTGGAACATCAGGAGGTTGCGGCGGTGAGGTTGCGATAAGGTGAATGACGCAATGTTTGCACGTACTCGTGTGGTCAACAGTTCCTATTGCTGAGGCAGAACTGGCAGTGTTTCAGCCAAAGCTGTGCTGATGAAGCTTAGATCGAGCCTGTGCAACAGACAGATGGAGACAGGCTAGCTGAGTTTGCCTTGTGTGTCTTTTCATTGGTTTGGAGTGGCACATCGACGCTTAAGGTCCGTCAATCTCTCTGGTCATCCCGGCTCCGTCGATACTCCTCGGCAACGAGGGAGGAGGCGAACGGTGCCGATTTTTACAAAGCGATGGTGTCAGGAGGGGGGGGGGGGGGGGGGGAGCGTGGCAGGGGAAGGAGGGAGGGGTCTGGTGTGGGGGAGGAGAGTGGACATTTTTGCTGTCTTTGTCGAGAGAGGGGAATGGCCTCCGCTTTTGTCTACACTTCAAACCCTTTTTAACGGTCCCTTTTCAAGGCAGACCAATTGAAAACAGACAGTCACACTCCCACAATGAAATTGAAGAAATAATTATACAATATACACAAGAGTGGTCCTTAAAACAGGCAAGATACATGCTGTCTTTTTTACTGTGCTGTGTCCCCACGCTAGGGAGAGAAGAGGGAGGAGGTGGGCCAATACAACGTCGTGGTCTATCCAGCAGTAGCTAGCCGACAGCCAGGAAGAGGTTTGTGGCGTACGGATCGGAGGAACAGTGGGGCCAGGCGGAGGCGAGGGGTTGTAAAGGACGGTCCAATCAGAGGGGCTGGGCACTGCTTTCCCATCATGCTTTGCTACACTTCCCCTTCTTCTCTTTGCGCTGGAACTTCCGGAGGCGCCGTGTCCAAACGTCCCGCCACTGGATCACCAGGCTGTTCTTGTCAGCCAGGAGACTCGAGCGCTCCGCCGTGCCAGGCACGACCGCCGCCGCTCCAGCTCCGCCCCCTGCCGGCACGCCGGGCCCTGCCCCCGGCCCGCCCTCGCTGGTGCCCATGACCAGGAAGCGCTTGCTCATTTGGATCTTGGGACACTTGCAGGCCAGGTCTTTCATGTGGATCCACAGGATGTTGTCACCACGCTTCAGCGGCTCGCCGCGGCTCTTGTAGACCGACACCACGTTGACGGAGAACTTGGCCCAATCGCCAACCGTCTCCATGTCCAGCACGTTGACTTGGACCGCTGCGATACAAACAGGAGGATCGGATCACTGATCAACTTGAACACAAATCTATAATTACGCCTTGATACACTAGAATAACCAATATCCTACTGATCAAATGTTCTGAGTGAATATCCAGTCAGATAGCAGTCTCGACTATATGACAGTAGTCTTACCGTAGTCTTTCTTGCAGTACTTTTTCATGTTGATCTTGAGGTTCCCTTTCACAGGCTTGCAGTAGGATTCACAGTCTGTAAACAGAGAGAAGGCTGGGACACTTAAAACATTGCAACAGTGTCGGACTCGCTTTCTGTGGACACAGGTCCCTTCAGACATTCCGGATTTGAAAGCAGTTACATGGTCACATTGAGACTATTACAAGACCGTTTTACACACACCCTAACACCATTTTACAGCAGTCTGCAACACATAGCAAGACATGTTTCACACTGTGTTATACCACACACACACACAAACATTTATTCACACCAGCAAATAGAAAAACACATGCTATACGCATGGCTCTGAGACAAATGGAGTTGGATGGAAGAAATGTTGGGTTTATTCGGTCTTTTTGGCATAAAATACAACCTTAGACAAATTGCACATAAGCTCCCGCAATAACCGGCGGTGGAGCTAGTGAAATATACCAGAGAAGGGGAGTGGAGGAAAGCGTTTGGTTTGACAAGTCCGATTTTTTTCTCTCCTGGGGGCTTGAAGAAAGACAGAGCACGGTGGAAGTGGTCGTGTTAGGACGGTCATGAACGGGCTCTGGCGGTCTGGGAAGCTGACAGTGTGATGAGGGAGACCACACACTGGAGCGTTGACCCCGGCTGACCGCTGCTGCACTGCAGATGGGACTGCCACAGTGCAGTTATTGTGGTCTCCCCGTGAGAGGAAATTGGTGGCAAACCAACAGAAAGATCAAGACGTGGGCTCAAGACGTAGGCCGTATCTTTCAGCTTCCCTGGTTCGCCCGTGAGACGTCTTCAGTTGCGTTGCAGCGGTTTCCAACCGTGGTTCAGTGTCAAATCAAATGTAAACACTTACAAAGCCAAAACGGTGTCATCCGGGACAAAGGACAATAGGTCAACAGCCATCATTAAACCAGCACTACTGTACATGTTTGGATAACACTGAGGTTGAGAGACTGTGATGGGAGGTTCGGGCACTCAGTGTCATTGGTGAAAGTTTATGAGGGTAAAGTGAGATTTGTTGACGATGACTTTAAGCAAACAGCACCACAGTTCAGATTCCGGTTAGACGTTCGTCTGGAGATTTTGAAGAAGACAAATGTAAGTGATACTGAAACCTAGTGCATTTGCCCAGCGTGAAGTCAGAAAAGCTGGACTTGTTTTGCTCTGGTCTACCCCTGCGCTGCGTTCATTCAGAAGCTGCCTACATAGAAAGTGTCTCACTCTCCAAACCAAATGACATCAAACTGATTGCTAACAGGAATTGGCCCAATTAGAACAGAGAGTGAAAGAGCAGGGGGAGACGGGACCGATTTCTCGGTTGCACGAGAAGAGGGGGGGGGATCCTGGCCGTTTTGGGGGAAGGAGAGAGAGTTTTGGAGCGAGGGCGAGGAAGTGGAGGGAGAGGGGGGGGGCTGAGGAGCCTGTAAAAATGTCAAGGAGGTTTGGCCGTATATCAGAGAGCTGGAAATTTTATTAGCTACAACCAGAGAAAGAGTGAGAGCGAGGGATGGAGAGAGGGGAAAGGAGAAAAAGAAAAAAAAAAGATTGAGGGAAGAGGACAGCTCGAAAGGGATTGGAGGAAGGGGAAGAAATGGAAAAGTTAAATGGATAGAGAGAGGTGATAAAAAAAGATGGCCAAAATGTTGAAGACTGTAAACATTTTGAAAGTATACAATATGTGTGCATGCTATCCGTATGCGTGTGTGTGAGTACCCATCTTACTGCTGGCATGCTGGTCAGGGCTGAGGTATGAGTGTTAAGGAGTTGGCTGATGGCCAGTGTGTGTTTTCCCATGAAGAGTCACTCACTGATGGGCATTCACCTGGAAAAGACCCCAGTGAATCGCCCATTGACCCTGAAGAGCAATCGGCTGAAAACACACACAATCGCCCCGGTGGCTCCGGTTACCCTTGTTCGTTCTAGCCCCTTTCACAGCGCGGTGACAAGGACAAATTGCGTCCACCGCCCCCCGCACAAAACAGGCCGACATTTTCGGAGTTGCGGTTTCTGAAGGCCTTGACAGAAGTAGAGAGGTTCTATGGTGAGTTAGAGAGGACAGAACCAGAGAGAGATTCCAGGTCGGAGGGGTCTCTTACATGTTCTGTTTGTGCTGAGATGAATTGACAATAAACAACTCTGGTGTTTTTCACAGTTGAAAACACTTTCCCAGGGAGCCAGACAGAGAGCAGTGTCTAGGCTTTAAAAGACTCACTGCAGTGAGTGAAGAGCTGATTGGCTCCTTACATCCTGGGCCGTTTAACTCAGCTACTTAGCGTTAGCATGGGTGGGTATTTTTCACTTTTGTTCCTATTTCGTTTACCGCGAACTGTATCACCGACCCAATCGCAACCGTTTAGCCGATAAAATGAGTCCGCCTTGGCTTTCCCTTAAAAGGACGTGCACACTCACAGGCCACTCCTCCGTGACCTTTTGACCTATTCTGCACGCAAGCCCTGTAAGAGGGCCCAGGCAACACCTATATTTGGCTGTGATTTCCTGAGTCCTGGCGGAACACTCTGTGCGCCTTGCATAGAGGTGTTGGCGAGGTGGGAGGCAGGGTCCGGTGTTGAGTTCTACTGTAAAACCAATAATGAATCACTGTTTCCAAATCAACGCCACTGTTTTGGTGAAACACGAACCAGTTGAAAAACGAGAGAAAAGTAATTGAGCAAAGCCAACGAGATAGAAAGCAAGAGAGAGAGAGAGAGAAAGAGAGAGAGAGAGCGAGAGAGTGAGAGAGAGAGCGAGAGAGAGAGAGCAAGAGAGAGACAGAGAGAGACAGAGAGAGAGAGAGAGGCGAACATTGAGAGAGGAGAGAGAGAGAGAGAGAGAGAGAGAGAGAGAGAGAGAGAGGAGAGAAGAGAAGAGAGGGAAGAGAGAAAGCGGGGGGAAAAAACTATCTTTCCCTCAAAATCGTTTGCCAACACTATTTTCACGCCTCAGAAAACCTCCCTCCTTCCATGTTTCGGAGCTAAACAGCAACTGCTTAACTCTAGCGTTTCTCCATTGGCGTAGTGTAGAGCTGGAGCAGGCCTCAAAGGAAAGCTAACCTGCTAATGCTAACAGCTAACTGCCAGCGCCTGGAACTCAGGTTTAAGACAATGGAAAAACAGGCTCCATTCCAGAATGCTGGTTCTCCTACCTCACACATCAGAAGCCAAGATCCCACCCTCCATTAATATTTATTCCCTAGTTTACCAGCTGAGCCCAGAACTATCAAAAGGCTATTTTTTTCCCTCGTAAATGGGTGGTAGTTAAGGCCAGCAAAGCACTAACCTGCTGGTTCTTCTGTGCTGCTAATCATGGCGGTTGGGTTGACCACTGGGATTTCTGAAACACACAGAGAAGGTAGAAGAAAAGCCATTGGAATCATTCATATACATTTTATGCAGACATGGTGTAAGTCAGTTGGCTGTATGTCTCCTGTGTGCATGTGTGGTCAAACAAATGATGTGCGTCACCGCTGAGTGAAAATAACGGAAGGTATCGAGAGCGAGGCAGAGTTGGAACGGGTTGAAAACATTTAAGGAAACTTACGTTATCCAAAAAACTATTTATTAACTATTCAAACATACAAAAACATACTAGCCTTGACCGCAAAGTATTGAACCACCCATAAACACACTCGCGAAGGCAACATCAGACACTTTCTATTTGAACGTTTCACCGTTTTATGTATGGGAACAATTCACCCCAAATATGTAAAATGCTGTCGTAGTAGAGGTTGGAAATGTGACCCAAGAACAGGTGGCAGAGGGGGGTCGGCTGGTGCCCCTTCCAGGGACAGATGCAAAGGTCCCAGAGTAAGCCAGCCTCGGAGGTGCCCCTCGCCTCAGAGAATTCCTCCAGGATTTCTTGAAATGATGCTCGTCCTCAAAGCGACATTCTAAAGATAACTACACGCTGAGATAAACAAGCCCAACTGGGACCCGGCAGCTTAGCGTCCGGAGCCACAATGGACCTCGCTTTGGTATTTGGGGTGGGGGGAAGAGGGGTGGAGGGCGCGATTTTGAATCCGAGGAGAGAACAGAGGGAATGGGGCGGGGGGGGGGGGGGGGGGGGGGGGTAGGTGGTGGTGGTGGTGGAAGAGGGGGGGAGGGGGGGGGTTACGGCACAAGTGGCAGTTGGCCTCCTCCAAAATTATGTACACCCCCACCAGGGCAAAAACAAACAGAGTATTGAGCTCCCTTGAGGAAGGGAGCAGCTGGTTGCTGTCTCTCCAAGATGGGGGCTTCACCTCTAAAGATTCAGGCTTATAAAGGAACATTCAGATGAGGGTCAGTGCTAGCATGGTAATTGAGTGTCGAGCAGACGGTCGCCTCTGTGTCAGGGCCAGAAGGCCTTGACCGCAGGGGGATCGACACCCACAACAAGGAGAGGTCGATGCCCACAATGGAGGGCGCGGCGAATAATGAACACGCACATTCGCAGACGCGCATGCAGACGCGCATGCAGACGCGCATGCAGACGCGCATGCATACGCGTCAGAAATTCAATTACGTTGTACCTGTGACAACAAAGATCTATTCTTAATCTAAATACACACGCTCGATGATGTACGCACTCTCGCAGAAATACACACACACGTGGGTGCATACACGCAGAAATACTAACATTTACAACTAAACAATACCTTGCTCACACACACACACGCAAATATACGTCCTCACATGACGCACGCACATGAAATATCACTCTTACAGACACACAGAAAGCACACACTCACACACCATACATACACTCAGTGAGCTGGAATGTGTGGGTTTGTCGACCTTGGCCACATTGTGTTGTGTCCTTACTGCCCCCTCGCTCTCCATCTGCTCTGCAGTGTTTAGACTGACCTATAGCATGGCACTGTGAGGGCCCACATGGCCTGGCCCAGCCTGGTCCAGCCTAGCCCAGCCTGACATGGCATGGCGCACATGGTTCAGTTGGTACAGGCAGGTTAGTCTAGCTGGTGTGTGTGTTGCGTGTGCTGTGTGTGTATGTGCTGCTGTGTGTGTGCGTGTGTATGCGTGTGTGGTGCTGCGTGGTGTGTGCTTGTGTGTGCTGTGTGTGTGCTGCATATGTGTGCTGTGTGTTGCTGTGTGTGTGCTGTGTGTGGTGCTGTAGCGTGTGTGCGTGCGTGTCTGTGTGTGTGCTGTATGTGTGTGTTGTGTGTTTTGTGTGTGTGCTGTGTGTGTGCTTGGTATGTGTGTGCGTGTGCGTGCGTGTGGTGCTGTGTGTGCTGTGTGTGTGGTGGATGTGTGTGCTGTGTGTGTTTGTGTGTGCGGCGTGTTTGCTGTATGTGTGCTGCGTGTGTGTAATGTGTGTGTGCTGCGTGTGCGTGCTGTATGTGTGTGCCGTATGTGTGTGTGTGTGTGTTTGTGTGCTGTATGTGTGCTGCGTGTGTGTAATGTGTGTGAGTGTGTGTAATGTGTGTGTGCTGCGTGTGGTGCTGTGTGTGTGTGTGTCTGTATGTGTGTGTTGTGTGTTTGTGTGTGTGCTGTGTGTGTGCTGTATGTGTGTGCATGTGCTGGTGTGTGTGTGTGCTGTATGTGTGGTGCATGTGCTGTGTGTGTGTGGTGCTGTGTGTGGTGTGTGCTGTATGTGTGTGCATGTGCTGTGTGTGTGTGCTGTGTTGTGTGAGCATGCTATAGTGTGTGTGTGTGAGGCCAGTTGAAACCACATGGGCTCAGTGTAATGGCAAGCTGCCCTTCATTCCTCAGCCTCCATGCAATGCAATGGCCTTAGTGGTTTGTTTCACGAGCACATGCAAGGCCCTCACACACCACACGCACACATATACACACACACACACACACACCACACCACACCACATCACACACACAACACAGTACATATCAATATCCATACACACCACACACACACATAAAACAAACACGCACAAACACACAAGCACAAAAACAAGCACACACACACAAACACCCCCCCCCCCCCCCCCTCGGCATGTGACTGAGCTGAGGCCTGAGCAACAGTCTGCTTTACTTGTCTCAGGGACAAGGTGGCACAGGTTGGTACAGGGTGGCACAGGTTGGTACAGCCCAGCCCAGAACAGACCAGGGCAGAGCTGGTTTGATCGCCTGCAGCCTCACTTCAACAGGGTATCCACTCGTGTTAATACATAGCAATCCACTAGACCATAGAATCTGAATGGGTACACACCCATGTAACAGACAGTGATGCCAGTGTATGTGTGTGTGCGTGACCATGTCAGCGTGCTACCCGTGTGTGGTCAGACTGGGTCAGGTGATGTGGTGGAGGAGCGCTGGCTGGGTAGAGTGATGTGGGCACAAACTCTTAAACACT
>BROE01000007.1:12937433-12947777 GCA_036571765.1 Plecoglossus altivelis
GGGGGGGGGGGGGGGGTGGGTGGTAGACTCTTGAGATGTGGTCCTCGGTCCTTCAGAGCGCCAGTGAGAGGGGATTCCCTCGCTCGCGCACAGCGCGTGGGACGACCGTCTGGCGCTGCTGGGGAACAATTCTGCGTCAATTCTGCTGTGTCGGCGCTTCGTGGACTCTTAATACCTGATACCTGAGACTCAGAGATGTTCTGAGGGGAGGAAGGGAGAGTGTGATGGGTGTAAACAATTCTGTCCTCAGTGTTTTTTCATGGCCTAATCTTTTGAATGACCCTTTCTATGTTTTGGCCTCATATACAATGTAGACAAAGGCCATGAAGTTGGAACAAATACACACGTCCCATCTCCCCTAGCATTTCCACTACAGCAGACACTCAGCTCATGGGTGACTGTTTAGGTATTCATTATTGCTGTGTGTGTGTGTGTGTGTGTGTGTTTGTAGTACTCAGGTACACAAGAGTGTGTGTTAAAGAAAGAGAGAACTGCCTCCCTCCCCCCTCCTCCTCCTCCTCCCTCTCTCCGAGCTAATTTCGATGTTGCGTGTTTGTGTTTTCCCTACCGCTGGAAATATTTGCATGTCTGTACGAGGGCTCAGCGCAGGGCCCCAACAGTGGGCGCCTTATATCAGGCCGGCCCTGGCCATTAAAGAGCCTGGTTGTGCTGTCCAGGACAGGAACCTTTCCGGGAATAGAGCTCACCGTGTTTTAAGCCCCCCCTCTCTCTCCCAGCCCCCCCCCCCTTGGCCCCCCTTGGCCCCAGGGGCCCAGCTCTGAGGGATACCTTATCACCAGCACATCGTCTCACATCATCCTCCTGCAGCCTCGCTCTCTCTGCATCGTAACAGAGATGGCTACTACCAAGGCCAGGCCCTCTCTCTCTCCCCTCTCTTTCTTGTCTCTCTTCTCTCTATCTCCTCTCTTTCCTTTCCCCCCTCTCTTGTCCTATTTATCTTCTCTCTCTCCTTTCTCATCTCTCACTCTGTTCTCTCAATTTTGCATCTGTTTCTCTCTCCCTCTCTCTCTCTCTCTCTCCCTCTCCCAGGCTCTGTTTATCTGCCTGTTTACTGTGAGAGCGAGGGGACGCGTGTGTGTGTGTGTCCGCGTGTAAGTGTGTCTAATTGTGTGTGTGCGTGCGAGAGGGGATGGGGAGGGAGGCAAGGGACAGGTCTAAACACACTGAGGGCTCTCTCAGTCCTCCTGTTCCCAGCCAGTAGCAGCGTACCCTGGAGTTGTCTCTCAGCCAACCACAGCTTTCTCACACGGGGGTGGTTCAGCCACCACACAGACCCCCTCTTCTCTCCCGGCTCCTGGCCGCCTCAGGGGGCTGCTCTCAGGTCCCTGCTCCGATGAGCTCTGTCGATAAAGGCAAACTGCCGTTGTGTCGCTTGAGATGTTTTTTTTGTTGTTTCTTTTACGAACTCTTCTCAAATATCTGTCCATCTTAACACAGAATGTGTTGTGTGGATGCTGGGAGCAGGCGTTGGGTTAGGGTTCACTGCCTGATGTTTCTCAACCTAGTCCTGGGTTCGGTGCAACAGTGAAATCTCAAAGGATATACGAATGGTGTGAATCCAGTCCAGTACTCTGAGATGAATTCATCTCAGTGCAGTCAGTTCTCAGTAGAACGCTGCTGCAGCTACTTTGATCGATGCTGCCATCGCACACTGGGTTCCGGTCCTAGTTCCAGTCGTTGGACGATCCTGTCCCTGGCTCCAAGTACCTGATGGTGTGTGTGTCTCTGCAGGTTGGAGGGAGATCGACGGGCGTGCGCCACGCCAGCGAGGCCACAAGGAGGCGCTGGACCACCTGCTGGGCCAGATCAAAGAGGAGCATCGCCACTGTTTGTGCCATGGTAGACTCTCCTATCCATCTTCCCACACCTGCTCTGACTGCTGATGGAGACTCATACAGATGGGGTGGGGGGGGACTTTGGTTACACTGAGCTCAGAGACATGGGAGAGACCTGGTAAAGACCAAGGAGAGACCAGTGGGAGACCAGGGGGAGACCAGAGAGAGACCAAGGAGAGACCAGGGGAGACCAGGGAGAGAAGTGGGGGGACCAGGGGGAGACCTAGGAGAGACTAGGAGAAGACGAAGGAGAGACAAGGGGAGACCAGGGAGAGAAGTGGGGAGACCAGGGGGAGACCTGGGAGAGACTAGGAGGAGACCAGGGAGAGACGTGGGGGGACCAGGGAGAGACGTGGGGAGACCAGGGGGAGACCAGAGAGAGACCTAGGGGAGACCAGGGGGAGACGTGGGGAGACCAGGGAGAGACGTGGGGGGACCAGAGGGAGACCTGAGAGAGACCTGGGGGAGACCTAGTAGGATTATGGAGGGTTTATAGGACTGTCTCTTTATGACAGCTTAGGGAATGCAACAGCAGACGTAACACAGACAAATGCCTCTGGCTAATAACATACACATAGTAGCCTGGCTTGCTGCTAGTCTGGTACCAAAACCACGACAGAGGCAGCTGTGGAGGTAGGATCCACACATCCCTACGTTGTCCATGGGTCCACTTGTCCTTTCCAGAACCCTCCCAGGTCTGCTCTCCCAAGTACAGAGCCCAAGCACACCTCCTCACGAGGCGACCCTGTAAATGTCAACACTCATTCGCGCTGACGGCTTCGCACCAGCTGTGGTTTGGTTTTCACCATAGCTGTTTAGTCAGTATTGTCCTGCCTGGGCTCCCTCGCAGTGGGTGCAGGGCTGGGTTTGTGCTGGGGGGAGGTGGGTGTGAGGGTATGGTAGTATAGACGTGATGTATGATGCACGATATAATAGTCAGCATTCAGCAAGCAGTCGCCGTGCACCCCCCACACCCTGCCCCGCATTTTCCAGCCGTCGCCGTCGACCACGAGCAAGTTCACGCACAGTAGCCCGGGTCGTTTGTCCCGGGGTCATGTTTGTTGTTCCTGCAGAGCTGGGGCCTGTCCGTGCGCGGCCAAGGGGTATAAATTAACACTGACTGCAGACTCCCACCCCGCACCCCCCCGCACCCCCTCGAACCCCAGCCCCTCTCTCCCCCACAGGCCTCCAGAACCCCCCTTCTGCTGCTACCCCCCCCCACAACCCCCCCTCCTTCTCTAAACACTATTAATTAAACTGTGAAAGGGGCCTTCACTAACACAGGCACCTCAGTGGATGGCTATACCTGTCTGTCTCACTCAGTGTCAGGCAGGCAGGGCCGCAGGAGGACTATGGTTGCTGGAGAGAGAGAGAGGTCTAGGAGGGGCTATGAGAGGGGGGCTATGAGAGGGGCGCTATGAGAGGGGGACTATGAGAGGGGGGCTATAAGAGGGGGGCGTAGAGAGGGGGGCCTAGGAGAGGTGGGTTATGAGAGGGGCGGCGTAGAGAGGGGGGCGTAGAGACGGGGGCGTAGAGAGGGGGGCGTAGAGAGGGCGAGGTGAGCTGGTTTTCTTGTTATTCCACCTTGACTCGTCTCATGAAAAGAAAATGAGTTCATTTCGGCCCTGAATAGGGGTTTTATTGATTTAAGTGGTCTGAGCCAAAGAGAGATTGCAATGGGGGGCTTCTGGGGTTGGACGGGAGAGTTAAGGTGTGTTGGGGGAGACTCCTGGTTTCTAATGAATTGCAAAGCACATTATCTCACTTATTCCTCCCCCCCCTCCCCCGACTAACCAATCCTACCCCCCCAGGCCCACTAAAAATAAACACACCCCCACCAAGAGACCTGACCTCCCTGTCAGTGAGAGACTAAGGGTTTAACACACACACACACACACTCTTCAACTCCTTGGCCTCCTCCTAGTTTGGTATAAGGATTTTCTCTTTTTTTTTTTCTTTCTTGAGGAAAACATACCATGCTCTGACACCTCCACTCTGAACAGGTAAACACACACACACACAAACACACACTCCGGTCCCGCCCCCCATCCCCCCTCCCCCAGCCCCCCTGCGCCCCCCCCCTTACCCAGTCTCTCTATGGGCCTATAGTCCGCTGGCTGCATAGCTGTCAACTGTCAGAACTCCACCAAAGCGCACCAAGTGACTGAAAACATTCCACTGCCGCCGTGTTATGAGAAGTGTCAACTTTGTTGTCGTTAATTTAACAAGTTGCCATAGCGAGGACGTTCCCCAACGTGACAGTGTTTTGACGGTGTTCAGCTATTAGTGCCAAGTAAAGTGAGGGGAAAACCAAAGACAAATTGCCGTCAAAGGTTAGGCGGTGTCGCCGTGTTGTGTTCTATTAGCGCTGGATCAAAACATGACGGAGCTTGTTTCCTTGTCCCAGCAGAGCAATGCAAAGCACCGCCACACGCAAGAAAACACTCCGTGTCCAAAAGTCTTCGCCATCTCTTCCAACCCACCAGCAAATTTGTCAAGAGCTTGAAAAGGTAAGATCGTGACTGCCTTTACATGTTCAGTTCAATATATTACTTTGAGTCTGAGAGGATTATATTAATGTGTATCGTCTGGTCCTGGGTCAGTATATAACAGTATTTTCTGGTCCTGGGTCAGTATATAACAGTATTTTCTGGTCCTGGGTCAGTATATAACAGTATTTTCTGGTCCTGGATGAGTATATAAGAGTATTTTCTGGTCCTGGGTCAGTATATAACTTTATGGTCTAGCCCTGGGTCAGTATGTAAGTTTATGGTCTGACCCTGGGTCAGGATATAACTTTTATGGTCTGACCCTGGGTCAGTATATAACTGTTTGTTCTGGTTGTGGATCCACAGGGGTCTGTATCTGACCACCATCCTCTACAGAGATGACAACATCCTGGTGACCCCTGAGGACCAGATCCCAGTGGTGGAGATAGACGACTCCTACTCCAGCTCTCTCATGCAGGATTTCCTGTGGTTTACTAAGGTCGGTGTCTCTCCCTTGACCACAGCATTGGCGAAACTCTACGTCTCTCTACCAACCTGTCAGCGTTGATGGAATAGTGGGAAGTCATGGGTTTTCAGTTTGCCTAGTTAGATGAGTGTTAATCGTGTGCGTGTCGTCCAGGTGTCCTACCTGTGGGAGGAGATACCTTGGCTGCAGCAGTGTCTCAGTCCGTCCCAGTCCTCTTGCTCCTGCACCTTGCAGACACGCCTCAAGATGCTGCAGGCTGTGTCGCACCTGCAGGTACGGCCACACCCACTTGCGCCTGCACTAACCGCGACCTAGCGTGGAAACCAATGAACAGAACTGCGGCGTAACGTATTTGCATGCCAACCGTTGCCGTTTTCAGTCATTTCTTGACCTGTGACCTGGTATCCAATGGCATCCAATGGCATCCAATGAAGTGTCATTCTTGGGTCTCTTGTAGGGCATGCTGGGAACTCAGGACCTGGGACAGGTGTATTTTGAGCCAATCAAAGACAAGCACGGCAACGCCCTCCTGGTGTTGATACGAGACATGAACGTATGTCCACCTCTAGAAGGGGTACGCTGGACCCAGCTGTGTAAGCTCCAGCTCCAACGCAAATCCATCTCCTCCCCGGAGGAGCCCACTGCTCTGGACATGCTACTCATCACCCTCCACGTGAGTTAAATTAGCTTAGCTTAGCCTAGTTTAGCTTGATTTAGCTCAGTTAAATTTAGCTTAGCTTAGCCTAGTTTAGCTTGATTTAGCTCAGTTAAATTTAGCTTAGCTTACACTCAGCATAAGAGTTGCCAACACTCGCGCACCAGCGTGAGATACACGCATTTGATTGGGTTCCATATGCTGTGGAACCAATCAAATGCGTGGTAGTTGGCAGCTCTGCTTAGCGTAGCTTACCCTTATCTTAGTTTCCACTTATCTTACCCCTTAGCTTAGCTTAGTTTAGCTCAGTTAAATTTAGCGTAGTTTACACTTAGTATAGCTTACCCTTAGCTTAGCTTAGTTTAGCTCTGTATCGTTAGCCACTCTTGAATACCATCCACAGCCGGTTCATGCTACTGTATTGTAGCATGTCAGTCTACAACAGCGTATTTGGTGTTTGTCTGATTGTAGAACGCAGTAAGGATTGCCCATGCTACTTCAAGGTTAACTTTCCGTTGTCTGCCTAGTGAAAACTAAAGAATTCAAAGTAGCTTTGTGGATAGCAATGTTTTTGTTTGAAGACAGCCAAGTAAAGATCAGCATACGCTTACTTCTTGACACGGATTAAAATGTGATCCACGGTCCATTACGGTAAATATTTACGTCTCCCAAATCCTTTTTCTACGCTGGGGCCAGAAACAGTAGGAAGACAAACTGAAATACATATTCCCAACGATTCCCTCCAACAACAACACTGTGGTTCTCTCGACACTCAGACGTGTTAACCAGCTTCCTGCTTCTTCCATCTTGCCCGCTTGTGTCACAGAAAGCGTTTGAATTCCACACAAGTTCCATGTTGTCCAGCCAGACACGCCCATCTCAAACCTCTCACCTAAAAAATCCCTCAAGTGCCATTCTCATTCTACCAGATGAGAATAATTGTACAATTCAACAGACCCAACCAAGCTATTGTTTACTGCATCTCCAACAATGTTTCCCTTGTGTTTTTCTGCCCTTGGTAAATACCAAAAAAAAGAGGACAATTTGTATTTCGTGTGCCAAAATACAAACCCGATATCCATAGTCAGAGACTTAGCTTGTTTGCTCTGTGTCATGGTTTGGATTTGTCAGTCAGAAACAATGGTTTGCGTCTCAGTAAGAGCAACCACAACAACAATACAGATACTACACATAATAAAATCATGTTCCTCAGGCCAGATATGTTTGGTAAAAAACATGATGATGCGGTCGTTTTTGTTATATAAATGTTGTCAGCTGAAAAACCGCAGGCTCCATTTTCAAAGTAGCAGCACCATCAAAACAAAAACAATACAAGTCAACAAGACATCAAGGAACAGGGGCTGTCGGGTGGGTTCAGTGTGGTTAGCAACGACACGAAGTGGATTGGGTCAGCTGCGCTCATTTCCCCCTCCCTCCCTCCCTCCCTCCCTCCCTCCCTGTGCTGTGCTGCTTCCAGGAGAAGCTGGCCTTCCACAGGAGGAGCCGGAAGCTTCTCTCCCCAGGCTTGTATCTGGGCTACCTGAAGCTCTGCAGCTCCGTGGACCAGATCCGAGCCCTAGTCCCTCAGAAGCTGCCCAATGTTCTGTGTCACACCAAGATACGAGACAACTGCAACGTGTCCAGGCCAGTAGATCCTGTGTGTTTGGGTCCTGTGGGTTGATTAATATCACTAATTGGGGTTATTAATAGTGTGTGTGTGTGTGTCATAGGGAGGAGTGGCAGTGGTTACAGGCACTGGCCTCGCTAGACGAGTCCCTGGAGATGGACCAGGATGTGCAGAGTGCTCCTCACCGTCTCCTCCAGGACCTCCGCAGCGCTGCCAAGGACCTCATGGTCCACATGAACATCCCAGTCAGCCAGGTCAGCTAGCCAGCCTCCCTCCTGGAGGGTAACTGATCGCCCACACCAGACCACCACAGTCCGGCCTCCCCTTAGGCTGTTCCACCAGACACATTCCAGGGTTCATCTCCATGACGCTAGTTGTCATGACTGCCAGCATATCATCACTGCTGAAACCGGTCAATTCAGGGAACTCGCCCACACCAGATTCCATCGTGTCACGTTCCGTTTATTGAATCCATTCCAGCATGTACTGCGATGTGCACTAGCATATTCTAGCGCGTTCTACCCTCTCCCCCCCCCCCCCCCCAGGCTCAGGACTTCCGTGTTTACAGCCAGGAGGTGTTGGAGTTTGGGGAGCAGGTGTCCTTCCTGCTTCTCCTGCCCCCCTCTGATGACGTGTGCACGGCCCCGGGACAGAACAACCCCTACACTCCCCGCTCTGGCTTCCTCACCCTGCCTCTGCAGATCTTTGAGCTGGGTCAGTACCACCACCACCACCACACACGACGCGCCGCTCGCTCGAACCGGGCCGCCCCAAAAGAAACACGACCGTTGGTCCGGAACAGGACCAGAACAGGACCGGAACGAACAGTTCAACAGATTGTTGAACCATGGTTTAGCGGTTGTTAGCGGTTGGTTTCCGTTTGTTGACCCGATGACCTGTGTCTCTCCCTCCTCAGTCCACTTTGACGCCTACAGCCCCAGTTTCATGGGCCAGTATTGCAGGGTGTCGGCCCTGCTGGAGCTGGAATCTCTTATGGCTCAGCAGACCCTGAGAGAAGCCTTCTCTGAAGCTGAACTCAACGCTGCCAAGCAGAAACACCAGAAGGTCCAGGAACAGATACAGGTCAGAGAGACCAGACAGAGGAGAGAGAGAGATACAAGCACTGTGTGTGTGAGAGAGAGAGAGAGAGAGAGAGAGAGAGAGAGAGAGAGTGGAGAGATGTAAATACGCAGAGTGGTGTGAGTGTGAGAGAGAGAGTGTGACTGTAAGTGTGTGTGTGAGAGAGAGAGACGGAGAGATAGAGAGAGTGTGACTGTAAGTGTGTGAGAGAGAGAGAGAGAGAGAGAGACATAGAGATATACAGAGTGTGAGTGTCTCTGCTCTCCCCATTCACGCTGCCATAACGCTCTCTCCCGTCCGTCTCCCAGCACATGGAGGAGATCTGGCGCGATGCTCGCTGGATCATGGACGCCCTTCAGTACGCCCGCTACAAGCAGCCCACAGGAGGCATCTCTCTGGCCTGGATCATCGACTTCTCCAAGGACGTGGTGCCCGACAAGCCTCACTCCACCTCCTCACAGCCAGACTACCTGCCCTCGCCCATGCCCTCCCCAGAGCCCTGCCGCAAACACTCAGGTGAGACCAACAGAGAGGGGAGAGAACGATTAGAGAGGGGAGAGAGGGGAGAGAACGATGAGAGAGGGGAGAGAGGCGAGAGAACGATGAGAGAGGGGAGAGAGGGGAGAGAACGATTAGAGAGGGGAGAGATATTAGAGTGAGGGAGAGAGAGGGAAACTTGAGAGAGAGCAAGAGAGATATTAGAGGGAGGGAGGGAGAGAGTGGGAGACTTGAGAGAGAGCAAGAGAGATATTAGAAGGAAGGAGAGAGAGGGAGACTGAGAGGGAGAAAAGAATGATAGAAAAAGACAGAATATGACAGATAAAAGTCTGTCTCATAGAGAGATATACTGTTCATCTTAGTACCAGTCTGTTCTCACCATGGTCTGTGTTATGTGCCTGTGCCCCTCAGACTACCACGGCCTCTCGGATGAAGAGGGCTCGTCCGAGGTCTTCCTCACCACCGACAGCGACTACGACTCCAGCCGTGCCCAAAGCCCCCGTGAGCTGGACCTCCTTCCCTCCTCGCCCCTCTCCTCCTCCTCCTCCTCCGCCCTGCCCGACACCCACGGATACCTACGCGGCGACGGAGGAGGAGGAGGAGGGGGCGGAGCCCTGAGCGACACCACCCCCGACGTCCTCCAGGCCTCGGACCCCCAGCCGGGCCCGGGGGAACGGGTGGGCGGGGGGGAGAAGAGGAGGAGCCGAGGGGGCGGAGCTCTGGAGCTGTTCGACAGCGACTTCATCCTCCCGAGCCGGCAGATCGAGCTGCTGCGCATCACGGAGAAGCGTCAGGCCTTCTGCGTCCGCACCAGCAGCCTGGAGTTCCCCTCCGCCCCCCACCCTGCCTCCTCCTCCTCCCACCCTTCCTCCTACACTGTCTCCCCCTCGCCCTCCTCCTCCCCCCAACGCCGCTGGCCCCGCCCCTCCTCCGTGGACCGCTGCTGCCCCGCTGAGCGATGCCAGCCTCACCCACCACCCGCCCGCACCCTCTCGGAGGACAGCGGCACTCAGAGGCTGTCGTCGCCCTCGCCGGGCGCCCACAGGAAAGGCTGGCATGCCACGCTGCGTGTCTACCCACAGTACCGCACAGGCCTGCCCAAGGAGACCAGCGTCAAGGTGCTGACCTGGGAGGAGGGGGGGGGGAGGGGGGGAGTGGGGGGGGCAGTGTTCTTGTGTTCTTATGGGATGTCGATCCACCTCTCTCACCACGCACAGCCCATTCCATCCCTCCTCTTTCCGGTTCATGCCGTGCCTCATCCTCATTCCCCGTCAATCCCTCTCTCTCCTGGTCTGTCCTTACGTCTTCTAACCTCTGTCCATCTGTCCCCCCTCCCCTCCCCTCCCAGCTGCGGGTGACCCCTGACACGTCGGCGCGGGAGATGGTGCAGCTGGTGGTTCAGGAGATGAACGCGGTGGCGCGGCGTCTCCTGGGAGGCCAGGAGCCGAGCGTGTACGGCCAGGAGCAGCTGCAGCATTTTGGCCTGGTGCTGGTGCTGGAGGACAGGGAGAAGTGGCTGCAGGATGACCTCTGCCCTCTGGAGCTGCAGAACCCCTGGCTGAGGGGCAAGCTATGCGTCCGCATCAAAGAGTACTCCCCGCTGGCACTCAAGCACAGCCGGGCCACCACCGTGTGAAGGCCTTGGGGGGGGG
>BROE01000007.1:12948496-12959671 GCA_036571765.1 Plecoglossus altivelis
GGGGGGGGGGGCAGCTTGAAATAAACAGGAGCTGGACCTTCTATTTGGCTCCCCATGACCTTGACCCCTGTTGCCGTGGTTCCCCTGGTCGTTGTTTTCACCTTCACTACTGTAGCTACAAGAGCCTAGATGGATTTGTACGCCGTTCAGTTGTTTTCTCATAAATGCTGCTTGGAGATTCTTGTTACCTTACCAAGTCTCTTCACCCACACGTGGATTTCCTCCTCCAGTTCCCCAGGCTCTCCCTGCAACTCTGTACATCTCATCTATCATCTATACGTCCTCTGGACACGGAGAGAACAACGTGGAGAGTGGCAGAAAAAAACCCAGCCTTTTCGCCCAGTGAGTCGTCGCACAGCGTGAGGGGGTGTGGCCGAGAGGAAGATGGATGTCACGCCGTCTCTGACGCCTGCCAGAATGACACAGGCACGTCGACATCGCGTCCAGCGAGGCATTCCAAAAGCTCTTGGCTCAGGGAGGAGGCGGCGGACATGTTCAGGACGAGGGGGCCTTGGAGCGCTGAGGTGGGGGGTGGGGGGGCAGGAAGGAGGGGCTGGCGTCGACGCTGAGAAGACACGGAATCTGTTTGACCTTTCTGCCCCCCGCTCACCCTGCGCTGGCTCACGGCTCTGTTCTCCCTGGTAACTCAGGAGCCAGGAACAAATAGAGCAGAGAGTGGGAGAGACATAGAGAGAGGGAGGGAGAGAGAGAGAGAGAGAGAGAGAGAGAGAGAGAGAGAGAGAGAGAGAGAGAGAGAGAGAGAGAGACTAAGGCAGAGAGAGGGACTAAGACAGAGGGACTAAGACAGAACAAGAGGAGAGACTTAAAGAGACTGAGACAGAGAGATAGAGACTGACACAGAGAGAGACAACTGGAGAGACACATATAGACAGAGAGAGAGAGAGAAACAGACTGAGAACGAGAGATCAATACCGTGAAGGAAAGATGTCCTGAGAGGAAGCAATACTTCGTTCATCCGGATTTCTGACCACACAGCAGTCCAGCATCCTCCTCCTCATCACCCTCAGCGCAGTGACCACAAGCAGCACGCAGAGCTCTGACTCCAGACAGCAGCACGCAGAGCTCTGACTCCAGACGAGACTCCAGGCAGCAGCACGCAGAGCTCTGACTCCAGACAAGACTCCAGACAGCAGCATGCAGCGCTCTGATTCCAGACGAGACTCCAGACAGCAGCATGCAGCGCCTGACTCCAGACGAGACTCCAGACAGCAGCACGCAGAGCTCTGACTCCAGACGAGACTCCAGACAGCATCACGCAGAGCTCTGACTCCAGACGAGACTCCAGACAGCAGCACGCAGAGCTCTGACTCCAGACGAGACTCCAGACAGACCGAAACACAACCGAGAAAGACGAGCAATACTTCACCTCCACACGCTCTTTCCTCCTTCCTTCCTTCCTTCCTTCCATCTTTCCGCTTGAGTTCTCTCTGTGACTGGGACACGCTCATGTTGTAGATACGCCAGCTTTTGGACAGGGTGGGCAGACTCCGATGTACTTTATTGTTGCTGTGCTTTTACTGTTAAGACTCAAACCCAGTGCAGTGTTTCTTTTGTGCCCGTGAAGTCGAGTCGTATCCCCCCCTGCTCACCTCCGGCAGGTGTGCTCACCTGTCTGCTAGCTGTGTTCGGGGGCTCTGTGCAGTGCTGTGCTGTGCTGTGCTAAAGTAGGATGGATACACCAACGACTCCAGGTTTCTGTTGACTCCAGGTCTGTTAGTAGCTTATCAATACTGTAGCACGTTGGGGACGTCAGTCAAATGCCAAATCACACCCCAGTTTCTGTTTCATGAAGGTCTCAATAAGTTCATCAGGCTTTGCAAACTGATGCTTTTCCTGGAAAACAGCAATGCATGGACCACATTCCGGATGTAATGTGGTCCCCTAAACATGTTTCACGTAACTTCTTGGTTTCAAATAGGCTTGTTCTAAAGACACTTTCCAAACGAGTTTGATTTGACATTTCTGACTCGGATATTTTGACTCGATGTCCGAAACGTCGCCGTTCCAGGCCCGACGAAGTTTAGAACGATGTTCCGGAACCTTCTCTTGGTCATGCAGGTTCCTCACCATCCGACATCGGGATGTTTACAGATTGAATCCCGCCCCCACCCATGAAATCTTGGTGCTGAACTGTAAAGGTGTAAAAGATGGAGAAGAGCAACTGACCAGAAGTTGTAATTGAAGCGTCTTAATTCTGCTGTTTGAACTCTTGTGTTGTCGCCTAGATGTGTTCTTTATTCACCCGTCTTTCAACAGCTGAATTTACAAACTGCTGAAAATACCAACCACTGCAACCAAACACGTGCGTGTATATTAAAGGACTGGCGGTTGAATGTAAGTACTGTAAACGTCATGTGACTTGGATTTGTCTCCCTGTCTGGAGGTCAAAGGTAAAGTGGGTGTTAGTCTGTGTCAGAGGAGTGAATAGTGACTCCCTCCCCTGGCGGAACAGGAAACAGGAAACAGGAAACAGGAAACAGGAAACAGGAAGGCCTCATCCTCTTCTAGGGGCAGCCTTGAAGGAGATATCTCGTCATTTGTTTTTGTAATCTATTTTTATTGAACAATAAATGAATATTATAAAATAAAACCCAGGCTGTTTTCTGAGGGATTGTACTCTTTTTGTTGTCGCACAACTGTAGGAAGTCACGGAGTTCAGGCTTTTACGAGGTGTCAGATCTCGTAACCTTGCCTGTTTCAGGGACAAACCGTGGAGAGGCGTTTCAGAATGGAACCAGCCCGTTAGGTCATCGTGGAGAGGCGTTTAAGAATGGAACCAGCCCGTTAGGTCATTGTGGAGAGGCGTTTCAGAATGGAACCAATCTGTTCGTTCAGCGTGGAGAGGCGTTTCAGAATGGAACCAGCCCGTTAGGTCAGTATGAAGAGGCGTTTCAGAATGGAACCAGTCCGTTAGGTCATTGTGGAGAGGCGTTTCAGAATGGAACCAGTCCGTTAGGTCATTGTGGAGAGGCGTTTAAGAATGGAACCAGCCTGTTAGGTCAGTATGAAGAGGCGTTTCAGAATGGAACCAGCCCGTTAGGTCAGTATGAAGAGGCGTTTCAGAATGGAACCAGCCCGTTAGGTCAGTGTGAAGAGGCGTTACAGAATGGAACCAGTCCGTTAGGTCGGCCCATTCAACCGCAACCGTTTTAGCGCAGTTTGTCAGAATAACATTCTCTGGTTAAGATCGCATGAAATGAAGTGGCTCTGCTAGAAGCCAGAAGATGAGTGATCTAGGGGCCTGACCACTCCTACGTGATCGGATGATGTCATCGGTGTGAGCTGGTCGCTCGATGAAGGAGACCCAGAAAGCAGCTGCTGTATAGAATCTGATCTAATCTGTAGGCCAGTGACGAGCACTTGAGACCTGACATGACGTGTCATGCTGTCTATTAGCGTGTTTGTGCAAGTGAAGTAAGATGCAGACACATGAATGCCATATCAAAGTTATTTGGTGTGGATAGTTTAACGTGTTGAAATAAGACCGAGAGAGAATGATGCAGAATGTTATTCCCACTCAGTAAAGACAAGCTTTGGAACAAACATACAGATATTTGTGTTATAAGAGTCAAAGTGAAAAGTTGGCCGAATAATGAATGGCAGAGTAGTGATACCAGAACAATGTACAGTAATGAAGAATGTGTCCTTTGTTACTTCCCATCTCAGGGAACAATGCATGGAATGTTTTGAACTGGAGTGATGTCTCCTAATCGCAGGGCTTGTGAATTGTGAGTTCTGTGCAGAGTTGAGCCTGACTCACAGCCGGGTGACTGGTTACCTGCCATCCCGCCCCCTCCCTCCCTCCCCCCCCTCCCTCCGTCAAACCTCCCCTCTCCACCTCACCCACTCCCTTCCCTCCCCCCTCTCCCCCCCTACCATGTGTTTTCACATCCAGAAAGCAAATAAAAACCTGCATGTTTTCCTGTCAACAGACACTACACACACAAACACACAGACCGACACGCCCCTCTCGAACACGCACCACCACCACAATCCCACACACACACACACGCGTGCGCACACACACACGCTGACACAAACGGACTCCCTCACGCATGCAGTGCTCGGACTCTGGCTGCGGTACGTGTCGAATAACCCCTAAAACACACAAACACACGATGGCTACGCACATGAGCCACACACGGCGCCACAAAGCACAGCCATCAGCAGGCTTCGTCTTTAAGAGCGGGTCTTTGCCGTTCATCACAACCTAACTTGAGGATCGTCCAGGAAGCATCACACCTTCTTAACCCCGGCTGTCCGGGAAAACTCTGGCTATTTTTAGCCCCCCCCTGACACATTCAAATACTTAAAAGAAAACAGTCTGAAAAGGCCATGAATAGTGGTGTTGCTGACGTCTGTCGGAGCAGCCTGGTAGTGGATGTAGTGGGCCAGTTGTTGCCACGGGGACCGGTGAGCTATCAGGCAGCATTAAAGGGTCGAGGTGGTGAGGAAAAAACGGGAAGACTCGTTGAATCAGCTTATTCGCGAGCGCTTCCAAAGGCCACAGTGATTCAGACGTGAGTCAGCAGCCAAGTCTGGCAGTAGGTGTGTGTGTTTTGGAAAGCTTTTGCTTCAATGAACCCCCCAAGACCTTGCCTCAGAGCTGACCCACCGCAAAGACGCACCCAGCCTTCCAAGATGGCCGCCTCGTGCATCTCCAGGGTTTCCAGTCCTGCCCTGCGTGTCACATTACATCAAGCTACCTCAACACAGAGCTGCCAACTCTCACGCATTGGCAGCGAGATACAGGCATTTTATTGGTTCCACAGCGTGTGTAACCAATCAAAACAAGCACATTATGATAAACTCCCTTACGTATTCAACATGCTTAAACAATCCCCAAATATCTTAACGCGATGCTTAAATTGCCTTTTCCTTTGTAGATTTGTTGTATGGGGGGGTGGCATGGGGGGGAGAGGGGTGGCATGGGGGGGAGGGGCTGGCAGGAGGGGGGAGGCGGATGAGTCAAAACGAGCTGAGACGTGACATCTTCATCAGGGGATGTTTGTTTAAAGATCGTCCGGGGCGAACGACCGAACACCTCGTTCCTCTCATTCCTTTCTATTCTTTGGCAAACTCGTCACCTGTTTCTCTCTCATATCTGCCCCAAGTACACACACCACACACACACACACACACACACACACACACATGCAAGCAGGCAGGCAAGGCAGAAGGCGTGTGGGGGAGAGGAGAGAGGGGGAGAGTATGGCAGGTGGTAAGTAGCGGGGTAGTGAGATTACTGCATCTCTCAGCTCTCTCTCCCCAGGGCTAATAAACCTTTAGAGCACCTATAAAACACTTGGCAAAAGGCTTTTTGAAGTTTTTATGAAGATCTGCTTTATTGTTCCCCAGAGATGAGCCCTGTTCCACTGGCGCCACTGTGATTTCTGCAAGTGCCAGTGAATTCAGAGGAGGGAGGGAGAGAGGATGAGAGGTGGGAGGAGGGAGGAGTGATGAGGGAAGGGGGAGCAGAGGTGTGGAGGGAGAGGAGCGAGTGTGGGAGGGAGGAGAGAGGGAGTCGTGGAGGGAGGGAGTGTGGAGGAGAGAGAGAGGGCAGAGTGTGGAGGAGAGAGGGAGTGTTGGGAGGGAGAGAGGGAGGGATTGTGGAGAGACAGAGAAAAGTGTTGCGAGGAGAGAGGAGGAGTGTGGGAGGGAAAGAGAGGTGGTGGGAGGGAGGGAGAGAGGGGAGTGTGGGAGGGAGAGAGGGAGTGTGGGAGAGACAGAGAAAGTGTTGGAGGGAGAGAGGGAGAGAGTGTGGGAGGGAGAGTGTGGGAGGGAGAGAGGGAGACAGTGTGGGAGTCCCAGTGAGCAGTTAGAGAGGCTTCCTCCTCGAGGAACTAGTGTGTGGGTGGTGTGGTGTGTGTGTGTGGGGTGTGTCGGTCGTGTGTGTGTGTTGTGGGTGTGTGTTGGGGTGTGTGTGCGCGGATGTTGTGTGCATGTGTGTGTGCACGCCTGTGTGTGTCTGTGTCGTGTGTTTTGTGTGTGTGTGTGTGCGCGTATGTTTGTGTGCATGTGTTTGTGTGTGAGAGAGAACTGTGGTTTTCGTCTTTGTTTGGGAGCTGCTGAGGATCAGAAACAGGAGTGATAAGTTGCCCTAATAGAAGCAGTGTCTCGAAATAAGACCGGAATGTGTGTGGATGTGGGTGTGTGTGTGGATGTATGTATGTGGTGGTGATGTATGTAGTATGTTGTGTGTGTTGTGTGTGAGGTGTGTGTGGGTGTGGAGGTCGCGGTGTGTGGATGTGTGGTGTGTGATGTGTGATGTTGCGGTGTGCGGGTTCCTGTGTTTGGGCACACATGTTCATTTGGCATGTGTGTAAGCTCATGATTTAGCCTGCTAAGTGTGTGTGTGTGTGTGTGGTGTGTGTGCAGACTCTGGGGCCAGTGTCTGCATGCTTGTTTTTGAAGTGAAGCTCTGTAGTTCACATGAAGCAGGGAGTAGGGTGTATGCAGCCCCCCTCCCCCGGAGCCCCCCCCCCGGAGCCCCCCCCCCCCCCCGGACCCCCCATGTGTCTGATCTAGCGGCACCGGCCTCCCCTCCCAAAGCCCCTGCTCCGCTGTCTCTTTGCCCCTCAAAGGAACAGTTGGAGACCCGTTAAACAGGCTCCCACATAGGCCGGGAGCTCACCTCCAAACACCAGGGGAGGCAGAGGAGCGGGGGAGGAGGAGAGGTGGAGGAGGGGAGGAGGAGAGGAGGAGAGGTGGAGGAGGGAGGAGGAAGGTGTGAGGAGGGGGGGAGGAGAGGTGGAGGAGGGATGGAGGGAGAAAGGGAAAGAAGCAGAGAAGGGAGACAGCAGAGAGGATGAGAGAAAAGGTTATAAGATTTGGAGGGGAGGTGGGAGAGACATTACCGTGGAGAGAAAGGATGAGGAGGGAGAATCGAGGATAGATGTCAAGCGATCCAAACCCGACAGCCCTTTACACACAGCTAATAAACAGGGCAGGAACAGTCATGGTTGGGTGGCCCGTGACATTCCCTCTCCCTGACCCGGGCTTGGACAGCCACGCTGACAACACACCCGCACGCCCTCCACAACCCTCTGCCCCTTCCCGTCACATCGTCAACGTGACAGTCGCTCCTGTCGAAGATGCGAACGCAACTCCTCTTGAGACGGCCGCTCCGCTAGCATGTTTGGCGGCAGGAACCTTCTTCTCACCGGATTGTGAGGATGAGGGAAGGCGTCAGCAGTTTGCGATGGTTTTCATCCCTTGATCCTGGGGGGGGGGGGGGGTGATGGTTGTGTTCGGCCAATCACCGCGACTATGTTAGGCTGCATGATAATATAGATTTTTATTAATGTCACTCAATTCTAAAACAATCAGTCGTTCTAACTAGAGCAGATATTTTAGACTGTAAATGCCGTTAGTCACCCAATCGATATGTTGAGACTAAAGGAACACCACTGATGGGAGATATTGTGCACCACGGAGAGATCTAGACCTGATATGACAACAATTCGGTCTGATTCCGCTGTACAAGTGTTCAAGCGGTGCGAAGTGTTCCAATCGTAGTGCAAGATGTTGGAAAAACGCAGCCGGCCCGGTTCATTGAGTGAAATCCCCCCCCCCCCCCATCGTCGCTGAGGAGAGGAAAGAACAGCTTGCTGCTGACGTTTCTCTGTTGAATCGCCAGGATGCCTGGCGACTTGATAGAGGAGAAATACCACGAGCGCCAACTACTAATAAGATGTGAAGAACAGTCAGGGAGGCAGAAGGCAAGAGAGGCAGGAGGAGGAGGGGGAGGAGGTCTGAAGGCAGGAGAAGAAGGAAGTGAAGAGAAGGAGCGAGGAGAGGGGAGGGGAGGGGAGCTGAGGAGAGGAGGAGGAGGAGGGGGAGAAGGAGGAGGAGGAGGAGAAGGAGGAGGAGGGGAGGAGGAGAAATCTGAAGGAGGAGGGGGAGAGAAAGGAGAAGTCAGAAGGAAGGAGAGGAGGAGGAGAGCTGAGGGAGAAGAGGAGGAGGTAGGTATGAGGAGAGGAAGGGAGGTAAGGATCATGAAGGTGTAAGTTGTGGGGTGGTGACGCTGTGTTTTGTAGTAATGGCGGGAAGATCAGCCAATCATCTGAGAGGTGAAGAAAGAGAAAAGTACCGCGCAGTAGACGTTATACTGTGTGCAATAAGTTGTTTAGTATTAGAGTGTGGGGGCATGCTCTGAGTGGGGCTCGCGTATATGAGTTTGTGTGTATGTGTGAGGTTGAGTGTGTCTAGACTGAGGTTTGTGTGTGTGTTGTGTGGTGAGTGGTGTGTGTGTATGTGTGTGTTTTTGTTTGTGTGTGTGTGAATGGGGGGTGGGGGTGGGTGCAGTCGCTGAATGTTTTTTTTGTTTGTGTGTGTGTTTGTGGTTGTTTGTGTGTTTGTGGGTGTGTGTATGAGTGTGTACGTGTGAGGAGTGTGTGTATGACGTTGTGATCGTGTATGAGTGTGATGTGTGTAGGTGTATGTGTGGGTGTGTGAATGTGTGGGTGTATTTTGTGTGATTGAGGGGTATGTGAGTGTATGTGGTTGTGTACATGGTGTGTGTGTGGTGAGAGGAGGTGTGTGTGTGTATGGGGTATGTGTGTGTGCTTACTGTCGTTGAACATGAGTGGTGTACGCTGGCGGGCTCTTGATAGGCCCGACTGACGTGGCTGACGATCAGAGGGTTGTTACGCGGACTATTTCCACTGGTAAGCATTCAGCACACACACACAACACACCATTAGCCCCTTTGTGGACAATGATGTCATCTCCTCATGGGGAACGATGAGGGGGCTGAAGTATAGCAGCTGCTGGAGCGTTGGTCGGTGGAGCCTGGGGGGCTGGGAGGGATTCCGGAGCGTCCGCTATTTAGAGTGCTGCAGGAGGAATAGAGTGACGCAGGCCGGGACAGAGAGCACCTACAGCACAGACACAAATCAAGGCAGCTCCCCACCGCCATCAAAACTCCTGGGCTCATACACACGACACACACGCACACCATACACGCACACACCACACAAGCACACACACACTCATGCTCACACACACACGGACACGTCACACACACAACGCTCACGACACCACACACTCAACACAGCACAACTCACAGCTCACACAACACACCTCACACACACAGCATCTCACATCACACGCGACGCTCACACACACGCTCAGCACAGCACACGAGATCGCGGCTGCACCAACACACGCAGGCGACGACGCACACACGCACACACACATACAGACACCACACACATACACACAAACAAACAAAAAATACAACACACCGCGCAGCTCACACACACACCGTCTACTACAACAACCGCTCACCACACATAATACAACACAGCGTACATGTTGCACACATCCCAATGCTCCAACACACGCACACCACACACGCACCCCAACGCCACACACACAGCTCGCACGACGCATCACACCACACACGCAGGTGCTCCACAACTCGCCACTGGCCTCAGAAAATAGTATCGGCTAGTTCACCCAAAAACAAACACAACGTCTCTCCCTACAAAAACAACAGGAACGATGCATGACGAAACACCACACAAACCGAATGAGTGGCCTTCGACACACACCACCACGCACCGGGCAGACGCCCCCACCATACCGACAGATCCGGACGCTCAAACCTCCTCTTTAACCAGCACACACGTACCACAGACACACAGCACACACGCCACACACAGACACACACAGCACACCACACAGACAGCACACACACAGAGACACACACACATCAGACACACACACAGCATTAGAGACACACACCACACACGCCACAGACACACACACAGACACAAACACAGAGACACACACACACACAGGACAACCACACACAGACACAGACAACACACGCACACAGGCACACACAGACACACAACACACAACAGAGACACACACACACGAGAACACACACACACGCACACATGGGCACACACACAGGCATTCAGACACACACAGACACACGACACACGCACACAGACACCACAGACACACCACAGGAGAACACACTGCACACACTTCATCGTTGCCCCCAGCCCGCGTGATTGGTTTGGGTAAATATGATTGCTGTGAGTGTTGAGGGCTGATCAGAGAGGAGCTGGCTTGAGGAGGAGGCTGCTGCATTGTAAAGGACCAGCAGGACGCTGTGTCTATATCTATAGAAACCACACCACACTGGGCAGGCATGCTTTCATCTCCGCAATCGGCTCACACTGGCAATAAGGGGTCAAATAATCCTTCAAGGCGACCCACCACAGCACAACACACACACTCTGACTCCGCTATCGGAAAGGCCGGATACGCCGTGGTCCTATCGTTATCTGTAAACCGTAAGTGGGTTTACTGATAACGTGAACTCCTCAGATAAATATTTCTTTTCAAGACACATCTTAGTGAAAGGATGTTGAGATGGTTGGAGAGAGAGAGAGCTTGGTCCAGCTCGCTGGCGTATGATGCACGACACGATAGTCGACCCACCTCTCAGAACGTCCCAGAAGACCAGGCTCACAGTCGCTTCTCAGCGCTCGGAAACACGATGCACCGAAAGAGGTGTGCTAACGGGCGAGAGAGGCAGAGTGGAAGAGACGTACGAGGCTTGAGCTCTGGCGGAAAACGTCCTAGCTGCCCGGACCAACAGCGCCAATTGTCCCGTTTGAGTAGTGTGCGCGGGTGTGGGTGTCCGTGGGCGCCGGTCCGTGGGCGCCGGTCCGTGGGCGCCGGTCCGCAGGCGCGCGAGTGCGTCTGTCAAAACAATCGTGCGATGGAGCCATGTTGTGTCGCTCGTCCCTTCAGCTCCCTGAGAGAACGGCTGTGCAGGCAGGCAGGCAGCAGGCAGGCAGTCAGGCAGGCGGGCAGGCAGGCCAAGCAGGGAGGGAGAGAGGCAGCAGGCAGGCAGGCAGGCAGGGCAGGGCGAGGCAGGGCAGAGAGGTGCAGGGCAGAGCAGGCAGGCAGGCAGGCAGGGTCAGAGACAGCAGGCAGAGGCAGGCAGGCCCTCTCGCCACGAGGCGCCTTGTTCAGCCACTGGCCAAACCATGGATACGATTGGTTCAGGATGAAGGGTTTCAACCTCAAAACAGGGTTGGTGTCTGGCTGATAGGCTGACTGGGACTGGCTGCTCCTATGGGACAAGCACAGTGCTGGGAGCTGCAGGGGTCTATGTGTAGAGCCGAT
>BROE01000007.1:12971217-12997725 GCA_036571765.1 Plecoglossus altivelis
CCCCCTCCCCCCTCCTCCTCCTCCCTGAGGGCAACAAGAAGATAGGAAGTCTGAAAAACAACAACTTTGTTAATGCCAGCCCTCCTGAGGTTTCTTTTTGTATTAGCAGAGCAGCCTCACCTCCCCCTTTTCCCCGGCGTCCTTGTCTTGTCTCCCCCCCTCCCCTCCCCTCCCCTCCCCCCTCTCTCTCATTTCTTTCCTGGCGTTTCTCCCCACCCCTCCGTCTCCGTCCGTCCGTGCGCCGCACCATTCCAGCCATCCCTGGTGGACCCAGCCAGCCAGTCTGGCCACGGCTGGCCCTGGAGGTGCCTGTGCAGGCTAAGCCCTCGGTGAGGGGGTCCTTGGGAAGCCGCCTGGCTGTATGGAGCGCTTGGGAGCAGGGGGGAGGAGGGAGGACGAGGGAGGACGAGGGAGGTGCCTATCTGAGGGCCTGGGGGCCAGGCCCCTCATGCCTCCTCGCCATGCGTCCTATTGAGACCTAAGGAAGCGTGAAGAATCGCTGCAAAACCAAAGAGTTAAGTCCCCTTGTTATACAAGGCCAATTTTCGGCACCAACCAACCCCCCCTGCTTTGTGTGTTGGCCGCCCTCCTCACCCCCACCCCCCTCCTCCCCCCCCTCCCCCTGTACCTCCCTTCCATTCTCTCCACACACCTCGTCAAGGCTCGATGGGCTTCGTTAAAGCGAGCAGGGGAGCTCTTTATTGCCTTATTTAATTAGCCATTCCACAGCAAACTGTCACCCTGTACCATCACCCACACCACCCCCTCCCCCTCCTCCACTCCCACTCCAGTCCTTAACCCCACTGGAGTCATCCCCCTCCATCCCTGTCTCTCTTTCCCTCCGCACTCTTTCTCTCTGTCTCCCTTGCTTGTCTCTCTTCATCTCTGTCTCTCTTCATCGCCATCCATCTCTCTATCTGTCACTTACCTCTTCTTCTCCTTCCCTCAGTGTCTCTCCACGTCTTGCTCTTTCTTTCCTGGTTCCATCTTGTCTCCCGTGCCTGCTGGCACTTGGGCTGGCCAGCATGAAGGAGAATAGGTCTCTCTTTCTCCAGACCCCCGCTGTCTCTCCAGACCACCGCTCTCTCTCCAGACCCCCCCCCTCGCTCTCTCTCCAAACCCCCCCTCTCTTTCCAGACCCATTCTCTCTCGCTCTCTCTCGCCAAACCCTCTCTCTCTCTCTCTCCTCGGATCCCCTCCCTCTCTCTATCTCCAGACCTCCTCTCTGACTCCAGACTCCTCTCTCTCCAGACCCCCCTCCCTGTCTCTCCAGACCCCCGTGTCCCCCATCCAGGAAGGGGACAAAGGCCACCAGCAGGTCTACTGTAGACAGCTCAGCATCAACGCCCCCACTACCCTATGGGTTATCCCCAATCATTAGCTAGTTAACTGAGATTAGCTGGGATGGTTGGAGAGGATTTTCCCACTGTGCTGTGAACTCCTGAGACACTGGTCAACTGTTCACCATCATCAATACCAACATGCATTTGGCTCCAATGTTTTATTGCTAGTCATGATTTCTTTTATTGATGTGTTTCTTTTGTTTACACAAAGCCACTCCATGAATCTATCTTGGCTTCGTGTCTACATTAGAATATCATCCAAACGTTGACTCCCTTGGAAAAATATATTCCGACGAAGGGAAAAATAAACCTCATGTACTGAAAATCACGCCAAGCCTTTCAAATAAAAGAAAATGCAGTATCACGTTTGAAACACAAACGTGTTTGACAAATGCAGCCTATACCCTGATGAACGCATTTAAGAGACCAACTGTCATAGAAAGACCGTTTTCTTTCGTTGAGGTCTCTGCGCGCAGGATCTACGCCCTCTAGTGGTCCAAGAAAAATAAACCACGATATCAAATCTAGAAGAAGTGTTTTCTTTGAATGTTGTTTCGTTATAATGAAAGACCACGTCAGCCAAAACATAATATACCCTGAATATGGATAGGACATTGGATAGCATTGCTGGCACACTGCCAAAACACGAAATATTCCACTTTCCAAACGATCAAGAACAACAGGTAAGAACGCCACAGCTTGGCAGGTAATGTGACGTCTTAGATGAGATATAGTCACTTTGTAGTGTCGTTGGATCAATTCGTGTTTTCTTTCACCGGGTAGACGTTCTTACCGTTCGACTACTTTAGTCTGGCCTCTACCACTTCCTAATGCCATCATTAAACAGATTAGTTCAGCAAAACTACAAACCTCAAACAAGCTTTCAAGACCTCACGGTTAGTTAGCATGGGAAAGGTAACGTCTAGTTACCCATGACCATTAATAGCTTTAATTGGACGCTTATTTGGTGACCCCAGAGTTCAAACACCAAATTCCTGTGCGCGGACCTCGCGAACAAAGTCTTCCGCATACCCTTTCAGACACCCAACTAAACGGTTCCCACCCAACTCACGGGAATGCAGAATAGGAAACGGGTAAGTGCTTCAATTAATATTGACAGCGTATTGAACCTATTAACTCGCGTGTGTTGCGCGCGGGACTCCAGCGCGAGGACTGGGTTAAATATGACAACATGGAATGCCATTTCAAGAAAAGATTGTTCTTCGTTCCACTTTATTGATGGAAAATATGCTGAAGGATCTCACAGAATACAGCCTGACATTCTATCGTGTGGAATATCAGCGGAGTCAAACACGATATCTCTAGGACCATGCTGATCCCTTCGATTGTGGCAGATATTTTCCACGTTGGGATGGGAGGGGGCCGCGAGCGCTGTCAATCACAGCGAAAGTGGCAGCGGTGGGCAGGACCTGCTGACACTTCGTACGCTCGGAGGGGATATTTAACTTGGGACTGAGCACCGCTCGCAACAGACACACTCACACACAGTGTGCCTAAGCAAAGAGCTCTGCGCCAAGTCTCAGACCTCCTAAAGTAGGAGCAACTAAGTAGGAGCTACTGTACCAGCTTTCAAAGGAGTAGATTCTCCCCCAGGGATTGCCGCACATTTTGACCGGGCTAAAGACTCCTGAACTCGGACTGAATAGTCATGCAGCGGCGGTGGGACTTCTAGATTTTTTTTTTAAACGAAATGGTCAATGTCAACTCGGTGAAAAGGGACAGTAGACTGGGCTGAACTTTGACTGGCATGACACTGTTTGCATTTGATATGCATTTTTTGCGTGTCGGCTCGTAATACCTTGTGAAACTTTATGCCAAATAGAAACTTTTTATTCGCAGAGAAACCTCGAGGAATGTGATACAGAGATCTGTGTGGAAAGGCATTTTGGGGGGTTCTCAACGACCTATTGAACGCTTGATTATGTGTTCATAACTTTTTAAAATTAGATTCAGCGGCGCGTCGTCTTTCAAATCAAGGTTAAACAGCCTGTATATTGTGGACTTTCTCACTGAATTCACTGAACGTTGGAATACCGCATTGGATCAGAAAAGAACGCTTCGCCGTCTGTGGATTGCGCGCTTGCGCTTGGACCTTGTCAAACCTGAGAGCGTCAGGCCACGTTGAAAGAAGCCACGTTTATAAAAGCCGTGCGTAAAAATAACATTGGCCAAGACAGCCCTCATTGCCAGCCCGTGACATTTCAAACTTGGTGAAGTACTCTTTTGTGCGCCCTTCTCTCTCGGGGCGTTCTGGATCTATTTTGTCTCTGAGGGGAGCGAGGATCTTTAGAAACACTTCGTTCCATGCAACTCTCGCCTCAGCCACTGTCATCCAGTCTAGACAATTTGTCGTGGCTTTGAGTCCCTGGCGTAACCATGACAACCACAAGAAACCCAAAGTGAATTTGAGGAAAGACTGAAACGGGAGAGAGAGTGAAAAGAGTTTCCCCATTTTGTTTAGCGCTGTTTCTGTTGAAACGTCATTCTTTATTTTTTTGGGGTACAAAACAGAGACATCCTTTGCGTTACAAAATTGCATCAGCAGGCAATTTGCTAAGTTTAAGGATCCGTATAAAGAAGCCGCTCCAGTCCATGTCATTCAAACCCGACGTGGTCTATTAAAAGTATCGTCTTGCTTGTGCCTCTACTTCGACTATTTATGAAGCCCCCTGGGCAACTCATTTCATAGTACACAGTAGCGGTGAAAGAACTGAATTCAATCCACGAGAAGAGCCTGTGCGTAAACGAGTGAAATATGGGCTTCTCTCAAACGCTACTCATTTACGTGCTGGTGTCCGTTCACCTCGGAGTTTCCCAGCATTATCTCCGCCTTCGTCCCTCGCCCAGCGATAACCTCCCTGTGCCAGACCTCAAGGAGGACCCGGACCCGGAATACGATCCGCGCGAGCAGGACTTGTCCGAGAGGACTCTGCGGAAAAAGCTGGGCAGCAACTTCGACCCTAACTTCATGTCCATCATCTCGCCCGTGCTGGTAAACCTCTCCGTGCATGACACGCAGATTAAGGTGCAAGGACCTATGCCTAACGACATTAAAAAGCTTGACCTCACGGAGACCCCCTACGGGAAGAGGGTCAAAGTGGGCAAGAAAGCACGCAGGAAATTCCTGCAGTGGTTATGGACGTATACACACTGTCCGGTTGTACACAGCTGGAAGGATCTGGGCGTGAGGTTTTGGCCACGCTGGATCAAGGAGGGCAACTGTTTCAATGAGCGCTCGTGCTCCTTCCCGGAGGGGATGTTTTGCAAACCTGTCAAGTCGATCACCAAGACTTTCCTCCGGTGGTATTGTCAAGGGTTTTTAAGACAGAAATATTGTACGTGGATACCGGTGCAATACCCAATCATCTCAGAGTGCAAGTGCTCGTGCTGAGTCTCTCTCTGGGACTTGTGGGATCGAGGGAGTGAACTGAACACGCGCTTTCTATTGCACTGTAAACTCTCATCTGAGGTGGACACCATAGCGATTCTATTTTTTTATATAGCATTTTAATTGAAATACCAACATTGTACATATTTAAGAAAAAAATGCAGCTATTTTTTTGTAAATGAACAGGACCATATTTTATTTCAGCCCTGAAACGTGTTTTTAGGGGTACACGAGCACTTCAGAAAGAAGAGCTTTTATTTTTTATGAAAAATTGAAGATGGAATGCATACACTTCTCCAAGAAGTTAACTTTTTTTCAACTGAACATTGATGCTGACTGTAACTTCACTGCAATGCTGCCTAGAGTTTTTGTATGATATTAATATCAATAATAATTAAATTGAAAGTTGAGGATAAAAAGATATATATAAAGGCGTGAACTCAGCTTTTGGAATACATAGTATTGTAGAAATAAACAAATCTGTATGTTTTATTTATTATTTTAACGATTGTGAGTATAGAACATAAGGAAAGAAAATAGCAGAGTATACCAGAAATTATGGGAGATGTCTACTTGAATATTTCTAAAAAATAAAATAAAAAGTACACATATCAGTGTAAATGTTATGGTTACACGTTTTAGCAATAAAGTCTATCTTTTCAACATGTATTAGTGTCGAGCAAGTTGCTTTACGTAGTTTTTGTCCCTGCCCAAGGGGGCGTGTACTGCCCTGGAGCGGAGCAAACTCGCTAAATGCACAACAAGTCCAGAGTGAGATGAATCGAAGGGGACGTTACTGACGCTCCACGCTGTCAGTGTGATTTTAGAAACGGGTGATTTAGTATGTTGTGTAATGTGCAACACATACCTAAAGTGCCTTCACAGAACTGGCGCTCATTGTTAGCGCCAGGGTAGCGAAGAAGCCGTTTGAATCCATCCTCCTACGTAAAACCGCTCATTTATCGGATCCTAGGTGTTAACATAACGGTAAAATATGATTCAGACATTTCAAACACGGTCAGGTGATGAAATGGCGAGGCACGCCAGCCAGAAATGGCTCAGTCCATGCCGTTCCCTTAAGGCTCTGTACAAGTTCCACTGAAGCTTGTTTGTATTGAGCCAGAGCAGACCGGCGCCTATTCAAGCCCATGACAGCCTCCGAAAAAAACAAAGACCATAAAACAATGGTGAACTGTTTTTGACGTTACCAGACTATTAATTGGACAGCGGGTAAGCTGTCTGCAAGTTAAAGAGATATGGCCAATTAAAGCGCCCGACACACACATGGAATTAAGCCCCATGAAATCAAAGCAACGGCTCATTTACTCTTAGTAGGGCTTTTATGATGTTTATATTATTCTTTAAATACAATCAACGACTTAAACAGAGCTTCGACTACCAAACGTTTCGAGCCCCCCCCCCCCCCCCCCCCTCCCCCCCGACGTCCTAAAACCAGACCCGTGTTTCCACTAAACCCATCTTGAGCGCGTTCAAGTGATTTGTGACTGCGGGCTGAGTTGGACTTGACACTTGCCGTCCGGTTATTGTGACAGATATACTGTAGGGATTTTGTAAGGAGAGGAGAGCGGCAGGCAGCCAGCGGAAGAGGGGGGCTGCTTTCCTCACTGTCAGCTTCTTTCTTGATGATGTCTCGGGGTTTTAGAAACTGCGCCTCTGACTCGGCGGCGCCACCGAGCCGCCCCCTCTCCACTGAGCAGAATGAAGCACTTTGGGAAACAGTAACCCTTTCAGGATCTGCCCGGAGAGTATTTTAGAAGCGTGTGAAAGGCAATACGCAGCCGTGCTCCAGCCAGCTAGGTGCGCACCTTTAGAAACAGCCCCGTCAGGCAGTCGGACGATTCAGGCGTTGTTGTTTTGGATCTCTGTGTGACGTGCATATGTAATTTTGCTATGCAAATTGAAACCAAGCTGATCTGCCTCGCGAAGTGTCCGTACCGAGTTCGACCGTAAACACAAAATATGAGCGACGGAAAGACGAACTAACACAAATTAAAAAATGGATTGAATGTTACGTAACTTTTATTTCTCAATCTCCCAACCGTTTGTGACACAGTTCACAAAAGGTTTATATCTTAAGATGCTATGGTGATTAGCAAAGAGCATTTGGTCGGTTTCATTTTAATTCTGTGTTGCTTCAAATGAGTGGTCCACAGTATCCTTTTAGTGTACTATTGCTGAAATATCTATGCCTTGTGTGACAGTATAATGCATCTCTTTGACTATCGATACTAGGAGATTCTCCCATCGCCCAACTGCACGTGCAATGTCCCCATTCCTTCGGAGCAGGAACCTGGGGCGTCACTGTGCAAGTCAGCTGTGACAAATACCATAGTCTCCATGACTACCATGCCTCGCGACTGGCATGTACAGTCCGAGTGTTTATGAACACAGCACACACGCAGGTCATGGATTATGAGCCCTGAACATGTGATGATGTGTTAAGGCTGGACATAGCTAGCCCCACCGCAACAGCATGGTGGTGGATGTTCAGTGTTAGCCATGTTGGTCGGGTGACTCTGCAGATTAGAGTTGTCTCTTCCAGGTGTCATTGGGAGCAAAATTCTAGCTACGTCTGAGGCGAATGTAATTCGTAGTCCTTGTAAACATTGTACCGCAAGATAATGCCTGGGGGGGGGGGGGGGCTGACAGAAGACTGAGTGAGATGGAGTATAGTGAGGTTTGCCTTCTTATGGAGTCAGTTACCATGATGAATTATATGTCACTTGTGAGTGATGGGGTCACACAAACTCGCATAGACACACGCACACAAAAACAGAGACATATACACAAGCGTGCACAGACATTCACATATGCAGGGATTCACGTGAGTATGTTTCTGAGTGTGTGTGAATGCACACACTGACTGTATATCCACAGGCACACACACACACACACAGCCCGGGTGTGGAGCATGGTTGCTGGAGACAGACACAGACCGAGACAGGGTCTGCTTGTAAAAGCGCGTGAGTCAGCAGGACTGAGGTTATTGATGATGACAGGGTATTAAAAGGGAGGAGGGGGAGGAGGGGGAGGGGGGGGAGGAGAGGCAGAGGAGACGAGTTGTGCAGGAGCCGCCGTTGATATAGGCGAGGTGATTTGCTATTCCTAAGTGGGATGCTGGTGGGCTGTGTCGTCTTGGCTGGATGCCTAGTTGGGGGGTGGGGCTCGGGTTGGTGGGCGGCTGTGGGGGCTGGGGCTGGGATGGTGGCTGGTGGGTGCTGCGGGGGCGATGTGTGGGTGCTGGTGGTGTGCCTGGTTTGGGGGCTGGGATGGGCTGTTTGCGGGGCTGGGGGGGGGTGGCCGGGGGGGCGGGCGGGGTGGGGGCGGCAGGGTGGTGGGGCTGACCTGTGGTGGGGTTTGTTGGGCTGAGGTGTTGGGCCTGGCCTGCTGTGGGCTGTGGCTGTGGTTGTGATGTTGTGTGGGGCGCGCTGGGGCTGTGTGGGCTGGTGGGCTGGGTGGTGGGCGGGCTGAGGGGGCTGGGGGTGCCTGGGGGGATGTACCTGGAGTGTGTGCCCCTGGGGGGGGGCTGGGTGGGTGCGGGGTGCCTGTGGTGGGGTTGTGCCTGTGGCTGTGGGGTTGGTGATCTGTGGTGGGGTGTGTGTGGTGGGGTGGAGGTATGTGACAGTGTATGCAGACAGTGTATGTTGTGTGTGTGGGCCAGGGCGTCTGACGTGATGTGTGGTGTGGCTCTGGACAGTGTGGGTGGGTGTGTGTGTGTGGCCGGTGACAGTGTATGTGTGTGGTGTGTGTGTGGGGGGGGGGGGGGGATGCTCTGGGCGGGGGTTTACAGATCTGTTACAGACTTCCGGGTGGTCTCTGGATGATGTTCAGAATCAGGTCGCTTTCTCAACCACCAGAAGACCTTCATTAGAAACCCCAACCGTCTAATGATGGCATGAGCAGAGAAGATGGCTGACATGCCGCAAAGGAATGTACACACATTGGACGGACTTGTAAATCGAGGCCAGGGATCCCAAATAAACACGGTTTAACTCTCGGTGGTAAAGTTGAAGCCCGTTCGTCTCTCCCAGACCCCTCATATTGCGTTCTTCTTCCTCCAACTCTGTTTCCCAACGCCAGAAAGTGGGCTGCCCTCCATGGACTCTGCTCCAGAAGGCTGGGCAGCGTCTGCAGTCCCTGTCCGCCCCCCCCCTAATCCCCCCTTTCCCCGCCCCTTATCGCCGCTCTCCAACATCGTCATGGGGACAACATGTCAAACTGTCGTCAGCTCAGCGTTCGGTGACACAGTAGCAGTCTCCGGTCTGTGTCCAACACGCGGTCGAAGCAGCGGCAGCATCGTTTCGCGGGGGGTTGAATCCATGTCACGCACCTTCTTCGTTTCCAGATTTTTGCCTTGCCCTTGAAATGGACCCCTAGACCCTTAAGACAGGCCCCCCTCCCAGCCCCGTGCTCTGCCAAGCCAGTCCGTACCGGAGGGCCAGTTGGAGCCATCCATGGAAGCTCCCTCACATGCTGGGATCTCATGTATGCGGTAACATTTTAATCAGATACTTAGAGACAGAATCGAATTTCCCAAGTCACGCTAGGTAACTTCTCTATTTAACGCTTGTTAGATGTAACAGATAGCGTAGGGCTATATTTAGGGGACTAGGGGCCACATGAAGAGTTGCAAGCTGAGAATAGAACACACGCCAACCTCTGTTTCCATGGTTACTCTCTTTTTTTCTCGCTCTCTCTCCCCCTCGCCATACTTTGAGTTTTTTTGCGTTCATAAATACCCCCATAGCGTCGAGTTTATTTTCCGTCTTCCGTGGTTCTAGAAAGATCCACATTCAGGCTTTATCAAGTTCTGACCAATCAGGATTCAAAACAGCGTTAAAGTTTATGGACCTGAAAGCAGGCGCGTCCATCGTGTTTGACTATTCCCACTCTGACAGACGGGCGATTGTGGAAGTGTTGTAGCCTTACGTCTAAAAATGAATCTAAAAGACTGAAATATGCAGGTGACCACTATTGACATCCACCCCCTTATACACTCAAAAGGAGCCATTGAATGCTCATCAAATGAGACACAAATTGACCCTGTTTGAAACTGACATGCCACCTCCAGCGAACTCGCTCAACATTTTGACCTGTAGGGGTACACAACACTTGTGCTGCCGTAGATTCACAAAGCAACACACACATATACACTTAGGTGTATTTGTGAGACATGTACACACACACACACTCACGTACAATGTCACACACACAGACACACACTCAAGTACACAATAACACACACACACAAATACACACACACACACTTATGTCAGATATCTTCAGCCAGCAGTCATCTCCAACCCACACAAACACACAAGGTGTTCCTGAGACCAGCATAATTGCCTCATAATGATAACGACACACACAGGTAATTCGTAAAACGTCTCAAGTTGTTTACTTGACTACTCCACTTGATCGTGATTGCGCCTGGTTGATATATACACACACTTGAGTTTTCCCCAATTACATTCTATATTTTCCTTATACATCACTCCACGTCCTGATTGGTTGGAAGGAAAGACTCACACTGCATGTACTCACAAACACACATTGAAATACACACACACATACATGCAATGCTCTCTCTTTCTCACACACACACACACACACACACACACACACACACACACACACACACACACACACACACACACACACACACAGGCTTGCAAACACACATGTAAATGCCTGCACACATACACACTTGCAATTCTCTCTCTCTCTCTCTCTCTCTCTCTCACACACACACACACACACAGACACACACATTTAAATGCATGCACACACACAAATTCTCACACACACACACACAGACTCACAAATACACATTTAAATGCATGCACACACACACACAAATTTTCACACACACACACAGACTCACAAATACACATTTAAATGCATGCACAAACACACACACAAATTCTCACACACACACACAGACTCACAAATACACATTTAAATGCATGCACAAACACACACACACACCACCCCGTCCTCGGCTGTCTCTCAGTGCCCCTCCGTGAGCCAGGATGGCATGCTGGGAATGTTTACTTTCGCCACAGTGCGTATTTACAGAGCCTAATAGTTTTGTAGGCTGTGATGGCGCCTCGCTCCCTAACATGTGTACAGCCCCCCGACCCCATCAAACGACAGATCAAACCTCTGGCTTGAGGAGTCCTGAAATCAGGTATGTGTGCACCCCTGTGGCCCAAGGGACCGGGATTGAGAGAGGGAAAAGAATGCTGGCCGAGGGCTAGACAACATGGCCGCGAGAGACGTCTCTCCTGCAGCTGATGTCCTTCAGGAAGGCCTGAACGTCTGCATGAAGCCTTTGCCAATGCATGGATTAAGTTTGTTTTGCGGGCTTGCCCGTGTGTGTGTGTGTATGTGTATGTGTGTGTGTGTGTGTGATTGAGTGTGTGCGTGTGTGTTTGTGCGTGTGTGCGATTGAATGTGTGTGCGTGTGATTGAGAGTGTGTGTGTGTGTGCTCTCTTACATACGTCTCTAAAAGGGGGCAGGGAGGAGTCCTCCTGGACTAAGAAAGCGTAGTAGCGCCGGGGGAAAACACTCAGTCCATTGTTTTGTTTTCTCCCGTGGACAAAGAGGGAGAGGAAACCAAACAGGTGAACATAACTAGCTCTGTTATCCACAGCATGAACCTGATGTTCTGACGCCTGCCTGTCTGTCTCATTCAACTGAGGTGGTCTATTCAAAGCCAGGGACGAGGGGACACACAGCCGGGAGGGTGTGTGTGTGTGTGTGTGTGTGCACGCGTGCGTGTGTGCGAGAGAGTGGGAGAATACAGGTCTAAAAGTGTGTGCGTGCGCGTTTGCGAGTGTGCATTCATACACGCTGTGTGAATGCCCCAGCGTGCGTAGAAGGGGGTAGGCTAGCTAGGTTTCAGTGAGAGTGATTGCGAGCGTGTGCGTGCGTGCGCGTGTCTGCCAGTGTGAGTGAGCACGAGAGCCTGCAGGAGAATGCCTTGGTGACGGGTTACCAAAAGCAGAGTGGTGGGGCGACAATAGTCCCAGGACATTCCTGACATAACCACAGCACGCCAGAGACGAGGCGCGCTGGATTTATTGGTGTCAACTGCCCACGCAGAGAAAGGAGAGGGCGCCCCTCGACCCCTCCTCCTCCTCCTCCCCAAGGGGGGGGGGGGGGGCTGCAGCAAGACGCCTCGCACCGGGAGGGAGACTCCACATACACACACACACACATGTATACGCACACATACACACACGCGCACACACAAGGGAGAAAGCACCAATTAGGGAGGGGACACATAAGGCCAGGGTTTGGAGTTGGTGAAAGGGGGAGGTGTGTGTATTGTGTGTGCATGTGTGTGCATGTGAGAGTCTGAATGGAGGCGATACGTGAAGGGAGACCCAGAGAGACGCCTTTCAGCTCCAAGCGCAGGGCAGGTTTGACCCCTGTGGGAACATGGCAGTGACCCAGCCTGGTATGATGTGCCTGAGGCTTGCTTGTGGTCAGCTAATGTTACTTTAATAATGAGAGGCTGTAGCCATGATAAATGTCGCTTTTAAAGCTGGAATGAATCATTAATGAATGCAAGTAGAGTGTTAAACACCCTTTTAATGGTGATTCGGAGTCCTCTTCAGAATGATAATGGAAACCATGCAAGCATAACGCTTAGACTGAACGGAGCGTGGCTTTCAGAGAAAAGTCATAACACCCATTGTGCTCTTAAGTTTTACCCTTCATCCGGAAGCTCGAGCCAATCTTTTATATTCACAGCAATGCTGTGTTGAATACAGCGGTAATAACACACTCCACGCTTCCTGTAATGACATATTAAAGGTAAACTCTTATTCTTGGAATGCAAGTTAAGGAGAAAAAAAAAGTGATCCGGTGAATTTAGACGACAACACTCTGAGTTCCATGTGCGGAACCTTCACAGACCTGAAAAGGGTTCCACCGTATCGGTGTCAGTGAGATCTTCAGTCGTTAGGTTCCATGGGGTTCTGTAGAGCTCACGTTTATTTTTAGAGAACACTGCGGGGGAATATCAGCTGATCCACTGACAGAGCCTGAGGTGTTCTCTAGGACTGGGAGCTCAACAGCTTCAAGGCTGAAGCAACGCTGCCCCCTGCTGCGCAGACGAACACCTACACCTGAGCGCTCCGCAGGACGAGACATTCGGAGCAGCTCTGGAGAGACTGACGCCCACAGCTGATCCTGGCTTCTCTTTAGCAACACGCTCGTGATGCGTACAGGAAGTATACCGCAGCTGTCGATCCGGGACGCGTCAACAGTTTCCTGTGCCTTCGTTTGTCATTGTCTCCTCTGTGCATCTTTTCTGCATCGCACAAGGACACGCCCTGAGATGAGAGGGCAGGGACTCTGAGAGGGGACCGCAGACGGAAGGTGAGTTGTGGTTTGAGCTCCTGTCTGCAGCCTGGGAAGCCTGTCTGGTATCCTGGCTTTCAGTATCTACAGTCACACCGGGATCCTCCACACCTTCCGGGCCCCTTCCACATCTTCAGATCCCAGCTGCGATGAGCCTGTGGCGGGCAAGACGCCTCCGGAACCCTAGGGGCTTTTCGTGATCAGCCTTGATGGGCATCCCTTGCATGCGTCTCCAGAGCGACAGACCAGAGGGGTCTGAGCCGCTGCTCTTCAAAGCCGCGTGTGTTTAGACTGCAGCCGTGCACCGTGACGCTCCGTCTGAGAAGGAGCGGATCCAAGCTAACCAGAAACAAACATACAACGCATGAATTCCATCACACCCACCCCCGCATCCACCCCCACATCCACCCCTACTCGCTCCCTCCACACCCCCACATCCACCCCTACCCCCTTCCCCCCTCCCCAACCTCCCCCCCTCCCCTCCCCGATTCACCCTACTCCCCTCCCCACCACCCATCGAGCCCATGCCCCACCCCCTCCCACCTCCACCACCCAGCCCATCTCCCGGTTCACCACGCCCCAAAGTATTCTGGGACGGCTCGCCTGCTATTTGGGTGGCATTCTTCCTGCCGTACATCAGACTAACGAATCACACGATCATGCCAAAATATTCGGCGCTCATGAATATCAAAGGGCCAATGAGAACCAGAACGTGAGCGTTCGTTACGAGTTTTCTCGCGCTTTCCTTGTGCCTTCAGAACACACATTGAGTTCAAATGGGAGCTCCCAAGCACTTCCAGATGGCAACACTTTGGAATAATGACGCTGGATTCCACACAAATGAAGGGGTGAAATACCACCAGAGAGGCACCTGAGCAGGCTCAAGCCCCCTGTTCACACACACACACACACACACACTGTAGTTATGGCGGTGGTCAGACACTTGCTTTTATGTTTACCTAATGAACTAATGAGTGACGTAATGAACTATCATGTCCCACAGCAGGTCTGCCAGTGCTCAGGGCCTGGGTCTGAGAAGACCAGGCGTCTGAGAAGAAGAGACATTTGAGAAGAGCAGACATTTGAGAAGACTAGAGGTCTCAAAAGACCAGGCGTGTGAGACAACCAGACATCTGAGAAGACCAGACGTTTCAGAAGACCAGACGTCTAAGAAGACTAGACATATGTGAAGACCATACGTTTCAGAAGACCAGACGTGTAAGAAGACTAGACATATGTGAAGACCATAGGTGTAAGAAGAAGAGACGTCTGAGAAGGGCAGATGAGAGAGAAGACCAGACGTCTCCGAATACCAGACATCTCGGAAGACTAGAAGTCTCAGAAGACCAGACATCTGAGAAGACCAGACGTTTCAGAAGACCAGACATATAAGAAGACTAGACATGTGTGAAGACCATACGTGTAAGAAGAAGAGACGTCTGAGAAGGGCAGACGTCTCAGAAGACTAGACATCTCAGAAGACTAGAAGTCTGAGAAGACCATACGTGTAAGAAGAAGAAACGCCTGAGAAGAGCAGACGTCTCAGAAGACTAGACATCTCAGAAGACTAGACATCTCAGAAGACTAGACATCTCAGAAGACTAGAAGTCTGAGAAGACCATACGTGTAAGAAGAAGAGACGTATGAGAAGACCAGACATCTCATAAGACTAGATGTGTGTGAAGACCATACGTGTAAGAAGAAGAAACGCCTGAGAAGAGCAGACGAAAGAGAAGACCAGACGTCTCAGAAGCCTAGACGTGTGTGAAGACCAGACGTGTGAGTCGAGGAGACGTCTGGGAAGAGCAGACATCTGATTCAGTGAAGCTGATGGTGATCAGATGACAGAATTCCCACACAGAAGAATTGATAGATGGGCTTGTGGGTGAATCTAATCCTTCTTCCCTCAGCCTATGTTGACTAAGAGAACCTTTGTGTGTGTGTGTGTGTGTGTGTGTGTGGTGTGTGCCTGTTAGTTGGTGTAGGTGTGTGTGTGTAAACGTGTGTGTGTAAATGTGTCATCTTATCACCACTAATATCTTTTCCATTCTCACTTACCAGCATGCCTTTGAACTCGGGCCCTCGTTCGCCCGTGAGCGAGTGAGTGTGTGAGAGGATGTGTACAATAACGCCAACATGCTGTCTTAACTTAAGATGAGTCAGGCAAAAGAAAGTAAACACGTCTAGTTCCAGAGAGGCTTGGGTATAAACACTGGATGTGTTGAGAGAGACTGTGAGCCAGTTTATTTTACAATGGAGCTCAGTGACGTTTGAAGTGCCGGCGAAGGGTCTCTCCCTCTGCGCGCAAGACGTGTTATGTTTGCCAAGAGGGTCTAATTATCACTCTGTTGAGGTTTACTAGTCTTCTCTGCTTCACTCTGCTTTCCTCTTTGATGGCAGATCTAAAAGACGTTAGAATCTATAGATTTACCGTAAGATTTTCACCTTAAGAGTGTAGTAACCAGTACACGTGAAATGTTTTTGTTTCCAACTTTTGATCAACTTTAACGCTATTCGACCCCATCATTGTTAAATTGGAATATCTGCCAATGGGCACTTCAAGAAACGTCTGTGTTGAATTTATGTGAGAGAAAGGGAAGAGAGCCATTCATTTTAGGCTTCACATAATTACATCGAACCGAAGTTACAAAGAGGGCCCCGTGAGAAGCGTTTCCACATTTTTTCGTCCCACACCCCGCAGGGCAAACCCGTCCCACGGCCTGCGCCGATCCGAACTCCTACATTGGGAAAGAACTGTGAAGGGATAAACTGTGGATCCGGTGATGCCTCTGCTCGCGCTGCCAAACAAACATGAGCAACACTATTAAAATGGGATCACTACCAGGATAAATCCTTCCTGTTGCTGATGAATGGCGTTTATAATCCGACCTAATTATTGCCAGATAGTGGCAGGCTCCTAGGTTCCTGCGGAATTGATATGTTTCTTTGATGAGTGTTAGTCACACTGAAATGCAACGCTCAGCCAACTTCAGCAACATTTGCTCGAGTATGCAGGACTCTCCTAAGCGAAGAAAATGTTCACTCAAATGTAAGATCAATAGTCTATGAGTAAGTACTATGAGTAAAATATAGCCTAATGACGTTCGGTATTAAAGCCCTCAGTTAAAAAAAGAGAGACAGTCATCGTATGGTACTTGGGAATAACCATATTGATTTGGTATCATGCAAGGACGGAGCATGGTCAGAAGATGGCGCCCGTTGTCTATTTAAAATGTAATTGTGGGAATTTCCCCTCTGAGGAAGGAAGGCGCAGCATCGTCTCTTGCGCTGCCTTGCAGTGATGCCAAAATGAAGCGAGGCAAGAGAAGCCGGAGGCTGGCGTTTTCTTAAAGGTGTCCGCCGCAGGGAACCCGACGCTGAGAGAACAGGGGCTTTGGAAAAATCCCTGGAGCTTGTTTGGGAGACAAATTCAGTAATCCAAGTGCCGCAACACAAAGGAGGACATAGCGCTCTCCGCTTGAATTCCCTCTGACAGCAAGTGAGTGAGTGTGCTGCCTGTTCTTACTTTTTCTTTCTTTTATCCTTTCTTTAATGCAGCCTAATCTGTCCTCACTTGTAATGAGAGTGATAATCTAGCTAGATTAGTGGCTGCCCAGTGTGGGTCCATTATCCAGACAGTATAAAACGCTCTAGGTTTTATGTACTGAGATAAAGGTAATATACAGTACTTGTTTCTATGCAGTGGGCCTATAGGCTATGGTATTTCATCAAAATACAACGTTTTTAAAGCACCACTTTTGACAGGTGACCACACAGATATGGAACACGTAGGCCTACTACTGTCTTACCCCAAAATACTGACATATGTGTGATCCAGACTGTGTTAAACTTAATAAGTTAAATACCTATTGTACGCTATCACATGGCTCTTCCATACCATGACCAATGTACTTACTGTAACGGGATATTTTACCCTACATGACGACGTGAAAACGTTGTACTTACTAAGAAATATAAATCAAGGTTCACATGTATAAGGGACGTGACCTCTGAATGGTTCTAAACTCATGTTAATTCATGGTGTTCAAATACACATAAAGCCGGGCGGGAAAGAGACGTATGACTGACATGTTTTAATTTAGTTGGCGTGTCCTTTACTGTGATCTGGTGTGTGATAAGGAAAGGAGGGTTGAGAAACGACAGTTAGCGATGAGGAGAGGAAGCAGAATGACAGGGCAAAAAAATAAATAAGAAGAGAATAGCACATGAACATGAATAGGCACGAAAAGATTCAACCAAATATTTACAATAGACAAAAGAAAATGTCTGCTTATGTACCAAAAGTGACTATAGGCCTAATATAATACGGTTAAGTTGTAAAACAATGATCCCACCATTTCAACACGGTCATTGTTAAATATAGAGGGAGGGAAGAAATATTGTGGGGAAGAAGCGAGGTGACAGAAATGATTTGTTTTTGTTTTCCGAAGGGACAGGACACCCCAATTTAGCATATTTTTGTCAAGCTGATTTGCGGGATATTCTCCACGAGCCCCCGCAGGTCAATAAGGCCTAACAGTTATTTTTCAAGCTCGCGCCTAACTTGACCTGACACTGTTAGCTTGTGTATGGGGGACGCTACGATTGAGAGACGGTGCAGACTTGAGCGGAGCGAGAATCCATATATTAGAAGGTGACAGGTGTTTTCTGGTCAAGGCTTCATGCATTCCATTCTGTGATTTAACCCTGCAGCGCGCGCGCACACACAAACGCACGCACACACACACAGTGTGTGTTCCCAAGGGTTTTAGGGGAGTATGAATTATTTCCATGAATATTTAGATCGTTTTTTCTCTCTCTCCAATAATTAAGGAACAAATGAATCGGTTGTTGTGGAGCAGTTACCCCCAGTGGAAGGTACAGTAAATACAAAAGGAATGTTGATCAGCTTACTGTAATATGGAGGCTGGAGGCGCTGAGGATTTGAATAAACCGCACGGGTGCCGATGGCTACACCTGCAAAAACACTTCTAAATATGCGTTCACGACAAATAAAGGTTTGAGAGAGTAGCCAACCAAACATGACAGGCTCGTTGGAAGGTCTTTAAATTAATGCAGACACATGAGTCGTTTGTCAACCATATTTGGCGTTTACGCACACAATATATGGAGACATCGACAACAAAAACAGCTCATTAACAAACAAATGACAGCAAATCTATGGAGTAAGGGTTTTGTCATTCAGTGATATTTGCTAAAGATTAGTGAGTCCATCGTGTTAACTCAATCAACGAAGAGAAAACGAATTTCTATTCAATAGAAAAGGCACAGTCTTTAATATACTGTGTAATAGTATTAAAATACAAGTGATCTCGAAGTAAACCAGTCGCTTGAAGGCATGAAGAAAACCTAAAACTCCAATCCTTTTTGTCTGTCAAAATATGCTCTCATGTCTAACTCTGTTGTTTTGTGCTTTGGCGTCGGCTAATATGTCCAAGATGAAGTTGGGCTATTATAATTAATACATTATAACAATCGCATCTGCCTCTAGTTTCTCCAAGCCCTCAAGCTCATTCAACTCACTTTCAACAAGTTCAGTGTTGTGTGTTCTCATTACGATCGCCATATGGCCGCCCGTGACAACAGCAAACCATCAGGCATTCATTTAAACACGCTCACACAGTCACAGTCACTGGAGCAACTGAGGTATTAGTTGTAAAAATGGAAACCTTTGTTTGCCTTTGTTTACATTTCCGTTTGGCATCACCAGTAATAGATAAGCAAACTGTTTGCGTTCTTTGCGTGTCATTTGCTCGACACAATCAAGGAATAATGATTGACTAAAAACAAATTAGTGGTTAAGATTCGCTCTCTCTCTCTCTCACTCTCTCTCTCTCTCTAGCGCTCTGTCTGTGGTCGCAACTGTGGTCCAAGACACTCTTGTGTGAAGGTTGAGAAAATCTGGAATTGATTTTAATGGGGAGTAGCCTTTCCTGCGCTCGCTCTTTAACCAATGGATGTATTGGGCAATTTTCACTTGGTCTGAACGGCGCGAGAGAGTGCACGGTCTCACCTCGGTGCTTTGTCCCCTCGCGCTGTCGCTTTTTTTTTGAGTAACCCGTCTATCTCTCTTTAGATACTGGCTTTTAATGTTCCGAACGCGTAACCGTCTTTATTTCAGGGACACCTCCGTTGTATTTAGGAAACTGTTTACCTTTTGACAGATGCGCGTATTTCTTATTTTGGATTTCGCTCATTGGACTTCTTGTGTATAAAGAGTTACATTCGTGAATAGACGGCAATTGGGTAAGTTCTTAAAGGCCTGGCATGCGCCATTTAAAGTCTACTGTCTGTAACGATGTGTATTGTCACTTCCACGTGCGTTTGTCTGTTATCTCTCCTCCCTTCCTGAATTAGCTACAATTTGCGTTTATTTTGTAATTGAATTGAAGCTGCACTCTGATAAAGACTCCATCAATGCTGTCTTTGGGAACAACGGATATGATCAATTGAGTCGAAATTGTGTCCATTACGCACATATTACCCGGTCTATTATTTAGAGGGATAACGTGGAAAGAAAATGACTATGATATCCACATAAGCATTTGTTCACATCAAGATAATTACTACTATTACCCATATAATTATATGCTACAGTACTTTAGCCCGAGTCGGCATTGTACCAACTCCCTGACTGAAACGACAGGGCGCAATGAAACAGAGACGGGCACAGCGGACAGGTGGGCGATCAAAGCGTGCAGGGTGCGAGATCTCGCGCGGTGTGAACTCTCCTCAGTTCTCCTCAGTTTACAACTGCCCCGTGGGTCGGAGGAAAAGAGCGAGAAATCAGGCTAAGTGGTGGATTTAATATAGGTTACAAGAGGAAGGCTATGTAGCCTGTATGTGTTTTAATAGCACCGCCATCTAGGCCAAGTGCCGATGCCAAACTAAGCAACACACTTCTTGGTTCCCGTATTCGACGGCGGAGTCGATGCCAAGTCTCCCAATGCGTTTGTCAATTCTAATATTTTCCCTTGACTTTGATTTGATGAAAAAAAAAGCATTGTAGCATCTAAGAGCGATTAGGATATGTGGTTTTATCTCCTTTCAGACTTACATACCTATATGGATCTCTGTTCTGGTTGAGACGACCTGAAGTTTGAAGGGCGCAGAGCGTGCGAGCTTGTTCTCGTTTAACAACAATTAAAGCACTGATTAGTTTAATTTGACAGCGTACAGGCCAACGAGTCAGAAGAGACGATTCCACTGTCAGCTCCACCCTAAGATCATCATGTAGTCCAAGCTCGAGCAGCCACAAGCCGACACGCCAAAACAAAGTTTCACCCCACATAGATGCCTTATCTGAAACGCTTCAGTTGATTCAAAGCATGCCAGTATTACAGATGAGAGAACGTTAGCTACTTGACCCACTTATCTTTATTCTTTCTGCAAATTGCTGGTAACCCTCCGCGAAGAGGTTGTAGGTAATCGCTTGGAAGGAGGGGGGGAGGTATATTGTCGAATTTTTGTTGTAATTCTACAGTTCCAGGAGCTGTGTGTGACAATATTTGCCGATGGCTTGCGAAGGGATATGTAATTATCTAAAGACATCAGGCTTAATTCCTTGTTTTAGTGAATGAGTCATCTTGATTTCATCAAGTGATGGTGCATCAGGTCTTGGATGAGCTAGGAGCAACACAAGGCGGGGAGAGAGATGTAAAGGACCTTCCAGCGGCTTTTATAAACTCCCTTCCCGTGAGTGAGTGAGTGAGTGAGTGAGTGTGTCTGTGTATGTGTGTGTACTTGTGCGCATATTGCTATGGTTGTGTGTATGCGCGTGGGCACGTGAGCTAGGGAGTGTGCATGTGTGTTGCCGTAACGTAAGCAGATCGTTTTCTCTGCTTTGAACGAAACGGCAGGATTCCTCCGCACTCTTGGCTCCGTTCACCTGAAGGAGTAAAGTCAACACGTCCAATATATTTTTCTTCTCTGGTTTGAACAGCTTGACAGGAGGAGAGGAATGCTGCCTCCATTCCCCCCCCCCCTCCCTTCTTGTTTTTTCGTTTTTCGAGTGGACTCTAGCAGCTGTCGTTAGTGGAGATAAACATTTGTCATTCTTAACAAATGACAGGGCCTGATTGGGGTGTTTTGACCTTGCGGTGTTGAGGCTTATTGGGGGAGCAGTTAGCCAGTCCCAGAGTCAGCATTTGCCATTTGTTTCAAATGAATTCAGACAACTGTCAAAAAATGACTGACTACACTTCCCAGAATGCTTAGCTGCTCTCCACTGAAGTGACTTGGAACCACTGAATTATTGTTTACAGGCTTTTGCTTTCTCTTTGAAGGTTTAATGGGTCTTTCTCACTTTTTCCCACTGACACACACACACACACACACACACACACCATTTCTACACCGATGTGATGGAGTGGTGTGATGAGGCCACTCTCTCTTCTGTGAACACACAAAACAGTGAGAGGGAGAATCTGTGCACACTGATTGGACGCCTTGGTTTAGATCACATGACGCCTCAGGCGGCCTCTTTCTTTGTGGCTGATCGGAGTAGTGGGGCTTCGTATCAGCCCTCCTGCACCCTGCCAAGGCTGCACACATTCCCTCCAGATGCAGTGTAATGTGTGTGAGGTCTCTCTCTCTCTTTCACACACATACACACAGACACACACACACACACAGACACACACACAGACACACACACACAGACACACACACAGAGACACACACACACACACACACTCTTCCTTAGAGGCTTTCTTATCAACCGAGGTTACAGAGTCGTCTTTGAACTACTTGTGTGTTCAGGTGTCTCGGCTGAATCCTTTACAATTCCATCCCCCAATGGCTGGTTGTTTACTGTCTGCTGGTGGACAGGGCCTGTCTGCGTGGCCCTCCCAGAGACAGCTCCTCCATGTGGGCCAGCCACTCTGCCAGCTGGGACGGTTGCCGCCTGGATATCTGCTTTGCTGTCACTTCCTGTGGAATTGGCTTTTGGGCTTCCTAACTTGGCTAACTTTGCGTTAGAAGTCCCTTTTTCGACTTCTGAAAGCTTGACCTTTGTCCCAACAATATCTGCCCTCTGCAATAAACCGGCAGTTGGAGCGAGAAGGTTTCCTTCTGATCCTCCTAGCCTTCTTTAACGAGTCCCACGAGATCCCCCACGTGGTTTTCCCAGTCAGCAGGGGGGGGGCCACAGAGGGCACTGGAGGAGCGGGGGCAGCCTAATAGCAGGTGACAGAGCAACAAGGAAGCTATTTACTATCCATGGGGGGAGGAGTGGGGGGGTAGCTTGCTACTGTAAAATGGATGATCCAGAGAGAGCTGAGACTGCCCCGGGTGGGTGAAGAGGCAAAGGCAGTCTGCTGTCCTCTCTCTCGCTCTCTCTCTCCTTGTTAGTCTCTCTGTTACGCCTCCCTCCCACTCTATCGCTCGATCCCTCCACCTCTCTCGGACCGTAACTCACCAAGCGCAGTGTTCCGTTACCAAACAGTGCTCCGCTCTGGAAAATGGACATCACCCAGTCCTATGAGGGCAAGGCAGGGTGAGCGAGAGAAAGAGAGGAAGAGGGGGAAGGGGGAGGGGGTGTAAGGGTAAGAGTGGTGTCTGATGAGTCACTAGACCTGGCACCCCTAATAATGGATGTGTCTGCGTGTGTGTGAGGGTGAGTGCATGTTTTGGTCTGTCTTTGTAAACGAGTAAAGTGTGAGTGAGAGCCCATGTGGTTCTTTGACGCTGTTTGCGTGGGCGTGGTGAACTTATGCGCTCGAGTATTTTGAACACTTAATAAAATAATGTGCGGTTTCTCCCCTTGAGTTCAAAGTGGGCTACTTTGACTGCGGGGGGAAGTTGTCTTCTTGGGCAATGGAAAAAAAACCCTCTGCTTTCCTGTCAGAAGGGCTTTTTGGGAAAACCACGGCTCTGCCTACCGCAGCCAGTCTTCAAAAGGCTTTGAAGAAGTGTACACCTCTAACCCCTTCCCCTCCTGTGTTCCCTCTCCTACCCCCCTCTCCCACCTCCTTTCCTTACGCAAGAGCCACTTCCTCCCAGACCAGAGCACCATAGCAGGCCCAGCTCTCCAGACCCTGCCATCCTCAACTGTGGTCTCCCTCATGTTCTCTACCCTCCGTCGTGGGAGGTCCAGCCGAATCAAGACGCTCGCACATTCCCCAACGTCTTCATGAAACCCCATAAAGTACACACCCGGGCGCTTCTACACGCCAACCGTGCGCACACGCTCAGGTCCCGTAGGTCACAGGGTCCACAGGTGCAGCAGGGGGATGGTTGCTTGTACGGATCCTGCTGTCAGCATCGCTTCAGCCCAGGAGCTGCCAGCTCTGCGTTCATGCTGGGCCTCGCTCAGCGGCCGTCCTCATCTCAGAGGAAGTCTCCCCGAGGTCTGCTTTAGCCCTCCTGGCCGTGCGTGTCATCATCCACCCATCTTGAGAGCACATGTGGTGGCGGGGAAAGATTTGTTTTCTATCAAAGCGGATCGCAGCTTGACGTACAGGAAGCTGTAAAATGTTCGCTGCCGAAGCCCGATAAGGGCGGTTCCGAGAACGGGCTCGGTTCTTCTCATTAGGTTCCAATGATGTACGTGTAGGAAAAATTTTCACTCTAAAGGTAGGCGGGTCGCAGAACTATAATCGGACGAACTTTCGTTCGAAATCCCTCGTGGTGAAATGAAAGAGATCGACGAATGGTCAAATCCCCATCAAATCAGAAGGGACTAAAGCTAAAACAGAGCTGAGACTCTCTGGGCTTCTCCTTTGTGCCTCACACACAGATTTCAACCCCTCCTTGTTTTCTCTGCATGGAACCCGCTTCAGAGAGACAGAACGCTCAAGCTTGGCTGGTGGGCAGGGTGTGGGTAGGGTGTGTGCTGGCTGGTGGGCAGGGCGTGTGCTGGGTAAGTCAGTCAGGGAGGAGGTCAGGCCCTGGGGATCTCTCCATGGTACTGAACCAGCCACACTGTGGTCAGATGAAAACTCCACACCGCAAAATGGCCTCTGTTGGGCTCAGCTGCACCTAAGCCAACCAAGAAACCATCCACCCATTTGAAACCCAAAATGAATGGGATCCAAAATGGCAACCAAGATGACGCGCGGTAACGCCTGATAGTTCCACAGGGATCTAGCCATGCTACCTGGTATCCACGTGATGACATGCAAAGAGGAGGCGAGACGTGTTGATCGTTTCAGTGAACTTACTCGAAGCTACATGTTTCCATGCTGCTTCTGCAATAACCCATCCATCAGCCTGTCTCACCAGTCATCCTACCAGCCTCCTGTCTGTATATCATCAGACCATGTGACCTTGCCATGACCCTGCCGTACGACCTTGTGGCCGTTTCACGAAACCAAAGCGTAGCACAGCAGCCTCAAATCACGAAGCCGTCTCTCCTTCCAAACCTCCCGTCTGCAGACCAAACACTGGGAACTTCCAAAAACACCTCGTTACTAGAAAACACCCCAAGAACGTGTTCCATCAGCAGCCTGGCAAGCCTTTGTAGTTGGGTGTGTATACACAGACCAGAGAACCCTGGCTTAGGGCTGCTTCCTGTGTCTATGAGAACCGCTATGACCCACGGTTCTAGCCGGTTTCTTTCTCGTCTCCGCTTGGTTCTGGATTAGGTTCTGTTGTTTTAATAACCGCCGGGCTCAGGGCTTTAGCTGAGCGATCAGGGCTGCAGCATTTACATTCCTCCACTGGGCGTTCTCTCTCTCTCTCTCTCTCTCTCTCTCTCTCTCTCTCTCTTTCTCTCGCACCACTATTTTTCTCTCTCTCCACCTCTCTCTCTCCCCCCTTTCTCTATTCTAATTTAATCTTCCATCTGTCCTCATCTCCATCCGAACGATGAAAGGGAGAGGAAGATGTCCATACCTTGTTAGCCCCCTGACACCAATACAGACACCCACCTCTCTCCCATTTAGACCCAGGCCTGGACCTTGGCTCAACTGGCCTGAGAGATCTTTAAGTAGAAGTGCAGATCTAGAATCAGATCCCAGCGTCAATATGATATGACATATGATTGAATATGATTGAATAGCCACAGCTGTTCTCAAGTCAGACCTCTTTACCCTGGAGACGCTTGAGGTGTGTTGTGCTAATGGTGGTGTCTGTCTACAGTTGAGACTGTGGTCAGCAGAGCTTGTAACCTTGGCACTCACAGTAACACAGGCATGGAGCACAAGTAGATGTGCTTGAAGCTCATGGGATTTGTCTTGTAAAGGTGCCAGTTTTTGTACAAATATATTTTCCCTTAGATTCTCTGTCTTTTCCCCCACTTATACACACACAGGCACACACGCGCACACCAACACACACAACCACATACACACACACACACCTAACTCAAAGCAGCCTTGAACAGGCTTTATGAATTTGTCAGTGATCCCCTCGCTAATGACACCTTCAGCTGTGGGAGTTGACCCTTTCCTGCCCTCACACCTCCACTCCCGTCCCTCATCCCTCCCCTGCCCTCATCCCTCCCCTCATCCCTGCCCTCATCCCTGCCCTCATCCCACCCCTCCCCTGCCCTCATCCTTCACCTCCAGTCCTTTCGCTCTAATGAACAACAGAGGGCTGCTTTGAGACCCCATCCCACTCACCCCAACAAAGCTGTCTTCATGATGCTTGGTTGGGGTTCATTACTTGAGGACTGTCAGTCATGTTTATTGATCCTGTCATGTTTATTTAACCATCATGTGAGTGAGTGTGTGTATGTGTGTGTGTGTATGTGAGCTTCCGTGTGTATGAATGGATGAATGTGTGTGTGAGTGTGTGTGTGAGCGTGGGGATGTATATAGCAGGTCAGTATTTCGTACTAGGACGACATTTATGAGGGAGTCCACTCTCAGTCTGTCCCTGCAGTGCTCCGATTCACTTGTGGATAGGATAGAATTCACCCTCTTGTTAGCTGAATAAAAAGTCATTCACTCTTTCAGCCCCAGTGGCTAATCACCCCTGCCCCCTGGGGGTTACTACACAGCCGACCCCTGGGGGCCAGAGGGAGCCAGGGTCCGGCCCCCTCTCAGGGTCATCTGACGGAGAGAGCCCCAGGGAACTGCACTCAGATCTGGGGTTGTGGGGGCCAGCCCTCTGCCCCCAGCGCTGGAGCCTCTGACTGGGGTCCAAAGCAGCTTGTGGGGGTCCCCTTGGACGTCCCCTTCCCCTGGGTGCCCACGCCCAAGCGAAATAAAGCTTCTCAACACCTCCTGTTTTCCTAATCTGTGGACTCTGACAGAGGAGCCGAGGCTTGAAAGAGACACAACTCAACATGAGATGATCTCCTGTTGACAGGGACAAGCTGAGAAAACGATGCCTGGAATGTCTTGGTTGAGACCACCCTTCTTTGCTGCCTCATCTCTCTCTCTCTCTCTCTCTCT
>BROE01000007.1:13003862-13031863 GCA_036571765.1 Plecoglossus altivelis
ACTAACCCACCACTCTCAATTGGCTTTGACTGAGGGTCCATTCTGTCTCACTGCAGTTTACACTGTATCAGCCTTACAGCAGTCTACACAGAGGGGCCTTTTTGTGGAGGTGGGGCGTTTAACGGCTAGCGTAACTTATTTCTGTTGAATCGCTTCTTGGTCAGAGTTTCAGTTCTCAGAGCAGCTCTGTAGAACATTGAGGATTATCAGGATGAATAATAACAACCATCCTATCATAGAAGTATCATTCCACGGTCTGGTCTGTTCCTTAGTTCAATGGCCACCGTGAAAAGACCATGGTAATTCTCTGTGACTGAGCGCAGGGTTTATTCTGGTCAATCTCTCTGTCTGGGCCACCCTCTATTGGTCTGTCTCTCCCTCTCTCTCTCTCTCCCTCCCTGATCCTCTCCCTCCCCTCCCTCTCTCTCTCCCTCCCTCACCCTCTCTCTCTCTGTCCCTCATCCTCTCTCTCTCACCCTTCCTCTCTCTCTCATTCTCTCTCTCCCCCTCATCTCTCTCGCTCCCTCTCTGTCTCCCCCTTCCTCTCTCTCTCCCTCTCTCTCCCTGTTCCTCTCTCTCTCTTTCCCTCTCCCTCATCCTCTCCCTCCCTCATCCTCTCTCTCTCCCCTTCCTCTCTCTCCCCCTCTCCCTTGCGCTCTCTCCCTCTCTCTATTCCTCACTCCCACTCTCCCTCACTCTCCCTCCTTCCCTTGCTCTCTACCTCCCTCATCCTCTCTCTCACCCTTCCTGTCTCTCTTTCCCCCTCTCCCCCTTGCTCTCCTTTACACCCCACCTCCCGCTCTCCTCATGAATGAAGGAGATATTCTATGGCAGAGTGACAAGCTCCTCAATGCGTCTCAGAATCCCTAATGAGGGAATGTGAGAGGAAGAGGGATAGAGCCTTGCAGTGCAGCAGTCAGACAGGCCCAGTGAGGCGAGACGAAGCCCAACACAAACACACCTCTCTCCTCCTGTCTCTCTCTCCTCTCTCCTCCTGTCTCTCCCTCCACTTTCCTCTCTCTCCGTCTCTATCTTCTCCTGTTTCTCTTTCTCCTCCTCTCCCTCCCTGTCTCTCTCTCCTCCTCCAGTCTCTCTCTCTTTTTCTCTCTCTCCTCCTCCCCTTTCCTCCAGTCTCTCTCCTCCTGTCTCTCTCTCCTTTCTCCTCCTGTCTCTCGCTTCACTTTCCCCTGTCTCTCTTTCGTCCTGTCTCTCTCCCTCTCTCTCCTCCTCCTCTCTCTCTCTCCTCCTCCTCCCCGCTCCTCCTGGCCAAGGAAAGCTCTCTCCTCCTCCTCTGCTGCTCCCAAAGCCTCCAAACAGCATGTAGATATGTCTTGATTCAGATGGCTGCTTTTTGAGATGAACGCCATCGTTTTTGTTTCGTCCCCCCCCCCCCCTCTCCCCGAACGTTACGTGCGAGCGCTTACGATTTGGATGAACCATAGTTGGTAATGTTCTGAAGTGTCTCCATGTTTAGTTCTAAAGATGTTTAAACGCGTCAGTTTCACACAGGAGACGCTCCTTCGACTTCCTACCGATTCAATGGAACGTTTCTCCTGTGAGCTAGTATTGTTTTACTGTCATATTCATTGACAGAAACAGAGGGAGAATCATGAAAACTTCGTATGGAGATTGGAAGGATGGGTTAGCAAGTTGCTACGACTCCAAGGCAACACAACAACAGGATTTTAGATTCTGAGGCGGTTGTTCGTCGGTCTGTATAGATGAAATACGATGGTAGCTACACAACAAACAGCCACAGACATCCCTGCTAAAGACTTGACCGGCGAAATGGAACGGCGGGATTAGCGTATTCCTCTTCGTTACAACGTAATGAACAGGATCTCTTTACTCATTTAAAGAGATGTTTTCTGGGCCCAGCCTGGCTAAGAGTCTGGCTAAAAACGAAACCGCCCCCTCACGGACAAGTCTAAACAGCGGATGACAAATGTTGCAGTCGTTGGCACACCGCTCAGGCAAAGTCATCCAAGAATGTCATTTGGCAGTGATTGCCTTTACCTCAAGACATGTACTACAGAAAAAGTTCTTTTTTTTCTTTTTTAAAGAAACATCCACACAGACTGAAAACTTGCCAAGTTAAAATTATAGCAATTTTAGTGACTTCTTGTTGATGTTAAGGGATTATCTTCGGAATGAATTATTAGTCCTGTGTGATAAAGTGAACATTGTTTTGATATATGATATTAAACCAGTACATTTCTTTCACAAGGGTTTTATAAGGTTTTAAAGGAACGTTAATTCCCAATAAATATGTATTTCATTTATTTTGTAGTCCTACAGTACAGCGCTGTGCCAGTTTTGCTGGTGGTACACTTAGTCAAAAGGTTCTTTTTCGAAATAACTGGTATAGGCGGAACCGAATTCAGGTCATTTTGCCTGTCATAAAAATGTGTTGCCATAGGAAAATAACTCCGAAATGGAAGCCCCTGGCCTCCTTTTCACCTTTCCCCGTAACGAAATAAAATTACAAGCGAATAAGAGGGGAAAAAACATGGAGTAGGACATTGAAAAACAGCGTATATTTTTCTAACATGTTGTAATTGCCAGTGTGTTGGCTTGGAACCATGTTTAGCATTGAGTCGTGCCAGCTCTGCTTATTGCGGAAGGAGAGTGACAGGCCCAACGTCACCAAGCAGGCTGTTCCTGCTGCAGCCAACGAGCTGCTCTGTTCCCCCTGCTTCTGCTCTGTTCCCCCTGCTTCTGCTCTGTTCCCCCTGCTTCTGCTCTGTTCCTCCTGCTTCTGCTCTGTTCCCCCTGCTTCTGCTCTGTTCCCCCTGCTTCTGCTCTGTTCCCCCTGCTTCTGCTCTGTTCCTCCTGCTTCTGCTCTGTTCCCCCTGCTTCTGCTCTGTTCCTCCTGCTTCTGCTCTGTTCCTCCTGCTTCTGCTCTGTTCCCCCTGCTTCTGCTCTGTTCCTCCTGCTTCTGCTCTGTTCCTCCTGCTTCTGCTCTGTTCCCCCTGCTTCTGCTCTGTTCCCCCTGCTTCTGCTCTGTTCCCCCTGCTTCTGCTCTGTTCCCCCTGCTTCTGCTCTGTTCCCCCTGCTTCTGCTCTGTTCCCCCTGCTTCTGCTCTGTTCCCCCTGCTTCTGCTCTGTTCCCCCTGCTTCTGCTCTGTTCCTCCTGCTTCTGCTCTGTTCCCCCTGCTTCTGCTCTGTTCCTCCTGCTTCTGCTCTGTTCCTCCTGCTTCTGCTCTGTTCCTCCTGCTTCTGCTCTGTTCCTCCTGCTTCTGCTCTGTTCCTCCTGCTTCTGCTCTGTTCCTCCTGCTTCTGCTCTGTTCCCTGCTCCCACCTTGCACACACAGCACACACACACGTCCTGACACACACACAGTACACACACACGTCCTGACACACACACAGTGCACACACACGTCCTAACACACACACACAGTACATCCACATATCCTGACACACACACACACGTAGCTGAGTTTGTTTTGTTCTTTTGTCTTTTTCAATCGCACGTCTGACACCACACCCCACCAGTACACCACGCACGTGGTCTGGCACTACATCACCACAGCACGTTACCATTATGCTTGTGTGCCGTTTTCAGCACGTCCCTGACACCTCTACAGCGTGTTTCAGTAAGTCACGCCACCGTCCTCGACCTCCACACATCCCAGCTATATGGCTTACCTCCCTCACGCACGTCTACACACTCACACAGTGCATTCGACACATGTCCTGCTTACCTCATGCGACTTTGTTACAGCTTTGAGAACACAGTCCCTACAGCCGTTTTTCCACACCGGACGACCACTAGCAACCGGGGCGACGACGAGGTGTCCTGACTACATCTATGCAGCGACAGGTCACCGGTACCGCGCACACAGCGCCTCCTGTACACTACGTGTCTTCTTCTGCCCCGGTCATGTTACTTACCACAGCCCCTTTGCTGCCTTGCTTTCGCTGTTTTTCGCACTGTTGGCGTGGTGTTTCCTCCTTTGGTGGTCACAGGTCCCTGACTTAGGTCACACACGAGTCTAGTCTCAGGTCCGCACACATGGTCACTGAACACCCCTTCTCTCCCTCGTCCGTTGTTTGCGTGATTCCCCATTGTTGCCCTACGTATTTTCCGCTCTCTGCTTCGCCGCTCCACCCCTTCGGCGCGCCCGTGCTTTCCGGTTCGCTTCTTTCCTGGTCTCTCCTTTTTGTTGTTGTTCGCCTCGCTCGCATCTGCCCTTCCCACCTCGTCTCCCGCTTTTCTCTCTCCTCCCTCACTGCCACCACCCTCACTGTCACCCTCATCGCCCCCCTCCCCCTCCCATCTCTGGTCTCTTTCTTTCTCCCTCTCTCTCCCTCACTCTCTGTCTCTCTCTCTATTTCACTCTGTATCTGTCCCTCTCTCTTCCTTTCACTCTGTATATCTGTCCCTCTCTCTGTCCCTCTCTCTCTCTCTCCCTCTCTCTGTCTCTGTCTCTGTCTCTCTCTCTGTCTCTGTCTCTCTCTGTCTCTCTGTCTCTCTCTGTCTCTCTCTCTGTCTCTCTGTCTCTCTGTCTCTCTCTCTCTCTCTTTCTCTCTGTGTCTCTCCAGAGGGCAGCCGTGGCCTGGGCAGTGAGGCCTACAGCGATCACTGTCCAGCTCAGCTTGACGTGCAGTTGAGGACTGTGTGTGTGTGTGTGTTTAGACTGGGTAAGGGTGTGTGAGACCTGCGTGATGTGTCGGAGCAAAGGTCCCCCGGGTGTCACCCTAGCCCCCCTCTGCGCCCCTGGTCGCCTGGTCGTCTGGCAGAGGGGCCAGGCGGGGTGGGGGGGGGTGGGGGGGCTGGCTGAGGTCATGATCCTGTGAGGGGTGATGACAAGGTTAAACTGACGGGTAGACACCCCTGGGGGGGGGGGGGGGTTGGTGAAAACCAAGTGGACCCTATCACCAATCCCCCCCCTCCGCCTCCCCCTTCTGTCCATCTCCTCCTCGAGATGTAGTGGCGCGTTCGACGAAAACGAATCCGTTTGAAATAAACTCAGATGCAAAACCATCTCAGAGGCGAAAAGTTCTATTGATTCTGCAGGCCTTTCGCCTCCATTCTGGACTGTAACCTTTGGCATCAAACCAGATGGTTTAAAGGGCTCTTTTGTCTCCCCTGATGACAGTTGGGTCTGTGTGGTTCTGCAAGCCAGGAAAGCCTTCTCCTCCAGAACTGGGTGATTGTTCACTGGTCTCTGCTAATGTTTGACGTGCGCCTTGCCGAGATTACTGTCTAGGCTTTTGGCAGCCTAGGATCCGTCTGCAGACACAAACCAGCACACACACGCTTCCCTGAACGCAGTCATGAATCCTGCCCACAGACCTGGGTTTACAAATCCCAGCTTGAAGAAGTTGGGAGAACCCCCCCCCCCCCCCCCCGCCCCTGTAAAGGAACAGGTCTGTTTTTGTTGAGGAAGACATCACAAGGAGGAGGGGAGGGGAGGGGGAAAGAAATGCAGATTTGATCACGCATCCGCTTTGTTAGAGCCAGGAGGACGTGGTAACAACAGGCGGTTCGAAACGTTAGGAAGGTTGCCTGGTGGCAACGGAGGTTTTTCTTGCGTTGCTAGGGATCCGCGAGGAAGCGTCATGGAAACCCAGCAGAGACATTAGAGGGGCAAAGGTCAGCGGTCCAGGGACAGTTTCGATTGGCTTGAAAAGGGTTTGGGTCACCGTCTTGTTCCAAGGCACCTTGGATGGTTCTACACGCACAGCGGAGCTTGTGACACCGAGACCTCCATATAGAGGTGGGGGCCCGGAGCCTCTCTCTCTGAGTGGCTTCTCAGCCTGCCAGCTTGCCCCTCGCCTCCCCCGCCTTCTCCGCCTCCCCCGCCCATCAGCTGCATACAAAAAATAAAATACAGAGATAGAAAAAAAAGCCGATAACCAGAAATAAACCAGAGACACTGAAAAAAAAAGTGGGTAGTAATAGAGACACAGAATACAATTAAGAAAAACCAAAAGCTCCAATATTAGAATATATAATGAAAAAACGTGAAGACTGAGGGTTATAATCCCAATGCCCATCCAACTGTATGAGACAAGACAGACACATAGAAGACTGCTCCAGAACCATGCCTCGTGCGGGGCTCTCGCTGCGTCTCCCATAATTGAGAGCCTGGTAAGGATTAGCGTCACGAGGCCATTGGCTATGCAATTTAACCATTTGATTATACCTTACTGAGGTTGATCCTATGTGTTCTCATGTGAGGCATTTTTATGAGTGTAGGTTATGGGCGTAGAGCCACGGGTGAACACAGAACAGCTATTGTTGTTTAGTCGCTACGTCGATGGCATCTCTCACGGCAATACGTCTGCTCAGAAAACGAGGTCTGAGCATACGAAACTCCGTGCTGCAAAATGAATTTAAAGATGATATATCCTGTTATGATCAGATCTTGAATAGAAAAACTGGTCACAACGGCCGTCTTCGGGTGGCCCTAAGAGACCCCTGCAGTGGCGTCAGCTATGGCTACTGTAGAGCACACAGCTATGGGCCGTAGCGTGGGTTGTTCTGGACTGACAATCGCCATAGGAGGGTAAATGCCTCGAATTATCGGCGGAAACTCTTTCCGAAGGGCTAGTGAAGGGGGGCAGATCTATTGTGGCTAACGCCAGGCGACTGGGTCGCGAGGCAAGGTTTCAGGCCATCGAAAAACGTAACGTGCGTGATGCGACAAATGTAGCTCGCATGCCGTGCATGAACAGCGCGATGTAATGTGTACATTGTTGCATTGACGACACTCACAAAGAGACGAGAGGTCATAGGTGCGCTACAATGTGGATTGGAAGCACGTATAGTCGGTGCTAACACGACACCAATACAATCTCCAATCCACCTGACCACTAGTAATGGTCGGATAGCTGCAAAACACAGTCGTAGAAGGAATAAGATGAGCCAGGATGAAGGTAAAGTGGAATGCCGTGTATGGTCAGGGTCCTCTTACCATACTCGTATAAAGACGTAAGATTCCAAAACGGCATTGAGTCTTGCCCGTGAAAAGACACTCAAACCTGGGGAAAGACGGATACTTTGATCGAGATCTTACCATCATATTCATCCATCATATTTCTTGTCTGGTGCTGCCACTGGCAACTGGCTTGTCTGGGAAGCCGCTGCACGTACTAACATCCAAGATTTTCATTGGGGGGGGATGTGGGGATGTGGGGTGGGGATGTGGCATGGGGATGTGGGTGGAGATGTGGGTGGGGATGTGGGGTGGGGATGTGGGTGGAGATGTGGGTGGGGATGTGGGCTTGGGGATGTGGGCTTGGGGATGAGGGTGGGGATGTGGCGTGGGGATGGGGGTGGAGATGTGGGTGGAGATGTGGGCGTGGGGATGTGGCGTGGGGATGTGGCGTGGGGATGTGGGTGGAGATGTGTCAGCTCACTACCAGGAGAGCTCAAGCTGTTCACGTTCCTGCATGTGGAACCTGGCCCTCAGGTCGTCTTTCGCAACACTCGTCGACATTCGCGAATGGAGAAACTGCATCACCAATACTCAGAACGCGCGAGCTCCGAACGAACAAAAAACACACAAAACCCCGCTACGTCCAACTGTCCGTGTAAGGAAGCGAGTTTGGGAGTTCCCTTTAATACCTCTCGAAGTTATTGACCCCTGATGTAACAGGTGGCGTTAGATCATGTCTACCGTTCTGACAGTGCATAGTTGGATGTGAATGTAAGCGACCAGGATGAGGAAAACAGAGGGGAGACAGGAGGCTTGTAGCTCAGCTGCCGGCCAGCTTGGAGTCTTTGTGGTGGAGGCTGTGTTTTAGGAGGGCCAACCCTTGTTTTTTGGAAACTATTAGCTGGAATTAGGGGGACTTTGACAGATGGGATGGCAGGGCGGTCCAGGAGTAATGTTTGCATGCGTGTGTGTTTGGTGGTGTGTGCGTGCGTGTCTGCATGCTTCCTTGTGCTAGTGTGTGCATGTGTGTCTGGTGGGTTGTGGTGGGAGCCCAAGATCTGTGTGTGTGTGTGTGTGTGTGAGTTTGGGGTCGGCCCCAGCCAGACTCACATCCTCCGGGAGAGAGGAGGGGAACATGGAGAGGTGTTGAGATCTGCACACCCAGTAACACACAGGAGCCCTGCACACTCCACCTCTCACTGCTTCTCTTTCTTCATCTCTCTCTCCTCTCTCCTCCCTCTCTCTCCTCGCTCTTTCTCTCCTCTCCCTCTCTCTCTCTCTCTCTCTCTCTCTCCTCCCTCTCTCTCCTTGCTCTCTCTCCTCGCTCTTTCTCTCTCTTTGCTCTCCCTCTCTATCTCTCTTGCCCGCTCTCTCCCCCCTCTCCCCTCCCTCTCCTTTTTCTCTGACATGGGGCAGATGGCTGCTGGACGCTGATTATAATTTCAAAGCAGCGCTCCATCTTTTCACAGCGTTTCCCCTCCCTGCAAGGGCAGAGGGAGGTCAGCTCCCCGTTCCAGCTTGCTGCTTCTGCTCCCTGCTCCTGGGCGCCTAGCACCAGCACATATCCATCACGCCACGTTCTGGAAACAGGCCTGAGAAATGACTCCACTTTCTCCCTTTCTCCCTTACTTTCTCCCTCCCTCCTCCCACCCTTTCTCCCTCCCTTTCTCCCTCCCTCCCTCCCTCTCTCTCTCTCTCTCTCTCTCACACAAACATGGACAGGTTGTATGTTCGAACTGTAATTTGGATTTGACCATGGAATAAGTCTGTGTAGAGTGATCTTTGTTAGTAGCACATCTCACCTTGTCTGGATAATAAACTAGTCTAGCGTGGTGTCAGGATGGGACAACCTTGCTTGGTGGGACCTGCATGGCAAGGCCATCTTCCCTGCTGGCAGCTAGGGCAGTACTGGCCTCCGGCTCTAGAGGGCAGCATGACGTGACAGCGCTCAGACAAACACACTCGTCTCCGTCACCATGTTGTTGTTATGTGTATGTACCACGTTCCTGCCATCTCTGATGACTTAACCCCACCCAAGGCTGCTGCCCCGGCAGCTAGCTAGGAGCCCCGACACTTCAATTACTTCCAGCGTGACACCCAAATGAGCAAGGGGTATGTGTGTGGGGGAGGGGGGGCAGGGGGGTATGGCAGGGGGGGTGCGGTGTGTAAGGGGGGGGCGGGGGTGTATGCAGGGGCGCGTGGGGGGTGTAAGGGAGGGGTGGGGGTGTATGCAGGGGGGTTGGGGGGTGTAAGGGGGGGGGCGGGGTGTAGCAGGGGGGGTTGGGGGGTGTGGGGGGCGGGGGGTATGCAGGAGTGTGAGGGGGGGGTGAACCTCCTGTGCTTTCGAATAATTACACAGGCCAGGAATGTTGTTTTAAAATCAGCAGCCCTATGAAATGGTGCCTTTGGGGTAGTTAGCGTGAGACAAGGGGGCTGACTGAAGTGTGTGTGCAGGTGTGTGCGTGTTTTTTTGTGTGTGTACGTGCTGCCCTGTAAGTGTGTGAAGTAGAAGAATGTATGGAGACAGACAGGCAGGCAGGCCAGTTAGGCAGAGACAGAACAGACAGACAGACAGGACAGACAGACAGACAGGCAGGCAGGCAGGCAGGCAGGCAGGCAGGCAGGCAGGCTGACAGACAGACAGACAGACAGACAGACAGACTGCTTGGGGGCTCAGTGTAATAGATTTGCCAACATGATCTACTGAGGGATTGGATTTCTTGGTAGAGCTTGGCTCTGTGTTTCTTGTTCTGTGCAGTGAACCAGCGTTTAACAGCATTGACATTACTTTCAGGGTAGCAGAATGTCAAATATCAAGAGCCGTGTCAGAAGGTTAATGTTGGAGCTCTGGGAACAGCATGCCTAAGCCAGAGGCATGTGTGTGTGAGAGAGAGCATCGTCCAAGCATTCTTGCATGTGTGTGTGTGTGTCAGCTGTGTGTGTGTGTTTTTGTGTGTTTGTGTGTTTGTTGTGTGTGTTGTGTGTGCCATGTGTGTGTGTGCGTGTGTGCGTGTGTGTGTGTGTGAGTGTGTATATGTGAGTGTGTGAGAGATAGTCCAAGCATTCTGCATGCGTGTGTGTGTGTGAGTGTGTATATGTGTGTGTGTGTGAGAGAGAGAGATAGTTCAAGCATTCTGCATGTACACGTGTGTGTGAGTGTGTATATGTGTGTGTGTGTGGGAGATAGTTCAAGCATTCTGCATGTGAGTGTGTATCTGCGTGTGAGAGACAGTGCAAGCATTTTGCATGTGTGTGCATGTGTGATACTGTGTGTGTGTCAGAGAGAGAGAGAAAGAGAGAGAGAGAGAGAGGAGAGAGAGAGAGAGAGAGAGAGAGAGAGAGAGAGAGAGAGAGGAGAGAGAGAGAAAGAGCACCGTGTAATCTAGAAGTGAGATCTGAGATGCTGCTTTTCATTCCTGTGCCAATGCAAGCAGCCTAGGCTGTATAGTGCCGTGCCCCGCCCGCACTGCCGTGCCCCCATCCACTCTGTCCCACAGATGGTAGCAATCACCAGCAGACCCGAGGTGCCCACCGGCTGGGACGGGGGGGGGGGGGGGGGGGGGGGGGGGGGGGGGGGGGGGGGGGGGGGGGGAGGGTGGAGGGGAGGGGAGGGGAGGGAGGGGGGGGTGTGGGGGGAGGTTCGTCCACGAACACTAATTGAATCTTGTCAAAGTCGCTCACCCCCCCTCGTGCAGATTTACTTGCTGGGAAGAGAACTTTTCTTGCTTGCTTTCTTTCTTTTTTTTCGGAGAGTGTGTGTGTGTGTGTGTGTTTTTCTTCTCCGTAATGTTATAAAGCCAGCTATGTTTTTGTAACAGTTTGCCATCTTCTATTAGAGCTCTTCACAGTGCAGGCTTTTTAAAAACGTGCCTGTGAAAAGATGTGGTTTGGGCTGCTTGCCACACCGTAGTTCATCATGGCATGAGGAGAGAGCTCTGCTTCAGTCGCTGTCTCACTCCACTGCAGACCCATCTGTCCAGGACCCCTATAGACTAGGGTTCAGTCTGTCTGTCCTTGACAGCAGACTGCCTGTATATGTGGAGTCTACTGACGTTCTATACAGGCTAGTTCTATATGTGGAGGCTTGGTGATGTTCTATGCAGGCTAGTTCTATATGAGTTTGGTGATGTTCTATGCAGGCTAGTTCTATATGAGTTTGGTGATGTTCTATGCAGGCTAGTTCTGTATGAGTTTGGTGATGTTCTATGCAGGCTAGTTCTACATGTGGAGTCTGGTGATGTTCTATGCAGGCTAGTTCTATATGAGTTTGGTGATGTTCTATGCAGGCTAGTTCTATATGAGTTTGGTGATGTTCTATGCAGGCTAGTTCTATATGAGTTTGGTGATGTTCTATGCAGGCTAGTTCTGTATGAGTTTGGTGATGTTCTATGCAGGCTAGTTCTGTATGAGTTTGGTGATGTTCTATGCAGGCTAGTTCTACATGTGGAATCTGGTGATGTTCTATGCAGGCTAGTTCTGTATGAGTTTGGTGATGTTCTATGCAGGCTAGTTCTACATGTGGAATCTGGTGTTCCATGTTGCAGGATCCTGTCTGTCCAGCTGCCTTGTGATGGAACAGCCCCGCGGGGGAAAAACTAACCCACTCCTGCTAGTCTCCCTTTACAGGACTCCACAGCCCAGATAATAGCTGCCTAAAAGGTCCATTTAAGACTCCAAACATTACACAGCCAGTCTCTACCTAACACCCCAACTGTCCCGCCCACACACAGACGCTTGTGACATCACGGCCCTTGGCTGTATCACACATTTGGGTAATCCAGTGTAATTAAAGGCATTAGGCTGTCCCACTCCCAGCTTGCTGCTGTTTGGGTGGCAACCTGTCCGGTCCAGCCTTCGGCCGTCCGCACTGAGCATGCTCAGATACAGATCGGAAACTCTCACAGGGGGTCTTAAGTCACCGGTTGTGATCACGTCACTGGTTTTTCTACCCATACATGAGTTGCTCATTCACAAATCTATAGCAGCACAACTCGCGCTGTACATCAGGTCTGGTTTATGCCTGAATCAAATGGCTGGCCTTAAATCAGATATGTTTCCATGAACAGTCTCACATGAAAGAGCAAATGTTTCCTCCTCCTCCTCCCTGCCTCCGCCTCCCCCTGTAAACTCCTCTCTTCCATGTTCTCCTTACCTCTCCATGTTGTGCCATCTGGCTGGTCGCTGTGGTAGAACCGAAGGTGTGTGTGTGTGCCGCGTGCTGTGTCCTTGCATGTGGCCACCAAGCATGTGCGGGAGCCCATTGTTGAGATCCATCCATCCTTTCTTAAATCGAAGCCAGTTTGTCAGGTCAGCTTGGGTTGATTTCTGTCTCAGGGCCGGTGCCTGTTTCCAGTTAAGAGACGTGCAGACAGAGACAGAGACAAGGAAACATAGAAAGGGAGAGATAAGCGTGTTTGGATGTGATAAGGAAGAGTCTGCCAGAGAGACCAGAGCTTAGGCAGACACACGTACGAGCCACAGTGTCCGTTCAACCCAAGGCCTGATGTCGTTAAAAACCATCCCTGTTGCTGCCGTCCACAGACAGAGAACGAGACAGAGGGAGACAGAGAGAGAGGGAAAAGGGACAGAGGGAGAGGGAAAGAGAGAGAGGGAGATTGAAATTATGAAGAACTGAGGAAGAGAGAAATGATGAGAGAAAGTGGGATGGACGTAAAAGAGGGGAGAGTGTGCAGTCATTGAAAGACAAGATGAGAGAAAGGGGAGATGGAGGGAGATAGGGTTATGGCCGCGGGTGGGGGGGGGGGATTAGGCACTCTCAGTTCAAAGGGCTCCTGAGAGCTGGCTCTTAAGCTGATGGCGTGTGGCTAACCGCAAATAGAGGAGAGGGAGGGGGGGTCAAGGAGGGAGGGAGTTGGGGCAGAACCCAGCCTTGTGTGTGTTTCTGTATGTGAGAGAGAGAGAGAGAGAGAGAGAAAGAGAGAGAGAGGGGAAGAGAGAGGGGAGAGAGAGAGAGGGGAGAGAGAGAGAAAGAGAGAGAGAGAGAGAGAGAGAAAGAGAGAGAGAGAGAAAGAGAGAGAAAGAGAGAGAGAGACAGAAAGAGAGGGGAGAGAGAGAGACAGTTACTCAGGGATATGGTGTTATATGTGATTGAGTACGACAGTACAAGCGTGCTCAGTAGCATAAACCAGACCAAATGTGTCAAATGTTTTTTGGGCCTCTTTGTAATGGTGCAGTACCGCTGTGTGTATGTGTGGTGTGTGTGTGTGTGTGTGTGTGTTGTGTGTGTGTGTGTGTAAGAGAGAGAGAGAGAGCTCTGTTTTGCCTGGTCAGTCCAGCCACCTGCTCAAGGCACCAGGAAGCACCAGGTTAATTATCTCCTCATGACAAGCAGTGTGCAGAGTTACACACCACACACAACACACACACACAGTGGATGGCAGGGGGCCACATAGCAGACCCTGGTAGCCAGGCCAAGGGGACCCCAGGGGGGCCCTAGGTTTGGCTAGGAGCCCCAGGCCTGGAGGGGAGCCTGGGGGGAAAGGTGGTGGAGCAGGAGAACTGCCTCCAGTTTCAAGGACCAATTTTAGCCATGGGATTTGGGTTTTCTACACACATCCAAAATCAATTGGCAGTGTCCATTTGGCTTGGCTTGGGCCAAGGTAAAGGAAAATGAGGTTAGATTTCTATCACACATATGGAGCAGGGGGTCGGAGACTTTGCGCGCTCTGTGAGCACACTAACTAGTGCGTTTTATTTGCATTGCCGATTTATGAGGCAATTTGTCATAGAGCGCTTGACAAACAGGTCCGGAGACCTGCCCTGGGTTCACAGACACCTGCTGGGTCAAGTTCAACAGTTGTGCATCCAAATACACTGTGCTTATCATATGATCCTGATGCTTATGCTCACCTCTCTCTCTCTCCTCACCACTCTCTTTTCTATCGCTCTCTGTCCTGCACCATCCACACCTTCCTGCAGCCGTCTGTTTAAGCCCTTGTCTCCAATCTGTTAAGCGCCAATCAACCACACAGATGGAATTTGTTTCCCTCAAATGCTTTAAATTGGGCCTCTAAATCCACGGGTTTGGGCCCACTGGCCACTCCCCCTCTCTGGTAGCTGACCACGCCCCCTTCAGGGCCCTGCCCACACCCCGTCCCAGGTCACGCCCCCTCCTGGGCCCTGGGCCCTCCCCCTCCCAGGCCACATCCCCTCCCAGACCCCTGGCAGTCTTCCTGTCCTGCTTCTGAAACCCTCCTCTCCTAACAGATAACAATTAGTGAGTGTTTTCCCAGAGCCGCAGTGCAACTTTGATGTGTTAATGAATTGAAAAATGGCCCTCCCTGGTGTTCAGTTATCCCTGCTGAGCTAATGGTGCGTGTGTGTGCATATGTGTGTGTGTGCGTGTGCATGTGTATGTGTGTGTGCATGTGTGTGCATGTGTGTGTGTGTGTGTGTGTGTGCGTGTGTGTGTGTAGTCAGGACTTCAAAACAATCCCATAAACTTTCCAAATGCTGCACAACAGAACCTTGAGCTAGAGCAATGGCAGTTTTCTCTCTCTCTCTCACGCTCCCCTGCTCCCACTCGCTCGCTCTCTCTCTCTCTCTCTCTCTCTCACTCATGCTCTCTCTCACACTCGCTCTCTCTCACTCATGCTCTCTCTCTCTCACACTCGCTGGCTCTCTCTCTCTCTCACTCATGCTCTCTCTCTCATGCTCTCTCTCTCACTCATGCTATCTCTCTCACGCTGTCTCTCACTCTCTCTCACTCATGCTCTCTCTCTCACCCTCGCTCTCTCACTCATGCTGAGGCGTGCTCGTCACACGACTCGATCTGCTTCTCTCATCTTCGTGTCTCTCCTCTCACGCTGTCTCTCACTCTCTCTCTCACGGTCCTCTCTCACGAAATCTTCATATCCTCACATACTCTCTCACTTTGACTTTCTCCATCCTTTACCCTCCCTCTTTCCCTCCAGTTTCAATCTCTTCCATTTCCTTCATCTTATTGACGTTCGTCTCTGTTTACATAGAGACACTCACACGTTAGCGGTTTCCTCTATCCCTTTATGTATCGCCTCTTATAGAAAAGACGTAAGGGGAGTACCCAACGCTCCCACCGTTTTAAGTGGCGTTCTCACCCTGGCCCTTTAAACCCGACCAATCCCAGGGGGTACGAGTCTTACCTTACCGTTTCGAACAGGAGTACTGAAGCCGTGTGCAGTCCTATGACTGGGATGAAAAGACGTTAGGGGGGTATGACGTTTTGAGCTTGAAAAAGACGTAAGTGTGGGGGGTTACCGATGTTTTTTGGCTTGAGGTTAATCCCGATTAGGAGATTAGTTACGTTTTGATAAAATACCTGGATGCAAAGGTTAGCGTCGAATAATTTATGGTCTCGTGGATCGAAAAACCAAACGGTAAGGCATGCCGGCTGTTAGCTTTCATGTCCCACTGCAAGGTGTTAATGGACACAAGTGCTCTCAGCTGTGTGTGTTTCAGACGTTTGATCACAAGCCCCCTTTTGCGCGCTCGAAAAGCACGCCCTAACAGGGGTGCACACACATTAGGACGAGCTATCTATCATCTGAGCGATGAGGTACAAAGACAGCTACAACAACGGACAGCACACGGACACACACCACCTCAGACCACATCTGTTATTACGTTTGTAGTTGAAAAGACATTTATGCCGAGGTTGGGGGTGTTCGACGTTTTGAGTGGTGAAAGACCTACGGGTCTAAGGGGTGATTAGTGATTAAGACAGGCTACGCTCTCACACACTCTCACGTCATTAAGCCCCCCCATGTAGGTATCCACTGCATTATCCCTTTCAGCCCATCTGTGTTTCATTCTGTAACCCATTCACAGCGTGTGGTTTTGGCGTGTACTAAGGAGAGGAGGAACGTAATTTTAAGCGGGCGCCTGTATACCAGGATTCATGAGCTGGTGAGTGAAAATGACGTTATAGGCGGTGGTAGTTTTACTCGATGTTATTATCGAGACAACGAAAAAATGATACATAAGAGCGTTAGTTATTGACGTCATGGAAAATAACTTAAGGGGGTATTGACGTGGGATGGAAAAGACTATATACCATGGTTTAAAGGAGGTAGGTATGGACGCGGGTTTTTGGGGGAATACCATAAGACGTATAGAATTGGTTCCAGGAGTGCATGCTCCTTCCGATCTCCGCTCAAGGCTTAACTACGGTCACATCGACGTTGATGTGTCCAGAGAGTTCCTGTAAACTGGCTCAGGGGTCAAAGGTCAGGTCTTGACTGGTCGGGGCCATCGACCATGAGCACCATACCAAGGTATTGACCACAGAAAGAGTAGAAACTGGACCACTCCAACAGGGATTCGAACCCAAACCATCGTGAATTAAGTGCGGCATGCCATACAAATTGGCTGTGTAATAACGGGCAGATGGAATGGGGAAACAGTCTGGGAATGTTGGCTTTTATCCTGAGGCCTGTGACCCTCAAATCCCCCCCTCCTTCCCTCTCCCTCTCTCTCTCCCCCCTCTCCCTTCCTCCCTCCCTCTGTCCTACAGACCCCACAACCCCAGGCCCCCCTTGTTTGCCACGAGAATCTAAGATATCAGCCATCTATTAGAGCTGAACTGGTTTCAGATCCTATTTCTATTGGTATGCCCTTGAGATTTGGAGGTCTCAACTGACTCATGATCTGCGATGCTGTTTGCTACAGTGTGTGTGCTCACGAACGCGATACGCTCACACACAGTCACTCACATACGTCTTCAATCATCACACATTATTGGGCTCTGTTCTGTTCTAAATAACCATCAATACATAAATCTGTTATGACTCTAATACACTTACATTTGATTACGGCTATTTCACCACTTTTCATACCTCAGTAACCATGTTTGGCTTCTCTTTGATCAATAGACTTTGTTGTTGTTTATTTTCGTACCAAATAAAAAGGAATTCCATGGATTTGCCGTTTAACTGTAACCGATCTCCCCAGACATTTTCTTTGAGCATTGGCCAAAATGTTGGTTTTGTCTGGTATCTGATTTATATTTCACCTGGGAAGGGTCTGGATCTGAAATCTCGCTTAGGATTTTCACGAAACATTTGCACGAAAAGAGGAACTCAGTGCTTCGTACCGCGGCGTTTCAGGATGTGTTCGGACTGCGGCGTTTGCGGCAGTGACTGATGCCAACGCCACAGCTGTGGTTTGCATTCGGAAGAACATGTCTGAAAAACATGTGTGACAGGCAGAGACCGCCACCAGCTTTCTCCTTAGATGCCATGTCGAATTTCTAATCACCATCGCTCTCTCCCGTGTGGAAGGTTACTGGAGCCAGACTGTAAGGTCCAGACAGGTCTGCCGTCTGAACCAGGGCGTTCCTGATAGATGAAGGCAGTCCAGCTCATCAGAGATTCATGGAACGAGGGCCTCTCTTTCCAGCAGTTAATAACTAATGAGCAGAGTGTGGCTGGATTCATTAATTATGAAACTAAGAAAAATGAGTTCTGCAAATATCACATATGATTGATGACTTGGGTAATGGCAGTTGGGACCCACACACTTGCAGTATATATTATAAACCCTCAAGTCGCTAGGACTGCGGAGGAACTGTCTTTTAGAAGAACATAAATACTAAGTGGACTGTGGAATAGAAATCCTCGCATATTGTACATAGGAGTCGTGTACGTGCCACAAATACAAAATCATACTCTGCCGTTTTTTAGTATCCAACTCAAAACGTTGCGCCCCTAGTATTCCTATCACTTGCCCTCTCCGTAACAGATAGCCTAACGTTTCTGTCCTCGTCTCCCTTCTAGCTTGCAACTGCAACCTGCACGCCCGTCGCTGCCGCTTCAACATGGAGCTGTACAAGCTGTCGGGGAGGAAGAGCGGAGGTGTCTGCATGAACTGCCGCCACAACACGGCCGGACGCCACTGCCACTACTGCAAGGAGGGCTTCTACCGGGACATGGCCCGGCCCATCACCCACCGCAGGGCCTGCAAAGGTACGTAGCAGACTAGAGGATCTAGAGGATGCAAGTGGTCAAATCAAAATGTATTTGTATAGGACTTTTTACAAGTAATGTCAGCGAGGGCTTCACATGGAGAGCCCATAGAACTGCCTCTAAACCAACGTAAACCCTCGGGGGGAAACGAGAAAAAACGACGGATCAGTGTTCGGATGAGCTTGTCAGCTTGTCGGTAACCTTGAAGTGGTTTTGTTGACTCTCAGTTTAAGTGCTGGGGCGTGTTCTGGTGGTTTGTGGCCGTGATAGCAGTAAGATTAGAGTTACAGGTGTGCCGCAGGGGGGGATTCTAGAAACTGTGCTTTTTTAATATTTTATTTAGGTGGCCTGATACGATGTCGTTATATAATGTTTTGGTTCCTGTGAAGTGGTGAAATGCCACAGAAAAACATAGGGTACATTTCTGTAGAGTTTAATAAATATCAAGTCAAGAATTCGAAATCAAATTTCAACTTCTCGAGTCTATAAACGCGAAAAAATCTGCAGCCTTTTTAGTGGGCGAATATAAACCCAAACCACACACATCAGAAAATGAGAAACTGTCACAGAAGCTGTTCTCTCAAACCTCCCAAATATTCGCCCACAACCACATTAAAGTCATATTAAATCAGCAGTTGATCGTTACAGAAAAAAAGGTTGAACTTGTGTAAAGTTTCAAATTTGCTGTGAATATTTTTCCGCCTGATATACCACATGGTTTTTTATACCGCAGTCTTGCTCCACTCGTTGTAACAACATCAGTTTCCTGCCCTTGTTGCCTGGGGAAACTGCAGAGAGGTGATTGGTGGGGGGGTTCTTCTTCTTTGGATTCCAGTGAGAGTCAGGGATCACTTACGAAGACCTCCCAACAGTCCTGATGGTGAGAACTGCCAACACACATAGTCCTGATAAGTTTGTTTTCGCTGAGATTTCAGGGTGAGAACGTCCCTTCAGTTTTGCGCTAGCGTTCCCCGCACCACCACGAGCCAAGGGGCCACAGGGGCCCTGCAACTGTACCCAGGGCAAGGCCCCAAGGCGTCACACTACACCACATGTTCGTGTTACAGGTAAATCTGACAGAATAAGTGCGAGAGATCGTTACTCATCCAGAAAGAATGAGACGATAGAAGGTGGCATTTCGAGTGTCCGCCACAAACCATTGCTTGATGTTTAGAGTGAGACTATGTGACATGTAAGTCTCCCATAGGATGTTCCACGGGGCTGCCACAACTGCTTTGACTGTGTGTCTGTGGTACTAGAATATACTACTAGAGGATAAAACCTTGCCCCTGTCATCTCCACAGCATCTGGGACTGCTGATCACACAGACCCCTCAGGCTGACATTCGGTTTATCAAAGCCCACCAATCGGGCGGACTGACTGTGTCGCAGCGGTAAAACGCTTTATCGCCCTCTCACTCGAAGAGGCCCAGATGTGAAGGAAATGAAAGTTCCCGTGGAAACGGGCCTCAACCTGGGAGGCTGGCAACGTGATTGAGCAGAGCAATCCAGAGACTTTTTAGGGCCTGTCTCTTTCTCTTCGTCTGTTCCTCGCTCATTCTCTCGTCCTCCTCCGCTGACGGCCTTGTGTGCTGGTCGCGCGCTCTCTTTTTACTTCTTCTGCAGACTCCCTCCCTGGGCTCTCCTCCTCCTCCTTAGAATCTTTCTCCTCTCATCAGAGAAACAGATTTTCTTTTTTATGTCCTGCCCCTTTCCCTTCCTCTCTCACTCACTCACCCTGCCTCCTAATCTCCAGATTTTCTCCCTCCTTCTCCCCTCGCCAGCAGACAGGGCCTGTGTGTTCTCAGTTCAGATCGGAGCTTTCACTTGCCCTTTGAGATCCCCGTTTCTTCCTCACATCCTTCTCTCGTTTCCTCTCCTCCTCTCCGCCAACTCTCCTCTCCTCCGCCGTCCTTCTTCTCGTTGATGATCGTTCCGTCTCTTCCCCTCTGATATCCAGTAGACGTCACACACACACACATGGATGTGTGATCTAAAAATGTTGATCGCTCTTATGGTGACAGTGCTGAGATGGGGTCAGAGTTTAGAGCATGAGAATACCTGAAGGGTCACTTCTGAAACTGAGAAATAGCAATAAAATACAGGTGTTTCCACAGTATGGGGCGGGAAGGTGGGGGGGTACAGGGAGGGGTATCTGGGTTAAGGGAAAACCGTCTGCTTCTAATTAGACATAGTCCTCAGACTGGTGTCCATGGCAACCCCCGAAGAAGGGGTGTGACACGCGCGCGCACGGAGACACGTACACTTAAAGGATCGCTGGTTTAATAGTTTGGCTCGGCTTTGATTGATGGGTCGAGTGGCAGCACCTCATCCCATCTGCTCGCAGTTACGCCAGGTCGCTGACACACTCACATCTGCACACATGCGTACACGCACATGCACAGGTATGACTGCGCTCCTCCAGACCCCCAGCCTGAGGTCCTCCAGACCCCCACCCCCAGGTCCTCCAGACCCCCTCCTCCAGGTTCTCCAGACCCCCAGTCTGTCCTCCAGACCCCCACCCCCAGGTCCTCCAGGCCCCTGCCCCAGTTCAGAGTGCTCTCTGCGGGGTTCCGCTCCTCCGTGCGCCTGGGCAGCAGCCCCTGCCACTCTCTACCAACACTTTACGACGCCAGAAGCGTAAAAACAGCCGGCAAATGAAAGAAACGTGGGGACCATCCCTGACTCAGGCTGTAAAGATCCTGCCCACAGTATATGAGGTCCTCAACCATCACTGTTTTATTTCACTCCAAGTATTCGTCGTAGTCTTGGCATCCTTCTACCACAATGAACTTCGATGAAAAGAATTTAAATTGAGGCCACAGGGCACCCCCAAACAGACCTCGTCAACACAAGGCACATTTACTTCGAATTTCCTGCACTTTTGGACCAAGTTGTGTACATTGTTAGCAAGGAAAGCTTGAGTGGATGACGCAGTCCTACCCAATGAATATGGATTCATTTGATCTGGCTGGTGACGGAGTCCTACAGCAATGTGTACCGGGAATGGACATTACTTGAAGGGTAGTCAGTTATACTTGGTGGTCTGCAATCTCTAGCGTGCAGGCGTGCACACACACACACACATGCAAACACACACATACACACACACATATTTGCCATGCAACACCCCCCACACACAGAGCGCTGTTAATCAGTTTAGAGCGAACAAACGCCTGTCCAAGGACTACAAATCCCAAGGAGGTGCCTGTCACGCCTTCAGTCAAACAGGCTTGAAAAGACATCAACATCTGAGGACATTTTTACAGCTTCTTAACTGGCCCAAGACCAAGCGCATAAAACTTCAGAAAGACGACGCTCAGACAGCGGAGGGTGAGGGGGGGAGGGAAGGGGAGGGGGGAAGGTGGAGGAAGGGAGGGAGGAAGGGAGAGGGAGGGCACACTCCCCCACGTCTGGACCAGCACGGATCTGGTCTTCTCGGTAAAGCGTCTTCAAAAGCCACACGTCCTTTTCTGGACAACTGCAACTACCGCGCACGAACAGCAGCCAGTCGCCGCTGTTTGTGGGAGTCCTTCAGGGTTAGCTATGGTTAGCGATGGCGTTACCATGACTACCGTGCGTCACCCCAGTGGTGAACTAGTTAAAAACACCTGAATATAGCTCTTGAGCTCTTGACTTGGCTGATTGCTAGTTGTCCTTTTGTTGCCAGACAGTCAGTTAAACAATGGATTAGTCTGGAAATCAAACAATGGGCTGTTCTTCTCTGCATGCCTTGGCATATGCCACCCAGACTGGCACGGCACTGAGAGAGATCCAGTGACAACAGGCTGCACACTCATCTTTTCCTCCTGATGTCTCTAAAGTCTCTGACTGCCAGGGAACTAAGGCCCGTCTGACTGGAAACCCATTTCCTGTGTCGCTGGAAGTGAGATCAAAGACCGTGATGGTTCTATGTTCTAAAAGTACGATGAAGGATCTCTCTGATGTTCTGTACAGCAGAAACGTGTTGCTCTCTGACGTCTGTTTGAACGACAATCTGCTTGTCTGCTTCCTCCTGCGACTGTCACCCGTGCCACGCTCTCTTCAGCTGGGCTGCATCAGCACAACAGAGGGGACATGAATCCCAAGAATGCCGTTCCCAAAGGAGCTCCGGTGCAAGGAGAGAGAGGGAGAGGGAGAGAGAGAGAGAGAGAGAAGAGAGAGAGAGAGACGAGAGAGAGGGCGGGGGGGAGAGAGAGGAGGGAGAGAGAGATAGAGGAGCAGAGAGAGAAAAAGAGAGAGAGAGAAAGGGAGGGAGAGGGAGAGTCGGAGAGAGAGTAGAGAAGAGACTTAGAGAAGCAGGAAGAGAGAAAAAGGAGAGAAGAAAGGGAGGAGAGGGAGAGTTGTGAGAGAGAGAAGAGAGAGAGGGAGGGAGAGGGAGGAAGAGGGAGGGAGGGAGGGAGGGAAAGAGTGAGAGCCAGAGGGAGGGAGAGAGGGAGTGGGAGAGGGAGAGGTAGAGAAAAAGACAGAGATAGAGAGGGAAAGATAGAGAGAGAGAGATGGAGGAGAGAGAGTGGAGGAGCGGAGAGAGAGAAAGAGGGCAAGAGGGAGAGTGGGATGAAGTAGATGGCTGGGGAGAGAGAGGAGGAGGAGCAACGGGTGAGGCGACAGAAGAGAGTGTGAGAGATAGAGAGTGGGAGAGTGGGAGAGATAAAGTGCGTCAAATCAGAGTAGAATGCTGCCTTAACAGTTCAAAAAATGTAACTTTCCATGACTCTATTGATCTCCTAAAGATGATTATTATGGGTTTATCACGGAGACGGTCAGTCAACATGAATGTGCGTCTGTGGCGCCAGACAACACTGACAACACTGACTTCATTTGGTGCTTCCTCCTGTGTTGTAAATAACAAGGAGTTTTGGCCTTGATTATTGCTCTACACCAGCCAAACATGAATCACAGAGAGGGAGGGAGAGAGAGAGACTGAAGAGAGAGGAGAGGAGAAAGAGAGGAGAGAGAGAGAGAGAGGAGAAAGGGCGAGGAGAGAGAGAGTGAGGAGAGAGGAGAAAGAGCAAGGAGAGAGTGAAGAGAGAGAGAGGAGAGAGAGGAGAAAAAGCGAGGAGAGAGAGTGAGGAGAGAGAAGAGAGAGAGCGAGGAGAGAGAGAGTGAAGTGAGAGAAGAGAGGGAGAGAGGAGAGAGAGCAAGGAGAGAGCAAGGAGAAGAGAGAGCAAGGAGAGAGAAAGAAAGAAAGAAAGAAAGAAAGAGAGAGGGAGAAAAAAGAGAGAGAGGGATGAGGATGTCACATGGTCCATGAACAGAACAGAATCTATCTGACTGGAGTCAGACGTTCATGTTGCGTTGCTTTGACCTCTGACCTCCTGGCCAACCGTCCTTGTCATCAAACTGACCCCTCAAGCACATCCCTATCTCTTTACCCAGCAGCAACTGGCCAATCACAGGCTTTCCGGTGCTTCAGGTGGTAAGGATTTAGCATGGGCGCTAAAGGGTCTAGATTTATGCAGCCAAGCTTCAAACGAACGGAGGCACTTTGACACTCAGAACTCTGGGCCCGACTGGGAAGGCACATGTGCATCAGTAGATCAGAGCAGCCCCCCCATCCACCCACCCCCCCTCCACCGGCCCCCCTCATGGAAAAAAAGGGAAAAATCAATCAATCACAAAGTATTGAGTATTGTGCCATTCTCCCCTGTGCAGGGTCCGACTCCAAACATGCAGGTTTCAGCTGATTAAAGAGAGCAAACGAACTTCGACTATTCGGCCTTCAGAGGCTCCGCGTCATGCGAGCGAACTTCTCTGGCGCCCTGTGGCAGTGGGCGTCCTGTTGCCGCAGCAACCTTTAAAGTACCCCTCCGGACCCTCTCGCTTGTTGCTTTATTTGTGCGGCAATTACAGCTATCGCATTCCAGCCAAGCAACGCAGTTTGCTTTAGCAATTTTGCAATAGTGCTGGCTCGTTTTCTAGCTAATTAAGCTCCAACCAAGGAGAGAAGGACCGGCTTTCCTAGGGTTTTTTGGCCGGCGTTTTTTTTTGGCCACAGGCGATTCTCGTTGCCAGAGTCGATCAACGAGATAAAATGGGATGTTTTCATTATTAGATCGAGGAGGGCACGGGATTCAAAAGCATGATTTCGAGTTGACTCTAGAATAAGAATGTCTGGTTGAAGCCAAGACAGATCATTCTTAAGCATCCCTGAAACCTGGAGCGAAGAGACGGAGTTCGGCTTTCATGTTTTGCGCTCCAAACAAAGGTCCGTCAGACCTCGTTCTAACGACGCGTGATATTTATACGCTGTATCAGTTGTCTCTATCAGTAGATCCAGTATATTTTCAGTCGTAAACACTGTGTGTGTCTTTGCTCAAGGAACACTGTCTGTTTTCTTTGCATCGGTGGGGTGAGCCAAGGTTAGGAAGATTTCGGATTGTTTATACTGATGAGCACACCAGCGACAACATTTGGACTGTGTCTGTCTTGCACGCAGTCTCTCCGAGCCTAGCTTTCTCTCTTCTCTGCGAAGCTCTCGGAGACTAACGGCAAGTCTTACGTTTCTCTGAGCCGCACATTACTCCTCTTTTTAAAAAAAGCTTCACATTACTCCGTATTACTCTTTATAAAAGCACCACATTACTCCGTATTACTCTTTATAAAAGGTCCACATTACTTCGTATTACTCTTTATAAAAGATCCACATTACTCCGTATTACTCTTTATAAAAGCTCCACATTACTTCGTATTACTCTTAATAAAAAGCTCCACATTACTCAAGGTGCATCGGCCTGATGCGTCTAGTGCCAGAACAGCATGGTTGCCACACCTCCTGCCCGGCGTGTTGCTCTTGGCAGCTGGGGCGCCCGGCAGGTTTTCGGGAAGCCATGAAACCGTGTGCGTGTGTCCAGGGTACCAGAGCAGCACTTAGGAGACCAGAGGCGGAGAGAGGAGCGGAACAGTCGTTTTATACGCCTTCCGACTTTGTCCACACACGCAGACCCGGCCGCATTCTAATGACCAAACACACACACGCGCGCGCACACACACACACACATACACACACACACACACAGAGGAATACATTTACTTGGCATCCGATTGCACTTAACACGTGAGTGTACAACGTGAGTACCTCCGTACCTACTTGAGTGTTCAAACACACACACACACACACACACACACACACACACATGCATGTAGCACACATACACAAACACTGGCTTGACAACCTATTTGCTTTCCAGACCAGCCAGGTCCCTTTACCCAGACAGTGACAGTACCAGAGACAAACACAGCAGATCCAAACCGCCCACAGACAGGACGTGTCCGTGTCTCTTGACTGCACTTGGTTTTCACAGCTTCACATGTGCCCTCCAGTCTGTCCCCTCTAAGAGACAGTCCTCCAGTTGAGGAGGTTCCTCCCTCAGGTGCATTCATCTACAGTAAATGTCCCTGTAACATGTGACAACTTCCTCTCTCACCCTGTGTCTTCCTGTTCCACTTCCTCCTGCCTCCCTCTCTCTCTCACCTACCCTCGTTTTCTCCCTCTACCTACCTCTGTCCTTCCCTCTTTCTCCATCTCTCCCTTTCTCTCCCTCCACACTTTTCTCTCTTCCTCACCTTCTCCCGCCCTCCTCCCTCTCCTCCTCTCTTTCTCCCTGCCTCTCATCCCTCCCTCTCTTTCTCCCTCCCTCCCTCCCCCCTGCAGCTTGTGACTGCCACCCAGTGGGCGCTGCAGGGAAAACGTGTAACCAGACGACAGGCCAGTGCCCCTGTAAGGACGGCGTGACCGGCATCACCTGCAACCGCTGTGCCAAGGGATACCAACAGAGCCGCTCTCCAGTGGCACCATGCATCAGTGAGTACACAACACACACACGCACACTTACACACACTTACACACACACACACACACACTTACATACACTTACACACACACACTTACACACACACACACACTGTGTCGAGACGTTCACGCAGCTCACACTCGCTGAATGTCATCCAAGTTGCGCTTGGAAAATGGCCGGGTTTTTATCCGTCGGAATCCACACACACACGTTGGGAAACTCACACTGAAATACTCTTTGCGGTCCGAGCGAGAAACTCAAGCACCAGCACTAACGTGTTGTGGTTCATCCGTGCATGACAACGGCAAGGCCCCCTTCGTGCCCAAGGCCGCAGGGATGGCACACGCACACACACACACCCTGATCACCCTTGCCCATCTAGTGTTTGTGTCTCTGTTGCCAGGGCAACCCCCTCCATCAGTGTTTAAGAGTTTGTGCCCACATCACTCTACCCAGCCAGCGCTCCTCCACCACATCACCTGACCCAGTCTGACCACACACGGGTAGCACGCTGACATGGTCACGCACACACACATACACTGGCAGCACTGTCTGTTACATGGGTGTGTACCCATTCAGATTCTATGGTCTAGTGGATTGCTATGTATTAACACGAGTGGATACCCTGTTGAAGTGAGGCTGCAGGCGATCAAACCAGCTCTGCCCTGGTCTGTTCTGGGCTGGGCTGTACCAACCTGTGCCACCCTGTACCAACCTGTGCCACCTTGTCCCTGAGACAAGTAAAGCAGACTGTTGCTCAGGCCTCAGCTCAGTCACATGCCGAGGGGGGGGGGGGGGACGGGGGATAGGGGCAGCACAGGATGAGTGTGTGTGTATGTGTGTGTGTGGTGTGTGTGTATGTATATGTGTATGGTATGTGTGTATGTATATGTGTGTGTGGTGTGTGTGTGTGTGTGTGTGTGTATATGTGTGCGTGTGTGGTGTGTGAGGGAGCTTGCATGTGCTCGTGAAACAAACCACTAAGGCCATTGCATTGCATGGAGGCTGAGGAATGAAGGGCAGCTTGCCATTACACTGAGCCCATGTGGTTTCAACTGGCCTCACACACACACATACAGCACACACACACACAGCACACACACACAGCACATGCACACACATACAGCACACACACACACAGCACACACACACACAGCACATGCACACACATACAGCACACACACACACAGCACATGCACACACATACAGCACACACACAGCACACACACAAACACACAACACACACATACAGCACACACACACACACAGCACACACGCAGCACACACACATTACACACACGCAGCACACATACAGCACACGCATACAGCACACACACACACAGCACACGAACACACATACAGCACACACGCAGCACACACACATTACACACACGCAGCACACATACAGCAAACACGCAGCACACACACAACACACACAGCACACACATCCACCACACACACAGCACACACAGCACACACACGCACAGCACACGCACACACATACAGCACACACACAGCACACACACAAACACACAACACACACATACAGCACACACACAGCACACGCACAGCACACACGTACAGCACACACACAGCACACACACAGCACACACAGCACACATATGCAGCACACACACAGCACACACAGCACACACACGCAGCACACACACAGCATACACACGCAGCACACACACAGCACATACACACACAGCACACGCACACACACACACCAGCGTAGACTAACCTGGCCTGTACCAAACTGAACCATGTGGCGCCATGCCATGTCAGGCTGGGCTAGGCTGGACCAGGCTGGGCCAGGCCATGTGGGCCCTCACAGTGCCATGCTATAGGTCAGTCTAAACACTGCAGAGCAGATGGAGAGCGAGGGGGCAGTAAGGACACAACACAATGTGGCCAAGGTCAACAAACCCACACATTCCAGCGTCACTGAGTGTATGGATGTGTGTGTGAGGATGTGTGTTTCTGTGTGTCTGTAAGGATGTGTATTTTCATGTGCGTGCGTGTGTGAGGATATATTTGCGTGTGTGTGTGTGAGCAAGAGTTTGTTTAGTGTAAATGTTAGTATTTCTGCGTGTATGCACCCACGTGTGTGTGTATTTCTGCGAGAGTGCGTACATCATCGAGCGTGTGTATTTAGATTAAGAATAGATCTTTGTTGTCACAGGTACAACGTAATTGAATTTCTGACGCGTATGCATGCGCGTCTGCATGCGCGTCTGCATGCGCGTCTGCATGCGCGTCTGCGAATGTGCGTGTTCATTATTCGCCGCGCCCTCCATTGTGGGCATCGACCTCTCCTTGTTGTGGGTGTCGATCCCCCTGCGGTCAAGGCCTTCTG
>BROE01000007.1:13034371-13045879 GCA_036571765.1 Plecoglossus altivelis
AAAAAGGAAAAAAAGGAGAAAAAAAAAGCATGAATTATTCAAGCATTCCTTTCTTATCACTTATTGATTGATTTTTCATTCAGTATCCCAGTTTCAACACTAATACATCTGCCTTTCATCCGGGCATATCGAAGACAGTAGAATAGTCGCTTGTGCTTTAATCGCTTAATTTTGTACATTAAACAATAAATAAACAGTCCGAACAGACAGCTGTTTAGCTGGAGTCCCGCAGAGCCAGTCACCGAGAGAACGTTCCACATCAGCCTTTACTTTGGAACTCAGTGTGCGTCATTAAATCGGTTTAAACTGACCCGAAGCTGACGTCCCCAGCCGCTGGGCTGTCGAACACGTTTCTAGTGGTTACGTCGTACAATACCCCGAATATCACGACACGTTAAGGCCATGGACAGGCCATACGGATGACACCACTGCAAAAGATTGACAGTAGCAGAGCTATAATAAAAGGGTCCGATGGATACAACTAGGTCTTTAAGTATTTGGACAAAAAAACGGCATCGTTAACGACAGCATTCCGACGATCTCTCAGCGTCCAATTAACGGAATACATATTTTTCGATTGCGGCAATGAACTGCATTCGAAAGATAACAAATGCCAATGTCAAGTATAGCTAAAAATCATTCAAAAGTAAGTCCAAATCTATATAAAAAATTACAAACAAAAAAAAATAAACGTAGAGGGCACTCAAATTGGCCTTCCAAATTTCAAGTTTTGCCATGTCACTACATTAGAACAAGTCAAGTCTCCACTGCCAGTGAATCTCTCTTCTCTGGCGTGTAGGCTGAGACTGTACCGTTCCGTTCGCTGCAGTCTCCCTCCCTCCGCTTCAGAAACACACACTGTCTCAGCTCTGAACACGGACTTATATTGTCAGATTGAAGTCGATAGCGGAGGCATGGGAGGGGAATGGCGGCGCCGACATCCGAGGCAAGCAAGGGAATCTCTGAGGCCGTGTCTCGCGGCTCCCTAAGCATCCTGGGGAATATGGCACACAATGTACGGGAACCATTGGGGGATCAAACTACATTCTGCATCGTTACCTTATCCATCTGGACAAGTGTGTGTGTGTGTGCGTGTTTGTTCAAGTGTATGATGAGGACATGTGTGAGTGCCAAAGTGTGTATTTGATTGATAAGGAGAGACAATAGTGTCTTATTATTATTGTGTGCGCCAACAACATGTTATTTCTAACAGAATAACAGCCTTTGTTTTCCTGTGCTGTGGCTGGGGCCCCTAAGGGAACACCGCTGTGCCAACACACCAAATCAACAAAACGTTTCTAAAACTCGCTCAGATCCAGCTCCTTTCCCAAAGAATGATCTCACATCCGACGCCTTACAAATCACTTTCAAGCAATCCCAACTTCTTCAAATATTGTTTACAGCTAGAGGGCAAAGGACAAAGCAGACCTGAGGGGAGAAGCTAATTAAAAATCCTCGGACGTCGTCCACTTACAGAGACTGACCAACTCCTCATCGACACAAAAGCAGCGCTTCTCCATCAACATCATCTCCTGTCTCAATCAGACACGTCAGACAGACCTCAGCTGTGCTGTCGTCCACCTGGCCTCTCGACCCTCAGTGACCCTCAGTGACCCTCAGTGGCCCTCAGTGGCCCTCAGTGGCCCTCAGTGGCCCTCAGTGGCCCTCAGTGGCCCTCAGTGACCCTCAGTGGCCCTCAGTGGCCCTCAGTGACCCTCAGTGACCCTCAGTGACCCTCAGTGACCCTCAGTGACCCTCAGTGACCCAGCTGGCACAGCCTTGCTGCAGCCCTCATACAGACACAGAGGACGGCCGCTTCAGGCCCAGCGGCGCGGCGGTCAGGCCCGCAGAGCAGGCCCACAGAGCAGGCCCACAGAGTAGGCCCACAGAGTAGGCCCACAGAGTAGGCCCACAGAGCAGGCCCGCAGCTCCAGCATGTGTATGTGAACTCACAGACAGAATCTGCAGTCACTCGAGTTAGCCAGCCAGCAGAAAGGATGAAGGGACGCCCTAGAATAATCCAAACGGCCCCAGAATAACACGAGGCCCTTCAGCGAGCATCGCTCCTCCGTAGGGGACAAACAAGGAAGAATAGAGGCCCTGTTTTAATGAACCGTTGCCCCATGAGTCCAGCCTCACCCCATGCAGGGCCCGGCCTCATGGCTGGGTTCAGCAAGGTAAGAAATATCAGCACTGGACAACAAAAGCTCCAAACAGCTCAGGCTGGGTTACCTAGGAGACGGCCTACTACAGGTGATGCATTTCATCTGCAGAGAGAAAGAAAGAGAGAGAGAGGGAGAGATAGAGAAAGGGAGAGAAAGAGAAAAGGAGAGATAGAGAGAGGGAGAGAGGGAGAGAGAGATAGAAGACTGCTGGTGCCCTGTGTTGAGAGCGGCCTTGGACACAGTACCATACAGATGGCTTGGTGGATAATTCAAGGAGCACGCACGTGTACGTGCTCACACACATACACACGGACACACAGACACGGACAAAACAGCTAAGGAGATGTGTAGATGTGAAAAAAAATTAAAAACAAATAATTTTCTTTAAAAAAACTAAACGAAACAAAACAAAAAGGTTTATGGATCAATGATTGTGGTATTCATGTAACTGTTTGGGTTTGGCTCATCAAGTACCATACTTTGGCGTTGGGGAAGCGCCTTACACCAACATCAACAGTTGACAACTCCAGAGAGACAAAGACGACCCCTTCCAAAGTCCCTCTTGACTGCAGCGCTGCAGGAGTAGGCAGGCCAGGCTAGCAGGCGATGGATGATTGGCTCAGTGGGGAACAGCCAATAGTGGCTCAGTAGTTACAGCGCTGCGCCGTCGACCTTCGACCTCAGAGGAAGCAGGAACGGTCATCGTCAGGTTTTCGAGGGGAAATCTTCTGGCGGTAGGAGACCGGAGGCGTTGTGTTCCATGTGTGTTTCTCTCCGTTCCACACGCAGACCTCCTGCTGAATAGATGGACTCTTCCGTGCCCCCCCCCCCTTCTCACCACCACCACCCAGACTGGCACGATCCATTTCTGCAGGATGAGGTCCCCCTCAACCCAGGATGAAGGAGGATGAGGAGGGGCAGCAGGACTCCTCCTCATCATCCTCTCCGTGTGTTTGAGCCCCCCCCCTCCTCTTCACATGCTGCCACTAAGCCCCGCCCCCCTCCTCCCCTCCATCCTGGTCTAAAGTAGAAAAGAGTCAGCCTAGGTGTGTGTGCGATGGGAGGGGCGATGGGAGGGGCGGTGGTCATAGAGGCCGGGGCCGGTGCAGGCCGTCGATGTCGGGGGTTAACTGGGGGCTGTGCGTGGCCTTGGTGGGGGTCCAGTCCCCCAGGGAGGCCTGGGCTGCCTTGCGGTGGGCCAGTCTGTGGGTGATGGAGAAGCCGGCGTTGCCCTCCAGCTGAGACAGCACCACCAGCACCTGCCTGCAGGGGGAGCCACACCCAGAGGAACAACACTGAGAGAGCAGCACCAGACACTGACACACACACACAAGTATATATACACACACACACAAGTATATATGCACACACTGAAGTATATACACACACACACACACACACAAGTATATACACACACACAAGTATATATGCACACACTCAAGTATATATGCACACACTCAAGTATATATGCACACACCCAATATATAGCACACACTCAAGTATATATGCACACACTCAAGTATATATGCACACACTCAAGTATATATGCACACACTCAAGTATATATGCACACACTCAAGTATATACGCACACACACACACACACACTCAAGTATATACACACACACACACACACACACACACACGTTTATATACACACTCAAGTATATGGCGCGGCAGCGCGCAACACACACAACACACCACAACACACACACACACACAACCACAACACACTCACACACACACACACCACACACACACCACACCAACACACACACACACACACACCACAGATCCACACCCCCTTGAAGTGCACACGTCACACAGCCCTAGCAGGACTGGTCAGAACAGCGAGAGACATCACATATTTCTGTGTGTCGAAAGAAGAGACGCCTTGATTCTGGCACCGAGTGCGCTTCCTTTCATCACTTCCTGTATCTATGTTAATTAACGGCTCCTAACGAGAGCAAACACAGGTAAAACTGGGAAACCTGCTCTATCCTGACGCTCTGAATCAAAAGAAATCCCAACTCTAAGGAGCAAAAACCTTCTTTAACCCCCCTCAACCCCCCCCCCCCCCCCCCCCCCCCAACATTGTTGATACGAAGTGTCTTCTTCATGTGTAGCGTAGGAAGCTTTGTGCTGAGGGTCAGGAGGACGGAGGTGGCTGTTCAGGTGCTCATCCATGCTGAGGTCTAACCACAGCGAGGCACGGACCATCTCCCACAAGTCATCCAGTCATTAGACCTTCTCATCACATCCCACTGGCTTTCACAGAGACACTCCAGTTTCATCTGTTGTATGTCTGGTTTTAAAGAGCTCCTTTAGAGATTCTGATTCCGTTCCATTTTTCGAATTCCATCAAATGACGATGTCACAACAGTCCTGGTTTCATTGAGGTAGCTGCAGAACTGTCATCAGTCTGGAATGGGCCTGCTACCATGGTGACATGCCAAGTGTGCAGCTCCTACAACACTGGACTTTACGGTTCAGTATGTTACTGTGCTGTGCGTCCTAATGACTGTGTGCCTGTGTGAGTGTGATGTAAATGCGTGTGCAATCATAGCGTGTGTGTCAGTGTGTAACGATAGTGTGTGTGTCAGCGTGTGTGTGTTTGTGTCAGCGTGTGTGTGTGTGTGTGTGTCAGCGTGTGTGTGTCAGCAGCGTACCTGTGCAGCGGAGGGACACTGTCGATGGTCTTGAGGCTGCCGCGTGTGGACACCACGTTGAAGCTGTCGGTGCAGTCACATGACACGTGGAGGTAGTACTTGGGGTGGCGGTTCTCCACCACAACGATAAGCCCCGCCCACCCGTGGGTCAGGTAGTAGCAGGTCATGCCCTCGCGGCCCTGAACACACACACACACACACACACACACACACACCCTCCTGTTGACGTCATGACCTCATGTTGGCCGCAACATGAAAAGAATGTTCTCTGAAACACCTGGCCCGTGTTCTCGGAAGGCGAAGCTGCTCACAGAGAGGTCACAGAGAGGTCACCAGACAATACCTTTGTGCCTAGCTTTGTCTTAAACGCTAGAATGTTCGTGCGATTATAAAGGGTGTTAGCATGACAGATCGCTCACTGAAACGTCACTGTGACGATCTTATGGATGTGGTTTCGTCATACGTGCTGAATGTTTTGGCGATAAGACACGCTCTCCGGAGAAATGCTAAGGTGTGTATGTGCGTAACGGCCTTGACAGCCAAACCATGTCGCTAACTTGCGAAAACGTGTGTGGTTAGAGGTCCGTGGAAAGGTATATGAGGGAAAGACAAGAGCGGGAGACATCTGGAATAACGCGCGGATGACGTTATGACCACAGTCTACGAGATTTACGCGGATGAAGTCCCGTGACCTCGCAACGTACATCAGCGCTTTTCTATTTTCGCTACAACTTGAAGTTAGCCTTCTATTTTAGGGGGAAATATAACACTGATTGCAGTAACCTTTTGCTATATGAAAAATAAATAAATCACCCACCATCCTAATAAAGAGAATTGGTGGTTAAACCAAAAAAACAACCTTAGAAGAAGGAGTTCTTTACGGATCCAGTTCCCGCTCCAGATCTAAGCTCGTCTTCCTTGATCCTGAGCACCGGACAAGGTGAGCGCTCGGGAAACGCGCTTCATTCCGTATCCTAACAGTCTGAGAACTCCACACCTGACTGATGCTTGTGAATATCTAACGTGTGTGAAGGGATCAAAAGTTCTGTGTTGCTAAAATCCTCACCCTTAGGGAACCTCACTCCCTGTTTTATACCGTGACAACAAAACGAGAGGTTCCTTAAAGCATGCGATGATTGACAGTATTTATCCTAGATGTAACTGAGAAATGAATATTGCGCAGAGGTCGTAGTTACTGTAAAGTACATCGAAAAAGGGGATAACCCAGTCTGGTGTTTACACTACATGTATCTACGGAGAGTTTACTGCGCGGCGTCATGGCGTAGCAACCGTAATTATACTTAAGTTCATCGAAAAGGTATATTACTTGTCTGTCGTCTTTACGTTAGATGTAACTGAAGAGCTTATATTGCGCTATTATTGTCCTACTACAGTATATTGAAAAGTTGTATCACGCTGATGTGGTCTTTTCAGGAAAGACCACTCCTTGTTTTGCCTTCTGTATCGAAAGTATAGACTGCAGGGAGACTAACCGAGAAATCCCTTAAGAACGACTTGTACTGACATCAGCTGCTAAATGTATATAGCGCTGAAGACGTATTTACGCTAAAGCACATTGAAAAGGTATATAACACGGTCGCGATCTTCTAACAATGACCGTCTGTGGTTGCGTGGGCGCGCCCCTCACCTCGTGCCTCTCTCCCTTGTTCTCCGTCAGCAGGATGATGGCGTCGGCCAGCGTGGTGGGCGTGGCCTCCACCTGCTCCACCATCACCTGTCTGGAGCTGTAGATGGCCAGGATGTAACCGGGGAAGTCCTGCGAGGGCCGGCGCCCGCTGGTGGGGCTGGACACTAGGAGAGGAGGAGGGAGCAACCAGCGAAGTCATCTCTCTGTAGCTTCCATGTTGAGATGTGCACTTACTATAGTTATATTAAACCCCATCTGTACAGCTGGTGTCCACTTTTTTTCTTATTTGTATTTTATATTAGATTTTTTATTATATTTTGATCTACCTTCTTTATGTTTCATATATGTTCTATGTTTGCACTTCCCTGCCACAGTAAATTCTGTGCTTGTATATCTTGCATGGCGAAAAACCCCCGATTCTGATTCTGATTCAGTTCACTATCTCTGCCCTCGTCTCCTTGACCACATCAGGGCCAAAACAAATCAAACATGCTCTGCTTCACTTCATCCATGAAGGTCGTGTTCATGCACTGACCAGCCCAAGAGCTTGTAAACTCCAATCCAGACCCCAGACCCCCAAGCTAATCCAGACAGCCATGTGTGTGTGTGTGTGTGTACAATGAACTCTGCACAGCAAGGCCACGACGACTTGGGAGCTCGTTCAGTCAACGTCTCCAAATGAAACGGCTGTTAGAGTTAGCTTGGTTCTGTTCTGGATTTGGCCAATCAGAACGGGCCAATCATCCCTCTGCTCCAAACAGCTTCTGCAGCTTCTCTTGCCAGTGAATACGCGTCAGTGTGTGTGTGTGCGTGCCGGAGTGTGTGTGCGTGCCGGAGTGAGTGTGCGTGCCGGAGTGTGTTGTGTTGTGTGTGCCTGAGTAATGTCATGTGTCCTGAGTTGTGTGTGTAGTGTGTCTGAGTGTGTGTATGGTGTGGGCCCCGTAGGAGAGATAGTGTGTGGTGGTGTTTACAGGGTAGTAGCTGGTGGGTGTTGGAGCCCCTGATGTGTGTACGTCAGAGTGCTGCTCTGTGTGTGTACAGATCTATGAATGAGTGTTTACACACAGCACCTCAGCGCCTGAGCGTTTCTGTGTATTGTGTCAATTTTCCTACTAGGTGTGTGTGTTTTCTTAGAGTAGCATACATCTGTGTGTTTACCTGGTGTGTGTATATATATGGTTCTGTGAGTGTGTACCTTGTTCTGTATGCGAGCGTGTACCTGATGTGTGCACCTGGCGTGTGTATGTGTTGTGTGCACCTGTGTGCGTGTATGTGTGCAGACGTGTGTACCCTGGTTTGTGTGTGTGTACCTAGCGTGTGTGCGTGTGCACCTGAACCAGGTACACACCATGCACCTGCTGTGCATGTGTGTGTGTGTACCTGGTTGTGTGTGTGTACCTAGCGTGTGTGTGTGCTCCTGCTGTGTGTTTGTGTGTTTGTGTACCTGCTGTGTGTGTGTTGTGTACCTGGGTGGGTGTGTACCTGGCGTGTGTGGTGTGTGTGTTACGTGCGTGCGTGTGTACCTGGCATGTGTGTGTGTGTGTACGTGCTGTGCGTGTGTACCTGGCGTGTGTGTGTGTGTGTGTACGTGCTGTGCGTGTGTACCTGGCGTGGGCGGGCCTCCGTTGACGTTCATCTGCCAGTGGTTGAAGGCACAGCAGACGAGGGCGTACTCTCCTGGCTCCAGCATCACGTCGCAGCCCACAAACTTCTTGACAGCCCGCTTGCTGTGAGCCAGGAGCCGGCCCAGAGTCAGCTTGTTCCCGCTGCCAAACGACGCCCGGAACACCATGATGCACAGATCCAGGAGGTGACTGTCTGCTGTGTCCGACCTCCTGGGGGGGAGAGGAGGGGGAGGGGACAGCATGGTGGGGGAGGGGAGGAGGGGACAGCATGGTGGGGAGAGGAGGTGGGGGGGAGGAGGGGACAGCATGGTGAGGGGAGTGGGGGGAGGAGGGGACAGCATGGTGGGGGAGTGGAGGAGGAGGGGACAGCATGGTGGGGGAGGGGAAGTGGGAGGAGGGGAGGGGGGGGAGGAGGGGACAGCATGGTGGGGGAGGGGAGGAGGGGACAGCATGGTGGGGAAGGGAGGTGGGGAGGAGGGGACAGCATGGTGGGGGAGTGGAGGTGAGGGGGGAGGGGACAGCATGGTGGGGAGGGGAGGAGGGGGCGGGGAAAGGAGTGGCAGGACAGAGTTGATTCAGAGTGGCCTGTGTAGGTGGTAGGAGTCTCAGCTGGGAGACAAACACACACCTGTGTAGGTGGTAGGAGTCTCATCTGGGAGACAAACACACACCTGTTTGGTTTGAGATTACATGAATGACAAAACATGTCGTAGACTAACAATCCACTGAGGCAGGTAGTGTGTGTTAATGGAACACTTGCGTGTAAGGTGTGTGTGTGTATGGTGTGTGTGTGTATGCGTGTGTGTATGTGTGGGTGTGCGTATTTGTGTGTGTGTATGTGTACCTGCTGCCCTCCTGGAAGAGGGCGAACTCCAGGGCTGTCCTCTCCAGCACGGTCAGGGCGGTGACTGTGATTGGTCCGCTGGCCCGGGAGGGGAAGCTACCCTGAAGACGTACTTCCTGCCAGTCAGAGTGGATCTTACAGATGTCCACCGAGTCAAAGTACCTGGGGGGAGGGAGGAGGACAGAGAGGGAGGAGAGGGGAGGAGAGAGAGGGTGGGGGAGGAGAGAGGAAGGGGGAGAGAGGGACGAGAGAGGGAAGAAGGGAGGAGAGAGAAGGAGAGAGGAGAAAGGAGAGAGAAGGAGGGAGGAGAGAAAGGGAGAGAGAAGGAGAGAGACAGAGAGGGAGGGGAAAGAGAGGAAGGGGGAGAGAGGAAGTAAGAGGAGAGAGAGGGTGGTTAGAAGTAGGAGAGAGAGATGGGGTAAGAGGAGAGAGACACACACACACACACAGTTCCATGTTTAGAGACAGACAGACAAACAGACAGAAGGTCCCTCAGCGATGTGACTAGCAAGGAGCCAATTAGAAGATCAGGCAGTGACACTCCAGCTGCTAATACCAGCCAGGGGCTACCCAGGCTAGAGACCACACACACTCTTACACAACCACACACACTCTTACACAACCACACACACTCTTACACAACCACACACACTCTTACACAACCACAACCACACACACACCCTTACACAGCCACACACACTCTTACACACTCTTACACAACCACAACCACACACACAGACACTTACAAAACCACACCCATGCACCAGAGTTGATTATATGGATATTTCCATGTGTGGTCTTGACTCCTATATCTGAAGCACAGATACAGACAGCTTTCATCAGGCTTCACAATTGTACAGTTGGAACACCAACCACTCGCATTAGTTTCACTCTACACACACACCACAAAACACACACGCCACACCACACACAGCACCCACACAACCACACACACACACCACACACCACACACAGCACACACACACACACACACACACACACACACACACACACACACACACACACACAAACCACACACACAAACACTCTCACACACACGCTCTGTCTTTCATGCATGCACACACACATGGACACGCGCTTCTGTGCAAACACACACACACACGCTGATATGTTTACCAGTTGATCAATGTATTCTCTCTTGAAGCAGAGGGAAACATTTGCCTTGCTAATACCTCAGCGCTCCTTCAAAGCCAGTGCCCCCAGAGAGACACCCCCCTTTCTGCTTGGCAGCGTTTCATCACAACCCTCCCAACCCCCCCCCCCTCTCTCTCTCTTTGTCGACTGTCTCGCTCCTTGGCGTGCCCACCAGGGGGAGGGGGGGCGAGGGGGGGGGTGCAGAGACCCGAAGAGGAGATGAAACCTAATCTATGCCTTCCCACTCAACGACAGGAGCTTTGAGAAGCACGTGAGGGGAACACACACACACACGCACACACACGCTCGCTAACGTGCGCGCTAACAACTCGCCGCGTACCCGTGATAAAAATGCGCAGGTGTCAGTGTCTGAGGTGTCCTTTCCAGAAGGCTGTTCACCCCAGTTCAGCATCCTGCTCTGACGCCACACTGTCACTATCCTCTTCACACCACAACCAATAAAAACACAGCTCCAGGCCTCCAGTAGCCCACAATGCACCACTCACAGAGGTTTTTTTTGACAGAACAGTTGAGACAGCAGACAGGAAGCCAGACAGACAAGGCTTTGGGCCTTGTTACTCTGACACCAACACTAGCACCACACACACACACACACGCACACGCACACGCACACACAACCAAAACTAACATCAACAAACTAGCATCACACACACGCGCCATACATACAGGCTCCCAGTATCACACTGATCATTTGATGGACAGATCGGACATCGATAAGACACACAGACATATCAGACCTCCGAGCCTGCAGCTGAACACAGCTTAATGCTCATTTGATTGATAGGAAGGACGATACCCAGCCAGAGAGAGAGAGAGAGACGGAGTAAGATAGAGAGACAGAAGGAGAGACAGAGAGCCAGCAAGCCAGCCAGCCGTGGCAGGGCTGTGGCAGGGCTGTGGCCTCACCTCAGTGACAGCGTATGACAGCTCCTCCTACTCCTCCTCCAAGACAAACCAAACACACACCAAACAACAAGGCTGTGTTCCAACCTTAAACCAACCCAGCATTGACTCAACATGTCTGAGAGGCAGACAATTAACACACACTCACACACACACACACACACACACTCTCTCACATACACACTCACACGCGCACAGACTCTCTCACATACACACACCCACTCTCACATACACACTCACTCACACTCCCTCTCTCACATACACACTCCCTCTCTCACATACACACGCACACACACGCACGCACACACACACACACACCCTCTCTTGCATACACACACTCTCTCTCATACACACGCACACACACACTGTCTCTCTCACATACACACTCACACACACACACTGTCTCTCTCACATACACACATTGTCAGACACACAGCCTTATCCATTGTGACTGGTCTGGGACCAGTGAACCAGCACCA
>BROE01000007.1:13052664-13064680 GCA_036571765.1 Plecoglossus altivelis
GAGAGGAGGGGGCAGAGAGAGAGCGAGGTGGGGCAGTGTTACTAGGGTCCACATAGTTTCCCCCTGCTGGTTCTTATCTACTATTAGGCAACCTGGAGCCACGCTAACCCTCTGACCCACAGCCGTTGGCATGGCAACACAACAAACGCAGACAGCGAGCATGCGCGCTTACTTACACACACGTGCATCAGTACGCTTACAAAAACACACACACAAGAATCAAGCCTTCATGGGGTAGCATGTATAGAATGCCTGACAGACTCTTCGCTGGTACAGAGCCTGTCTGTGTGGAAGCCTGCCTGCTGAGCTGGGGCTGGGTACAACGCTGCTGTCAGCCTGCCAGTCACTGATCTCAGCTCAGTCAGGGCCCTGTAATCCATGCTGATATTCAAGCTTCAATACATCTGCAACTGCTCCAGGGTCAGCTGCTAGGAGACCAGGGGACAGGAGGGTAGTGTAGCAGCAGCAGACCATCGGTGGGTCTGATGACAAATACGCAGAATGTCTCTCACACACTCTCTCTCACACACTCTCTCTCACACACTCTCTCTCTCTCACACACACACACCCACACTCTCACACACAGTCACACACACTCTCTCACACGCACTTTCTCACAAACTCTCTCACACACCTGAGAATATGTTTGAGTGGTTAGATTTCAGGCATCAACACACAAAGGTAGTATTTGTGTGTGTGTGTGTGTGTGTGTGTGTGTGTGTAGGGCATCGGCCCAAACCCTGCAGTGTTATCAAAGCACTGTGGTCAAAACTCAGAGCAAGGCTTGCTCAAGGTCTTCCACCATGAGGCAAGAACATTAACATCCTTAACATCCTCTCCTCTCTCTCTCTCACTCTCTCTCTCTCCTCACCTCTCCTCTCTCTCCTCACCTGTCCTCTGTTTACCTCTCCGCTCTCCTCTCTCTCTCTCTCTCTCTCCTCACCTCTGCTCTCCTTACCTCACCTCTCCTCTCCTCACCTCACCTCTCCTCTCTCTCCTCTCCTCTCTCTCCTCACCTCTCCTTACCTCTCCTCACCTCTCCTCACCTCTCTCCTCTCACTCCTTTGTCTCAAAGTTCCTCAAAGTCTTCTTGCTTGTCCTTTCAAACAACTCTTTCTCTCTCCCGCCCTCCCCTTTACATCTCTTCCCTCCCCCCTCTCCTTATATCTCATTTAACCCTCCATACCCTCCCTCACTCTGCCCCCCTCGCGCCCACCCCCAGAGTGAAGATCAGGAAAAGAGCTTTGAGCTGCCCTGTCTGTTTAATCTTTGAAGTGGGCTTGCAGGGCCGAGCGAGGCCTGCCACCTGTTGGCTGTGTGCGTGTGTGTGTGTGGTGTGTGTGGTGCGGAGAGAGAGAGGGGTTGGTTAGGAAATCTCCCCCTAATTTGATAGCAGAGGACCAACCAGTGAGTACGCCGTTTGAAGGGAGGGTGAGGGCAGTGCGCGTCTGTACGAGAAGGCGGGCTGCGGAACCTGAAACGTTCTCAGGAGGGGGGGCTTCAAGGTGGGCGCTTCACACACACACACACACTCACTCCCTCCCACTCTGAGGCTTGGTGACACAGTGTCTCCCACGGCGACACTGGGCCCAGCCTGGGTGGCTCCAGCACTTGTGTGTGTGTGTGTGTGTGTGCATGTGTGTTTGCGTGCGCGCCGCACACCAAAGGCGTCTGGGCTCTGGATCTCCCCAGTCCGCCATATGCCACCCACCCAAGGGGGGTGGCGACCCCAGCCCATTGACTCGGGTGTAGAGCCACCAGTTGGTGGATTCTCTCACGGACGCCGGGCGCCATGTTTAAGTCCCACGGCCGTATATCTGGGAGAGAGACGGGAGAGAGGGAGGCCGGGAGAGAGACAGGAACAGAAAGGCCGCTGCAGCACGCGTGTGTGTGTGTATCTGAGTGTGTGTGTGTGTGCGTCCAGGCTGACTTCCCGCAGAGACACATAAATACAGAGGAGGTGGTCTGTTGTTGTAGCCGTCCGCCGAGGGGGAAACGAGAGCCGGGTTGGCGAGGTGCTCAGGGGCCCAGAGCCTGCCTGAGGGGTCGAGGTTAGGGCCCGGGGGAACGCTCACACACACACACACGCTCACACACACACGCACACACACAGATACACACACATGCTCACGCTCACACACAGACACACACACTCATACACACACGCTCACACACACACACACGCACACACTCAGATACACAGACACGCACACACTCAGATACACACGCACACGCTCACGCTCACACACAGACACACACACTCACACACACACACACTCACGCTCACACACAGACACACACACTCATACACACACGCTCACACACACACAAGCTCACACACACACTCTCATACACACACACACGCTCACACTCACGCACGCTCACAGGGCAGCTAGCAGGGGAAGCTAGCAAAGCTACTAGCAGGGCAGCTAGCAGGACAGCTAGCAGAGGAAGCTAGCAGGGCAGCTAGCAGGGCAGCTAACAGGGGAAGCTAGCAGGGCAGCTAGCAGGGCAGCTAGCAGGGCAGCTAACAGGGCAGCTAGCAGGGGAAGCTAGCAGAGGAAGCTAGCAGGGCAGCTAGCAGGGCAGCTAACAGGGGAAGCTAGCAGGGCAGCTAGCAGGGCAGCTAGCAGGGCAGCTGCAGCACAGCAGCAGAGCTGGGGAGTGCTGCACTACCTGAGTCTTTACATGTTCAAGTTTTAAAACTGTTTCCCAGGCTATTTGCAAACCGCAAGTTAATCTTGGGCCTAACATTCACTTTTCCTCCCTCTGGGTCTTAATGTTTCTCGCTTATTTCCCTCCCCCTCTCACTCCCTCCCTCCCTCCCTTCCTCTCTCACTCCCTCCATCCATCCCTCCCTCCCTCTCTCCCTCCATCCCTCCCTCCCTCGCCCCCCCTGCCTCATGCCCCCCCCTGCTGAATGGAGGTCTTTGGTGGAAACCTGAGTTTGTCTGGGACTAAGGACATAAATCACCTGACTGCCATCACAGCATCCACACTCTGGAGCTCGTCTCGGTGTGTGTGTCTGTATGTGTGTGTGTGTGTGTGTCTGTACGTGCGTGTGTGTGAAAGAATAACTCTGACCCATCCAAGAGCACTGAAATAAGCAGAAATGAGCTCCCTGCTATGGAGGCCCCCAGACTCCCTGGCCCCTAAGACCGAAGCCTGGTCTATACAGCCAGAACCCTGGCCCCCGGCACACTGCCTCAGGAGAGAGGCCTCACCACCCCTGCCTCTGGGAGAGAGACCGTTGCCCCAGCCTCCGGGAGAGATACCTCACCACTCCAGTCTCAGGAGAGAGGCCTCACCACCCCAGTCTCAGGAGAGAGGCCTCACCACCCCAACCTCTGGGAGAGAGGCCCTCGCCCCAGCCTCTGGGAGAGAGGCCGTCGACCCACCCTCTGGGAGAGAGGCCCTGGCCCAGCCTCTAGAAGAGAGGCCAACAGCAGACCCTGAGCTTTTACCCCACACAGCTATCAGAGAGCGTAGGATGGCGAGGGAGGCCAGCGCTCCTGTGAACTCCCTCGCCGGCCCTTCACGTCTGAACTGACGGCCCCGCCGAAACAGAAGAAAGGGAATATTAAACCAAATTAGAACCAAATGAGCGAAGCAGCGCTCGGTCCAAAACAGCTCGGGGCCCCTCCAGCGTCAGCCTGCTTTTTCCACCCAGACTTTTCCTTGAGCCTCTTGCTTTTTTTCCCCTCCCTTTTGTGCAAAATTCATGGGGATTAGCACTTGGCATTAGCATCCGCTTCAAGTCGATGCTAACCATAACAATGTTGTTGTGTTGGTGCGCGTGTATTTGTGCATGTGCATTTGTGCGCGAACCGTTTATGAGGAATTAGTGGGAAAGATTTTTTGGACGTGAGAATGTGTGTGTGAGGAGGAGTCAGTTAATGTTTGTGTGTGTAAATATATAGTCAAAGAGAGGGGGGGGGTCACTTCTGACATTCAAGTAAGACGTCATCTGTTAGCTGTCAACACAGGGACATCACACAAGACAGAGAGCACGAGACAAACCACCACCAAGTACAGGCCAGAGACAAAAGACTTTGAACCAGGGAGTAACGCATGGTGCACACACACACACACACACACTCACACTCACACACACACACACACACATACTCACACACTCACACACACACTCACACTCACACACACACACACACACATACTCACACACTCACACACACACTCACACTCACATCACACCATTACACACACACCATCACACACACTCCACACACGACAAGCACTTACACACTTACACACACACACACACACTGATTTGATTTGGCGCCACACTCCTCCTCACATCTAAAGCTTGAAAATCTCTTAAATTTCAAGGATCCATTTGCAATAAGATTTGGTTTAGAAATCAGAGTCGTAATGTACATTTCAGCGTTCAAGTACTTATACAGCGTATCCTCGGCGGGCGTATTGCAGGGGAATGTTATGGGAAAGGGAGAGGGCTGGACAGGTTTCATAAAGGCTGGCCTCCCTGGTCCTCCTGGGCTTGGCTGTGGTCCGGAGCAGGGAGGAGAGAGGGGGATAAGTTCCCATTAGGTCTCGCCCAGCTCAGCTCTACACCTCCTTTCCCAGAGTTCAGCCTGCAGTACGACCAAGCTGGGAGGAGGGCGGGGCTTCCTGGCAACGTGGGAAGAGGGCGGGGCTTGTTGGAAAAACGTCACGTTCAGGAGATGGACAGAAACTGCGGACGCGTGCGAAGGACGTCTCCGAGCGTGTCCAAAACAGACCAGAATGGAGACGTGAGGACCGGAGAAGTGAGCTGGGACATGCGTGTGCTTCAAGGTGTAACACGCGTGTACTTCAAGGTGTAACACGCGTGTACTTCAAGGTGTAACACGCGTGTACTTTGCGTGTACTTCCAAGGAAACGGTCGGTTGTGTAGCCGTGGTGATGCTGCGACACGGATTTGAGGTACAGGAACCGGGGCTCCCCTCCCCAACGTTTTGGGGGGCCAGAGCTCCATGTTGAACTAGCCAGAGGGCACCAGGACTGCTCTCAGACATGGTTAACAGTGATGGTTTCCTGACAAAGCACTTCAATATGTTCCGTGCTGCGAGACATTTTAAGTAGGGGCGCAGAGCGAAAATAAAAGAGAGAGAGAGAGAGAGAAAAAGAGAGAGAGAGAGAGACACAGAGAGAGAAGAGAAGGAGGTGAGTGGGAGAAAGAGGGGGGGAGAGAGGGGGGAAAAGTAGAAGAAAATGAGACAATTGGAACAAGGGAAACAATTACAGCTCAAAGGAGAGAAAGAGAGTGAGTGAGTTATAGACAGAGAAAAAGAGAGAGAGAAAGAAAGAGAGTGAGAGAGTGATAGACATAGAAAAACAGAGAGAGAGAAGAAGAAAGAGAGAGTGAGAGAGCGTGAGAGAGAAAGAGAAAAAGAGAGAGAAGGAAAGAAAGAAAGAGAGAGTGCGAGAGAGAGAGAGAGTGCAAGAGAGAGAGAAAGTGCGAAAGAGAGAGAAAGAGAGAGTGGAAGAGAGTGAGAGAGAGAGAGTGTCAGAGTGACAGAGAGACATATAAATGAGAGAGAGCCAGCCTCCATGCACCACTGCCTACACCCCCACACCCCCTCCCCTCTACACGTCTCTCCAGAGCCCATTTACTATGATTACCAATAACAATAACACAAACATTATCTTTTATGATCTCGTCCTCCCAGGACTTACCCAGGCCCCTGGAGACTTCGATAAAGCTACAAAACAGACCCTTTTTCAACCACAAGTCTGATTCCCCTGGTTTGGCTACCAGCCAGAGCTGTCTGTTGTTCCTCTACCTGGCGTATATTCACTGCAAATGGCCCTCGAAATTGAATGGTAGCTTTTGGAATGATCCAAACATTCCAGCATGAGTTAAAAAGGTTGTCCAAAGAGTCTTAGTTCACAGAATGTTCGGTTTGTTCTGGAATGATTGCTGAGCTTGAAAGACAAGGCTTTTACAGCGATCAAATTAACATTTATGCCTCTTTAAGGGGAACACTTTTAGATCAACTTTATGTTATTTACCGTTATCAGCCATACTCATCAACCATCTAACAAGGTTTTTGGCTGCCTTAGCATATGGCAAAGTGTCGGCTCCAAAGTTATATCCTCGCTAAAATAGATGCACGAAAGCAACAAACAAAAAAGAAAGAAAGGAAAGAAAACCAAAAGAATGCAAACAATTCCAAATATGTGGGTGGTGGAGAGCTTGTGGATCGATCCTGCCGGCGCACGTGACGTGTTGGGGGCTGACTGAACATTCTAGAAGGACATGGCTTCACCTCAGAAGCTAGTCTGACCTCACCCTCTCCGGTGCCCCGACTCAGGCATCACCCACAGACTCGTACCCTGGTCCTCGTGATGTCACCGAAAGGACCGGTGGGGTTTTAACAACCGTCGCTCCCGCAGACCCCATCTGAATCCAGCTGGAGCGCTCGCTCGCTCGTCAAAGAGCGCGTCCAATCTACCCGCTGTGCTTTAATCGAACCCAGACTGCAGTCAAGTGCTGAACTTTACAGAGCAGGTCCTTGCCGTCGCTGCGGAGGGCCAACATGGTGGGACCTCACACCGCAGCACCGCTCACAAACTTAACACCTCGGGATCGGACGACCACACATCGCAGGGACGGTCACGGTCGACCTCACGCTAGACCTTGACAGACCCGCTGAGGGCGTGCAGGGACCTCACAACAGGAAGTAGACCTCCGAAGAAGAACCGAGAACCTCAGAACCTCACACCAGAACACACACTGAGGTAGACCAGAGAACCTAACACCAGAACACACACTGAGGTACACCAGAGAACCTTACACCTGAACACACACTGAGGTACACCAGAGAACCTCACACCAGAACACACACTGAGGTACACCAGAGAACCTTACACCAGAACACACACTGAGGTACACCAGAGAACCTTACACCAGAACACACACTGAGGTAGACCTCAGAACCTCACATCAGAACACACTCTGAAGTAGACCTCAGAACCTCCCACCTGAAGCCCAGACTCCAGATCTTGCTGCTTCCTCTCAGACAGCTACAGACCCGCTACGTGAACACTTGGACCTCGATGAAGTCCACGAAATGAAGTGTGAAGGGAAGTGCGAGATACCGTTCAGCCTTTCATACTCCCCGACGGTGCCGCGTGGGAGCCAGACGGACAGACAGAAGGACGTGCGGGTACGTTAACGAGCGGATGTTACGAGCTGAAGTGCAAACGAGATACGGATGGAGCGAGAGAGAACGATCCAGAACGATTGAGAAGCACCGACACGAGTAGGGTCATAGTCTTCATTTAGAGTTCTTTTTTATCTTCTCAAAAGATTGATCAAACCGCCCCCCCGCCCCCCGCCAATCAAGCTTTGAGGGGGCACATTGCAAAGGTCTTACCAGTCCAGGCTGAGGGAACGGCGTCTGTAGGACTGGGGTCTGTCCAGGGTGGTCTTTTCTGGTTTGGCCTGTCGGTCCTTGAGGGATAAGCGGTGGGTGAACTTGGAGATGCCGGATTCAGATCTGTAGGAGAGAAGCAGGTGAAAGGAGGGAGACTAGGGTTAGTCATAAGCTCAGACTAAGTACATGTTCAGTATAATATTATACTGTCAACGGTTCCTAGGGAAAACAAATGCAGTGCATTTCTGGGAAAGCCAACATCGCATCCTGTTGACAGCTAGCATAAGTCATTGAATAAAAACATTTTTTTTTTCAATCTTAATCTTGTCTCTTGGAGTGCTGATGTAACATCCAGTGTTCCCTGCTCATATTAAAAACTGAAAGTCATTTGGCGACGATACTTCTCCCTTTGAGGCCAATATGGAGTTGATGAGTTTTTGCTCAGTGCTGCTGGAGTGGTGGTATCCTGGAAAACAGGCCAGACTCTGGCTTGTATCAAAGAGCAAACGCCTTTGCACACCTCACTAACCTGTCTTGTTCCATTGGTAGACTTTGGGTATTCTATACAGCCTACTAAGATGACCCACGTTCACCCCCAAATCAACATAAAAAACCTGAAAAGTCATAGTAGACACTTTCATCCAGAGAGACTAACAGAAAGTACAGGGACATACTGCTTCACGAAAGCCCAGGGAAGTGTTTCACCCAAGGACACAACGTCTTCTGGCACAGACAGGAATCAAACCAGCAATCTCCTGATTGCTATGCCAACGCTCTAACCACTCAAACGCTTGAACCCATGTCAGGTTGGATACGATTTTGTGAGAAACAAACACACACACAAACACACACACATAAAAAAACACACGCGCGAGTACACGCGCACAAACCTCCCTCAACCTACTGCCAAAAAGTGTTTTAGTCTCCATGGCAGGCTCTGTTTGACAGAAACTGCATGGGTGAATGGACCTGAAGAAGTAGACTCTACAGCAAGGCGTGCCATATTACTCAGACAGACAGACAAACAGACAAATAGACAGGTTGACTACCATTTCAACATGATCAGCCTTGAAATTCAGTTAGCTTGAACACAAGTCCTTCCAGAGAAGGCATGTCCATCTAAGGGCATGGAGTCAAATCCTTACACGACTCTGAAACTTTTAATGAGATTCTTTTCTATTAGATGTTTGTTAGTTCCCTGTCAGACTCCGTTAATCGACTCCATTTGAACGGTGCATCATGTCAAGCGAGAAGCTCTCCTGTTTATTTCCAGACGGCTGTTTTTCAGGGTTCCACAATTTGAGCCTTGTTGCGTCTGCCTGTCACCTGACGTCATGCCAGGTTCCTGCTCCAGCCCCCCCTCGCCCCAGCCCCCCCCTACGTAACTCCGTTTCGCGCCAGCCCCCCTCCCCTAACATCCCCCTTTCTTTTCGGTCACGTTGGCACACCCCGACTCACCTAACCTCAGTCCCCCTTCACTCCAGCGGCCCCTCGCTCTAGCATCCATCCGCTCCAGGCCCCCGTTACCTCCATCACACCCCCTTCTCTCGTCAACTCTCCCCTTATCTCTCCAGCCCCTCCTCGCTCAGCCCCTCCTCGCTCCACCCCCCCTTCAATTTCCACGCGCGCCCTCACCCCCCCCCCACACCACCACCACCCCCCTCCTTTCTCTCACATCCTCCCTCTTTCCCACGCTTGGTCTCCTCAATAATTACTTATCTTCCTCTGGATCGCCGAGAAATGTACACAAAATTCCTCCAAGGTGATCCCCAGTCAACGAGAAGTGCATCACTTATGCCAGTATGCAATCCCGCGCTCAGCGCACATAGAATGGAGCATCCCTTGGTAGATGGCAGCAATTGACGGGGAGATTTGGCTGGGCCTGGGCTCTCCCGATCCAGAGAGTGGCTTTATCTGTATGTTAGTTGGAGTGGAGCGCAGGCCGGCCGCCTTGTGACAGCTTCTGATAGACGATAAGGCAGCCGATCTCTCTGCTGGCGGGAGGGAGGATGGGAGGGTAGGGCATGGGAGGGAGGTCGGCAGGGATGTGATGCAGGCAGGATGTGGGGCGGATGAGGTATTATGAGGCAAGCGAGACGTAGGCCCTGATGGAAGACGGAAGGGTATGGGGAGGATGGGGTAGGGAGGATGGGGGAGGGGATGGGGAGGATCGGAGGAGATGGGGGTGGAGGATGGGGTAGGAGGTAATGAGACCATGGTAGGGCAGTGATAAGGAGAGAGAACGTTGAGAGATGGAGGGTGAAGTTATGATGGGGGGGGACCGGTGTTGGTGGTGAGGTACTAGAATGGGTACTCCAGGATCTGCAAGGTGTGAGGAAAAGATTGGTAAGGAGGAACGATTGAGGGGGAGGATGGGATTGGAAGACCTGCTGGATGGCACGGTTGACGGAGGGAGGATGGAGGGAGGATGGGGGGAGGATGGAGGGAGGATGGAGGGAGGATGGGGGGAGGATGGAGGGAGGATGGGGGGGGACACGGCGATGGACAGAAAGACCGACGTGTGCTTGTTCGCTCAGCCAACCCGTCCTGCCCTGGTACGGCTACGCGTTTTTTGCGCTGAGCGGTGCGACGACGGACGATGTGTGAAACGTCACCGGGGGAAAAAGAGAAAAAAGCCCTGCTTGTTTTGTTACGGTCCTTCGAGGACCTGCCAGGGAGCCTGCCTCTGTCTCTCAGCCCACTCTGTGCACAGTCATTTGGGCTCCATGACATCAGGTGGCAGGGCTGGAAGGTCCTGGGAAAACAATGAATGAACTGGACGTTTCCTCGGGATGTGATTAACGGCAGATAAAGGGGCAGAGGGATGAGGAGGGAGAGAGGGAGCGAAGGAGGAAGGGGGAGGGAGGGATGAGGAGGGGGAGGAGGGAAGGAAGGAAGCGGGAGGGAGGGTATCAACAGAGGGGGGAGGAAGGGAGGGAGGAAAGGGAGGGAGGAGGGAAGGAAGGAAGGGGGAGGGAGGGTATCAACAGAGGGGGGAGGACTCTGCATGGTGGACAGTATCTGGTTCCTTCAGCTTCTCTCTCTTCTGGCTTGCAGTCCTGCAGCTGTTCCAACTGACATCACTCGGACATGCACCCTGTGATGATGTAATGCCCTGTGTTGACCTTGGAGCTGGCCTCAAAGTGTGAGAGTGTGTGTGTGGTGTTGGCGCTGTGTGTTGGGTCGGTGGAGTGTGTGTCGGTTGCTCTCGGTGAGGTCTGTATGTGTTGTTTGGGTTGTGCGTTTATGCTGCGGATGGGTGCGGTTGTCTCAGTGTCCGGTGGTTTGGTGTTGTGTGCGGTGATTGGGTTGGTTGTTGTGTTGTGTGAGGTGTGTGGTGTGGGTTGGGGTGCTGTGGACATTTTGTCTGTGGGTGGCGTTGGGGCGATGTGTGTCGCGGGGTTGGCGTGTGCTGTGGTGGGCATGTGTGTGGGTGGTGTGTGTGTGTGTGTGAGTTGGCGTGTGTGGGGGCTGAGCTGGTTCCATGTTTATGTAGTGTGGAGGTATGTGTGGGGGCTGAAGTGTGTATGCTTAGTGGGGTGCTTGCTGTGGGCCGTGTGTGGTGTGTGGTGGGTGCTTGTTGGGGGCTGCGTGTGCATGCTGTGGGGTTCTGCGCCGTTGTGTAGGGTTTGGTGTGTCTGCGTGAGTTTGGGTTTGTGTAGTGGAATGGGTCTAGTGTTGTGTGGGTCTGGCGTCAATGTGGGGGTTGGATAACTCAGACAATAGCCGTGTATTGTCAGACTTGTCTCACACATTTACACAAAATGTGCCCTTTTTTTTTGTTTTTTCATTCTTTCTTTTGGAGCTAATGACTTTAGCAGCCAATGACAACGACGACCGAGTATCAAAATGATGTTCAATTTCTCGGTCCTAACCAGCATTAGGAGGAAGCGTATTTTGGGCCGTGGCTGACTGCTCACTAAAACACAACACATCGTGATCATGTTACACTACCTGCCTCTCGATTCTTCCTGCGGGACTGAGCTGGTATCACCTGTATAGATCACAGATAATTGTCAATAGCATTCTGCACTTCCGCACACACAAACCCACCACCACCAACCACGCCGGCCAGCAACCGACCTTTAGCAACGGGCGTTGTCATGGAAACTGTTCTCGTTTGGCGCGAACCCAACCCAGTTGTCGCTTAATCTTTGTTTCACGCTGGCCCCGCTGACATTCCGGGCAGCTCCGTGTACGGACCTGACCTCTCCCCATCGTGGTGCTATTTGATCCAAGTGATACCTATGTCAAACTACTTGGATGCGATACCCTTCTCCTTTCCTCCCAGGTCGTCTGCACTTCAACCATTGGCTGGGGCATGTTCTTTGTAAGTTTAACTATGATTCCACTTGTTTCTGTCAAAGGCCCTGACCCGGCCATATCTGCATCTAACAATCCATTGCTTGCATTCCAGTGTGGCTGTCTCCCGCTCGTTCGATCGGTCTCTTCTTTCGCAGGCCTGGCCTCGGCCCCCTGCTTCCCCCCCAACCGCCCCCCCCCCAACCCCCCCCCCCAACCCCCCCCGTGCAGGCACCACCCCACAACCCCCCAGCCATCCCCGCTGCGTAACACCCCGGCCCCACCCCCCCCAGTCCACCACTCTCACCCGCCCC
>BROE01000007.1:13064769-13082177 GCA_036571765.1 Plecoglossus altivelis
TGTCAACATGATGATACCTTTCCTTTCTCACCGGTGTCTGCCTTAAACCAATGGCTGGAAATGTTCTTTGTTAAGTTTAATAGTTGCCTTGTTTCAAAGGACTGACAAGGCCAATATATGAAATAATAAAATTTGCTGCATTCCAGTGTGGTGTTCCCGAATCGGGGATATCTTCAGGGAAATGGAAACTAGACACAATGCTTCACACACACACACACACACACACACGTGCACAGGCACACACACACACACACACACACAGACACACACACAGGCGCACACACACACACACGTGCACACACACACACACACGCACAGAGACGCAGGCACACACACAGACGCAGACACACACACACACAGATCATTTTTACAAACCCCTCTCTTTCTGTTCGATCCAGGAACATAACCCTTAAAGTGTTTTATTAGTCAAACAAAAAGTCTTTCAATGCCCCAATCAGAAATAGTGGAGCCAAGCTTCGAACGTTGCTAATGAAATCTCTTTAAAGAAACCCTTGTTTTCCATCTCTAACCTCCTTCCAAACCAACGTCCTGATGTGCGTTACTCAACATGGCGGAGGCCCTTTTTATTTCACTTGGACTCAAGTTTACCGGTAAAAAAAAAAAAAAAAAAGATTATTTTTTGGAGCTAACAAGCCGTGCGTTCCCATCCGTCGACGACTGGATCATAATATATCGTCTGAACATTGATTAGCGAGAAGGATGTGGGATTTGTGGGGGAAGAGTTGTGTTGCCATAGTGTCGAGTGTAAAAGAGTTGCAGGGAAAGATTGGACACTGTTGGACTGGCGTTACTCTGCATCCAGAGGAGATATTCCTTCGAAGAGACGTATTTGCGAAGCGCGTTGGCTCAGTAACTGATGAGAACTAAGGGTTCGTTATACGGTCACAGCTTCGTGGCATGGTCGTTGTTTGTGGTCACACATCACATGGCGGCGCAGGGTGTTGTGAATGGTAACAGTTTGACGAAAGGAGGAGAGACTATTTTTATCTGAAGGCACCTACAGAGGAGAGCGAATCCTCGCCCAGTATGATAAACAGCGCCGTCTAAATCACTGTGGCGCCATCTTTTCATTTACTCATCTCTGAGTCACACCGCTCTTTTTCTCATCTCTCGTTCCATATGGCCAGAGAATGAGCTCTCTCTCTCTCTCTCCCTCTCTCTCTCGCTCTCTCTCGCTCTCTCTCTCTCTCTCTCTCTCTCCCCCCCTCCTCCTTTCATACCGCCGCCGTATCTCGTACCCCCATAGAAGCAGTATAGAATTCGTGGGAGCAGAGAATGACATGTTTGCCGCCTTGCTTAAGCGCTCGCTACGGCTGGCTTGCCGCCACGCTCTCTTGCGCGACTGATCCTCTGCTCGTCCCCGGGTTGATGCAAGGCTGGCGGGCCTCGCTCAGTGGATGGAGAGAACTGACAGATCCGGAGTCAAAGAAGGGTCGAATTGAGCTGACAAGATTTAAAAGGCCGACCCGAAGCCAGCCGCTTATTAGAAGTCTTCGCTAGCGAGCTAACGAAAGGGGGGGGAAATACAACACGGCGCTTCCCTTGTCTCTCCGCCTCTCTCTCTCCCACTCTCTCTTTTTTCCCAGCCTTCCTTTTCCCCTCTCTCTTTCTATCTCTCTCTCTCTCTCTCTACCTCACTTTTCTCTCTCCATCGCTGCCTCTTTCGTTTCCTCTCTCTCCACGTCTCTCTCGCTCTGGTACAGTATGCGAGATGGGATAATGATGTGGATGTGATATGGCGGAAGCTACTCAGAACCAATTTAATGGCTATCAAATTCAGTGTTGGAAGCAAGGCAACGGAAAGCTGTGTAAACACACAGGGGTACACAGACACACAGGCGCACACACACACACACACACACACACTAACAATGCTGGCCAGTGCCCATAGCATCTGATCCTGCCAATCACTTATGCCTGAGTTTCCCTCCGTAAGCCTGGCCTGCTTCAGGTTCTCCTGTCGATCTACAGGAGCCACGCAGGCCAAAAAAGTGCTTTTCTTCATCGTTTTTTAGGAATCGATTCCACGCAGTACATGTAAACTATCGATATCAGCAATAGAGCTGAAAGCGTGACTTTTATTCTGAAATGTCCCTTCTGATATTGACAGTGGGTAGGTGTTAGGAACAAGGCCAGACCACCTGATAGGAGTCTAACAAGCGGGTCCTGCTAAAGGCTACCTGCCTCTGGCACTGCAGAGCTGCAGCAGCTTTGTGGATGGAGAAGAAAGAGCGCTCCTGCCAGCAGGGGTCTGACAGGAGTCTCTGTTGCTAAGCATCTCTAGCCTCTAAACCCCCAGCCTCACAGCCCCTGGACTGTAAACCCCCTGCCTCACAGCCCCGGCCTCACAGCCCCCGGCCTCACAGCCATCAGCCTCACATCATCTAAACATGTCAGCCTCTAAGCCTCTCCCCCTTACTCATTGGCTTGCAAAGAGGGAGCGGTGAGGTGGTGTGGTGCGGTGTGTGTTGGGTGGTGTAGTCTGGGGCTACATCCAACCAAAGGAAAGGGTGAGGGGATGACAGGGAGACAGAGGGAGGGAAATGGAAGGCGGGGGTGGAGAGAGAGGAGTTTGGCTGACTACTGCCTGGCTGCTGTATGTGGATATATATTTCTCTCCAGTATATTTGTAGTGAGCTTATGTAGTGTGTATGTGAGAGAGTATGGGTGGGCCACAGCAGGGGTTAGAGTAGAGTAGAGACATACAGGCGCACAGACAGACAGGCAGAGAGACAGATGGACGGCCAGACAGAAACAGACAGACAAACAGGCAGGCAGGCAGGCAGGCAGGCAGGCAGGCAGGCAGGCAGGCAGGCAGGCAGGCAGGCAGGCAGGCAGGCAGGCAGGCAGGAAAACCCCACTTCTCCCAAAGCCACACTTGAGAGCGGCGTCAAGATTCCAATCAGGGTTGGAGTCTGCAGCCTGAGAAGATTATTTATGCTGGAAAAGAAGACTGGGGGAGAGAGAGGGGGAGAGAAAGGGGAAGAGAGGGAAGAGAGAGGGGGAGATAGAGGGAAGAGAGGGGGGGAGAAAGAGGGAAGAGAGAGAGAAGAGAGAGATGTGGAGAGAGGGAAGAGAGAGAGGGAAAGAGAGGGAAGAGAGAGGGGGAGAGAGGGGGAAGAGAGAGAGGGGGAGAAAGAGGGAAGAGAGAGATGGTGAGAGAGAGGGAAGAGAGATAGGGGGAGAGAGAGGTATAGTGAGAGAGTGAGAGAGAGGGAGAGAGAGGGGGAGAGAGAGGGCCAGAGAGAGAGAGGAAGAGAGTGAAGAGAAACGGAGAGAGAGAGAGAGAGAGAGAGAGAGAGAGAGAGAGGAGAAAGAGGGAAGGGAGAGGGGGGGAGATAGAGGGGGGTAGAGAGGACCAGAGAGAGGGAAGAGAGAGGACGAGAGAGAGGGTGAGAGGGCTAAAGAGACAGAGAGAAGTCTAGCAGGTGAAACAGAGAGGAAGTAAGAGGGAAAGAAGGAGGGAGAGAGCAAGGGATTGGAGTATGTCACATGACACACACACAACTAGGAGTGAGGCATTAACACCTAGACTATAAACACACTGTGCTCTGTTCAACCCCTCTGAGAAACCCTCAGAGAATAGTGGTTCTCTTTCCTTCCTCCTCTCCTGTCCTCCCCACTTTCCCTTTTCCTCTCCTCCGTCCTCCTCATCTACCCTCTCCCTTCTTCCTCTAACTCCCTCTCCTTTCTTTTCCCTTCACTCTCTTCTTCACCTCTCCTCTCTTCCTCCCTGCCCTCTCCCTCCCCTCCTCTCCCCTCTCCTCTCTCCTCTCCCCTTCTTTTCCTCTCCTCTCCTCTCCTCTTCTTTTCCTCTCCTCTACCCTTCTTTTCCTCTCCTCCCCTCCCCTCCCCTCTCCCCCTCTTTTCCTCTCCTCTCCTTTCTCTGTTCCTTCTCCAGCAGCAGAGTTAGTTTGGGCTCCAGGCGCCTTCCCACATCAGCCACTTGAAAGGCGGCCATATTGTTTTTCCCCTCCACCAGACCCATAAAGGTCCAGATAGCAGTTTCAGGAAGGTCGAGGGTGGTGTTTACTGTTAGAAAGCTACTGTAAGATGTTGCTGCGGCAACGCTTCAGTGTGCGAATGTTCCGTTCGGTTGTACGGATTTGTTGTCCGTGGCCGTTCTGATGCTTGGCGTCATGGTAACAGACGTACATGCAGTCCAATACGGTAAAAGGTAGGTGTTCAACGTGTAACGCAATTGCTGAAAAAAGGGTATTGTGTTTGTGATGGTGTGCGGGGGTGTGTGAGCGTTCACATGGCTGGAATGGAAAAGGCCATGCTTCACATAACCCCCCTGGTCAACCACACTAAACTAAACACACGCACACACACACCCACACACACACACGCACCACACACACACACACAGAGCTGCGGTGCCTTGAACAATGGCTGTCTCTGCCTGTGAAGCTCTCTGGTGAGCTGCTGGTGTGGAGGGAGGTTCTGAGCCATCAGGCCCTGCTGCAGCCAAACCCACATCAGACAGACCCCGCAGCTCAGCGCCACACAACAAGCCCGTCTGCACACACACACACACGTACGCACACACACGAACACATACACACACGCACACGTACACATGCACATAGCTATGCCGCACACACAGAGAAATATATTGCTAGCTCACACTCCCACAAACACACACACACACACTACTCCCCATGCCCAGGCATCCAAGGAGCCAGCAATCTCCCCTGGCCCTTTTCCTCTCTCTCTCTCTCTCTCTCTCCCACTCTCCCTCCCTTCCTACCTCCTATCCTCTCTCTCCAACCCATCCAGCTTCCCTCCCTCCCCCTCTCCCACTCTCCCTCCCTCCCTCCCTCGGTGGTAAACACTCCAACACAGATTTCCTCAGCGTTCCCAGCCTCTGGAGGAAGAGGGAGCACACAGCTCCACTTCATCTGGGGATCAGTCTTCATCCTGGAGGACTGGAGGAGCCTCAGTCCCCCTGGCTCCAGGAGCCCGACTCCAGCTTCTGTCTTTCCTCCCCCTCCTCCTCCTCTTCTTCCTCCTCCTCCTCCTCCCCCTCCCCCTCCCCTTCATTTCCAAGGATTCTTTAGGGAGGCACATTCCTGCTGACAAAGAGAAAAAGGGCACGAAGATCCACGCAGACCACCTAAAGACCTAAAGACTGGGCTTGGAAGGGGGGCAGGGATGGCCCCTTAAGACTGGCCCACAACACTCTGAAATGTGTGTGAGAGAGCCAAAGTGAGAAAGTGAGAGACAGAGAGTGAGAGAGAGAGAGAAAGAGAGTGAGAGAGAGACAGAGAGAGACAGAGAGTGAGAGAGAGAGACAGAGAGAGACATACAGAGAGTGAGAGAGAGTGAGAGAGACAGAGAGAGACATACAGAGAGTGAGAGAGAGAGAGAGAAAGAGAGTGAGAGAGAGAGACAGAGAGTGAGAGAGAGAGACAGAGTGAGAGTGAGACAGAGAGTGAGAGAGAGAAAGAGACAGAGAGTGAGAGAGAGAAAGAGACAGAGAGTGAGAGAGAGACAGAGAGTGAGAGAGAGAGATAGAGTGAGAGAGAGAAAGAGACAGAGAGTGAGAGAGAGAGATACAGAGAGTGAGAGAGACAGAGAGAGAGACAGAGAGAGAAAAACAAAGAGTCTGCGAGGCTGTTTTTACGATGTTTGTCCCATATCAGTCCCACTGTGGAGAGCAGAGCTGGAAGACAGCTCAATGTCACATTCACGGGCACTCAACACCCTAGGTGGGGGGTAGGTGCGGGCCTCAACACCCTAGGCGGGGGGTAGGTGGGGGCCTCAACACCCTGGGTCGGGGGTAGGTGGGGGCCTCAACACCCTAGGTGGGGGGTAGATGGGGGCCTCAACACCCTGGGTCGGGGGTAGGTGGGGCCCTCAACACCCTAGGCGGGGGGTAGGTGGGGGCCTCAACACCCTGGGTGGGGGGTAGGTGGGGCCTCAACACCCTGGGTGGGGGGGCATGGGGACCTCACCTCCAGGTTACCCCCGACCACCCCCTTCCATCTGAGAACAATTACACGCCCCTGCTACCGTGAATAAATTACACTAATCAAGGGTCTCTACAGCCCTCTGACATCCGCCTTTATATCCAGCGCCCCCCCCCTTCCTCCTCCATCCCCCCTCCTCCCGTCCCCTAGGCCCTTCCTTCCTGTAGTACTGTCTCCACACACTAAGCCTACACCCATCTACATCGTGTGTGTGAGTGTGTGTGTGTGTGTGTGTGTGTGTGAGTGTGTGTGTGTGTGTATGTGAGTGTGTGTGGGATGGAGAGAGTGAGCGTGTGTGATTGTAATAGCATAGCAGGATGAGCAGGATAATATAGCAGCTAACACTAGCTGGTCTGTCTGGACTGGATGCTTCAATGGAACTCAGACTTTATTAATGATTTCCACATGCCAGAGAGACAGTAAGAGAGACAGATAGTAGGAAAGAGAGAGAGAGAGAAAGAGAGAGACAGACAGACAGACGGACGGACAGAAAGAGAGACAGTAAGAGAGACAGAGACAGACAGTAATAAAGAGAGAGACAGACATGCATACAGAGAGACAGACAGACAGACAGACAGAAAGATAGACAGTAAGAGAGACAGAGACAGAGACAGACAGTAAGTAAGAAAGAGAGAGAGAGACAGGAAAAAAGACAGACAGTAAGAAAGAGAGAGAGAGAGAGACAGGAAAAAAGACAGACAGTAAGAAAGAGAGAGACAGACGGTAAAAGAGATAGAGAGAGAGTCAGAAAGAGAGAGAGAGACAGACAGTAAGAAAGAGAGACATTGAGAAAGACAGACAGTAAGAAAGAGAGAGAGAGAGAGAGAGAGAGAGAGAGAGAGAGAGAGACAGACAGACAGACAGACAGACAGACAGTAGGAAAAAGAGAGAGACTGTCAGAAAGAGAGTGAGAGACAGACATTAAGAAAGGGAGAGACATTGAGAATGAAAGACAGACAGTAAAAGAGAGAGACGTGGAGAAAGAGAGAGACAGAGAGCGAGAGTGGTAATGTATAGGAGCTGTAGGTCTGGGCGCTGTGTCTACAGGATGGAGACATGACAGTTTGACGCTCTTCAGTCCTTCATTGTTTGTGGTCCCCAGCTGAGGCCACCCTCAAGTCTCTGCTCTAATGCTCCAACCTTATAGTCTCTCTCTCTCTCCTCCCCAGCACCTCCCACTGCCCCCCCCCCCCCCCGTGCTGTCGACAGGAGGGGGTGAGGTGTAAGGTGTGTGTCCGTCAGATGAAGAGAAGAGCGAGAGAGAGGGCGGAAGAGAGAAGTGGGGAGACGAGCTGTCAGGCAGCTTGGCGGGGCCTTGTGAGTCACCCCAGCAAACAGCACTGCCACACTCAGAGCCACAATGGCAGTTCTCTCTACACACATACACACACCTGCATATACACACACCTGTACACACACACACCTGCATACACACATACACCTGCATACACACATACACCTGCACACACACGCACCTGCATACACACCTGCACACGCACACACACAGTCACACACACCTGCATACACACACACACCTGCACACACACGCCTGCATACACACACCTGCACACACACACACCTGCACACACACGCACCTGCATACACACACACCTGCACACACACGCCTGCATACACACGAACTTGCACACACACACACACACACACAGACACACACACACACAGACACACACACTTGCATACACACACAGTCACACACACCTGCATACACACAGACACACACACCTGCAAACACACACACACACCTGCATACACACAAACACACACACACACACACATCTTCTTAGTAGGAGCCGGCAGGAGCCAAGTCACACACATCCTTGACAGCATTTCATACTTGCAGACTCAGAGAAACGCACAGGTGTTTAGAGAGCAAACACGTCTGAAACATCTGTGGAATCGAAGGGAGATCCTGAGAAGTTATGTTTTGTTGTGTTTGATGCGAGGGGGAGTAACTTTAAAGTATTTAACACACACACACACACACATACACACACTACTCCATGTTCGGTGTGCAGAAAGCTTGTTGCTATGACACCCTCCGAGCGCTGGCACACACTCAAGTCAAATGAGTATGGTTCATGGTGACAACACCACCAGTCGTTCACATGGGAGACAAAAACACACAGACAGTGAAAAATCAGAGACTGCAAGCGATGATTCCACCACTCTGTGTCAGTCAGCACCTGAGGGTGATAAGGATGTGATGGTGTGTGTGTGTCCACCTGTGCTCTGCACAGCCTCAACACTGCACCACCAACGCCTGTGCTGACAGCTAGCGCAATGCAAGCACTGTGCTAGCTCTGTGCTAGCTCTGTGCTAGTGTAGGCTAGCACTGCGCTAGTGCGGATTAGCGTCTGCTAGCGCTAGTCTAGTGTGGGCTAGTGCTGTGCCAGCGCTGTTCTAGCATGGGCTAGCGCTGTGCTAGCGTGGACTAGCGTGGGCTAGTACTGTGCGAGAACTCACACAGCTGTCTGGATGCCTGTCAGTCGCTAAGAGCTGCAAATTATAATGTTCACAGGATACTGTATGAACTGAGTTCACGGAGTTCTTGCTGAACTGTTCTAAGTATTTTATCTAAATGTTCTAAGAATTTTTTTCAGGAATGTTCTATATTTGACGAAGCAGAGAGCCCAGTGCAGACCACACACACACACACACACACACACACACACATACACACATACTAACTCCAGAAGCAAGTACATAAAATTGAAGTCTGCACACGAACCACTCTACAGACTCAACACAGAGCCCAGACTGTGTTAAACTCATTCGGACCCTGGAGGTTTAACATTGTCTCACGGCCGATTGAGAAGTGAGCCATCCAATCAGGTTGTCTGGCGGACAGGTGGGAACCATGACAACATCTGTCACGGTTCCCATTTCAGAACACAGGACAGAGAAGATAGAATAGAGAAAACAATTATCTTGAAGCGACACGGAACACGCAGAGACAAATAACAGGCAATTAACTCTAGCGGCTTATAATCAATCAAAGCTGTGTCACGCCGCACCCGTCGAAGAGGGAATTATCATAGTAATTCACTTAGTGAATTCCTAATCTGCATGCAGATTACTGTGGATTACTAGTGCGCTGGAGCAGTAGCGAACATGCCCCCCCCCCCCAAGTATGGTTTAACTGCTCTAAATCTGTAGGAAAATGGCCCAAACACCCCAGTAATGGAGATTTGCTGGGACTGGGCACACTATTCCAGTCACTGCACCATCCAGCCTCAAATCCGCCAATGGGACTTTAAAAGGAACATCATGTGAGTGTTAAACAGTTTAATCCAAATACGTACTGCTAAACATTTCTGGGGAATGTGCCGGAAGGCGAGAAAGATGGAGAACTGAGAAACGGAAGGATAGAAAACGGAGAAATCAACTTACTTTTTTGGATTGGTCTCTTTTCTGTCTGCTGAACCCAAACTCTGGAAAAGAGAGAGAGAGAAAGATTTACTGTATGAAAGATGACTGCATGACAACCACCAGCCCCTAGGAGTGCCCCCCTCCCAAGGTGTGCCCCCCTCCCAAGGTGTGCCCCCCTCCCAAGGTGTGCCCCCCCTCCCAAGGTGTGCCCCCCCTCCCAAGGTGCCAGCTGCTGTTTGGAAGAGCTGGTTGCTCGTCCTCACCCCACCCTGTCTCCACCACCAGAGACAAGACATTAACCTTTTAGAGCAGATTTTACCTTGAACACCACCCACCAGGGTCCTGCTAAAGAGCCAATTAAACAGGACTGGCTTCGTACCTGGAGGTAATTAGCTGGGTGGAGATGTGAGGTGTGGATGTAAAGGCCAGGTGAACGCCTGCTCAGGCAGGGGAAGCGTTCGTCCGAGCCCCCTCGGGCCTGCCTCGACCTCACCGCGCTCCATGGAGCCGCTTTCTAAACCCCCAAATCCTCCCAAAATAACCCTTGTGTTTCATCTCTCCCAACAGGGGTGCTTTGAACACCCCTCCAAGCGTACCTAACATCTAAACACACACGCGTGCACACACACACACACGCTTGCTCCCCGCTGTCCACAGAAGGAGTCCACAGCCCAGAGGTGATCACACACACACACAGACACACACAGACACACATATACACACCAGAACAACCGGCTCCGGGGCACACACAGTTTTGGCAGACGAGAGGCCAAGTTTTACATTTTTAATTCGCTGATCTAAATCGGGCACGGTCTCCCATGGAGCGTTTTTCCGGAAGCGTCTTACCCTGACCCAGCGGTGAGAGGAACATATCATACCGTCACCCCAATGGAGGGTATGAGGGGAGGGCAGGGAGGAGGGGCAACTGTCAATCTTTCAGTCCCCCCCCCCATGGGGGGCAGGGGCAGGAGAGAGGGGAGGGGTCCTTCTGAAATGACATCACTCCCTTGTATTGATGAGTCAAGCTTTTGCTGTGCCTTTGTAAACGCTACACCTGCAACCTACACAGGAGAGACTGAGAAACTGAGAGACCAAGAGACGGAGAGACGGAGAGACGGAGAGACGGAGAGACTGAGAGACTGAGAGACGGAGAGACGGAGAGACGGAGAGTCTGAGAGACCGAGAGACTGAGAGACCGAGAGACTGAGAGTCTGAGAGACCGAGAGACTGAGAGACCGTCTCTCGGGGCTGGTGGAAAGGGCATCCCTCTTTGAACGGCCGAGGGGTAAAACATGAGACAGCATCGATATCTGTGTGTGTTTTGGACACATGAGACACACACCCTGACATTCTGACCTGCGGTTAGGGACACCTGGGTCTTTCACAGCAGCTTTCATCTCCTCCCTTCCTCCCTCCCTGAGTGAGACAGGAAGTCCCTCGCAGACTCCATGACCTTTCACCTCCCAGGCTCTCCCCCCCCTCTCTTATCCCCAGCCCCCCCAGGTTGAGGCTTCTCCCAGGGAGGTAGAGGAGCGGTGTGGCGCCCCTGAGGCTTGGCGAGACCACCGGCGTCTTCGGCACGCGGTCGGAGGGCAGCGATGGAAAAGTAACCCTCCACAGTAACTGACGACACAGCCCACCGCCTGGTGGAGCTTCTCTACCAAAGGCTACATGTCATCCTACTTCCACGCAATCAAACCACATCCTAATCATAATCATCCTTGTTATCACCATCCTTATCATTTTCATCGCCGCCGACGCCGCCGCCATTATCATCAGGTGCACGGTCATCCCAACCGGCGGTATTGTAATCGCCATCCTCTCCACCGGCATCACCGTCTGTTTGCGTGCTGTGTCCATCACCAGCAACCCGTTCGTAGCCCTCTCCTGCCGCCCTCTGCCCTCCCAGCAGACAGCCTGTCGGCTGGGCTTGGGTCGAGGCAGAACTCTGACTGTCCTCCGCAGGGACGAGAGATTCTCATTACAGCTGACGACACAATTAGCGTGTTCTCCACACCTCAGCAGTTCTGGGAAACGCAGAAGCTCCGACTGGCAGGCATCACCCTGAAACACAGCACTGCTGCTAACGGCGAGATTCAGTGTGTGTGTGTGTGTGTGTGTGTGTGTGTGTGTGTGTGTGCCACAAGTGGGTGGAGGAATCTCACAGAAAAAAACAGGTATATTGCAAAGCTGATGGATAAAATATTGTCTTAATAAAGAAGCCTTCCTGCCAGCCAGTGACTGCAGATGACAGTGAGCCTGCTAGTCTTTATCTGTCACGCTTACACCATTCATCAAAATGGATTTGTATCAATGGGTATCGCTCCTTCTTAAATACAAGAGAAATAAACCAGTGTTGAGATACACAGCAGAGTTGACAGAGGAGGTTTAGAACCAATCGCTCAATTCACTACATTCCTTAAGATGTAATCGTTAGACGTGTGTGTGTCACTTTCCTTCCGTCTCTGAAAGCGTACCTGTCCAGGTACCGTGTGACAGCGTTCTCAAGCCAGCGATGTTACCATAGCGCCTAACGCCAACGTATCAACAGCTTAGAAAGCAGCACACACACACACACACGCACACATGCACACACATACACACGTTTCTCCATCTCCTCCACATTCCTCCACTGCGGAGCTCAAGCTCGCCAACACAGACACGTACCTGTTGAGTCCCCTCGCGACCACGATCAAATCATGTCCCCGCGCGCCCCCCCCCTCCTCCTGCCTCACTCCTTCTGTCGTTCCCTCCTGGCAGAACCTGCGTCCTCACTCTCCTTCCAAAGCCAGGAACTTTGAAGCAGGCATATTCACCAGAGCATTTTACCTGGCCAACTCTCTCCAACCCCTCTACAGCGAGAAGCGGGAGCTAGCTGAGGCGCTGGTAGCCACTGCAGACTTGTTGTACTTTAATTGTGGGCAGGTTATCGATAAGCTTCTCTGTAACTCGCTGCAGCAGAGGGGGAGAAGAGAGGAGAGGGATCGTATGATTGAGGAGAAGGGAAGGGAAGAGAGGGAGAGGGATCGAGATAGATGGAGAGCGAGGGAGAGAGAGTGAGAGAGAAAGAGCGAGAGAGAGAGAGAGAGAGAGAGAGAGAGAGAGAGAAAGGGGGGGAGGGGTTGGCGAATGCTAATTACTGTCACAGCCTGAATAGGGAGTTTGGGGGGGCTAAGGGAGAGCGGGGAGCGAGCGAGCGAGCCCAGTGTTATGCAGGGAAGGAAAGAGAGAGGGAGGGGGGGACAGCAGGAGAGAAAGGGAGGGGGATAGAGAGAGAAAGAGGGAGGGACAGAATGCGTTGAAATGGAGAAGGAGATAGAAAGCGATTGAGGGGGGGAGGTGGGTAGGTGGGGGAGGGGTTAGCGCTCCCATCTGCAGGTGCATCTTTCCTCCCCCCTGCTCAGAAAAGCCAGGATTTACGACCGCAGCTCCTGCGGAAGCCATTACGACGGCTCAAACCACGGCGCCGTTTAACTGCGTTCCTTCTGATCCACGCGGGCGTTCCACAGGCCCGCGCTCGCATCCCGACAGAGGGCCGTCCTTCCCGGGGACAGGCGGCGGCGATCTGCAGATGTGGGCGGGCTGGCGCACCAGCGTGGTGTTGTCATCACGCACGTCCCTCAACATCCTCTCTCTGCTCACTCACCCTTTCGTTTCGGATTTCTGCTTCTTTTCCCCCGCCTTGTTTTCTATTTTCCCTCCTTATTACAAGAGAGAAAACAGGATCTGGATACCCTCCAATTAGAGATAGGTGATCCAGGGACACACAGTGACAACATCAAGCTAATTAGCCTAGCTGTGGTTGGCCAGCTAGGCCCTGGCACAGGGTGCACACACACGCAGACACACACGCTGTCTGAGGCTGGCAGAAACAGTCCCAGCTACTCGTGACAGCAGGAAATGACCTGGTGCCGACATCATCTCCACCCCTAGCCTCTGCCTCCATCTCTGCTTCAGCCTCAGCCTCCAGCCCCAGCCTCTAGCCCCAGCCTCTAGCCCCAGCCTCCAGCCCCAGCCTCTAGCCCCTGCCTCTAGCCCCAGCTTCGAGCCCCAGCATCCAGTCCCAGCCTCTAGCCCCAGCCTCTAGCCCCAGCCTACAGCCTCAACCTCCAGGCCCAGCCTCCAGCCCCAACCTCCAGCCCCAACCTTCAGCAACAGATTGGTTTGACAGTAGAGAAAAAAACACTGACGAGGGCTGTAATCAGGCCCTCACATGTACCCTGGAGTGTGTGTGTGTGAAGAAAATGTCCCAGGTGTGTGTGTGTGATCATCATGTCCCAGGTGTGTGTGTGTGATCATCAAGTCCCAGGTGTGTGTGTGTGTGTTCATCACGTCCCAGGTGTGTGTATGTGTGTGTTCATCACATCCCAGGTGTGTGTGTGTGTTCATCATGTCCCAGGTGTGTGTGTGTTCATCATGTCCCAGGTGTGTGTACGTGTGTTCATCACATCCCAGGTGTGTGTGTGTGTTCATCATGTCCCAGGTGTGTGTGTGATCATCATGTCCCAGGTGTGTGTATGTGTGTGATCATCATGTCCCAGGTGTGTGTATGTGTGTGATCATCATGTCCCAGGTGTGTGTGTGTGTGTGATCATCATGTCTGCTGCCTTCTCTCAGGTCTACTAAGGCTAACAGTGTGTCTAGATGATGTAAAGACTCCAATCAGCCTCTGTTACTAAACAGTAGAAAGAAAGGAAGCTGGGGGAAGAATAACTGAACTAAAAACCTGCAATGGCATCAACCTGCTCCATGTCTACCAGCCTCCCAATGGCATCAACCTGCTCCATGTCTAGCAGCCTCCCAATGGCATCAACTTGCTCCATGTCTAGCAGCCTCCCAATGGCATCCACTTGCTCCATGTCTAGCAGCCTCCCAATGGCATCCACTTGCTCCATGTCTAGCACCTTCACAAAAGCCTTCAGACCTAAATACTCAGACCCTTAACCTTCTTCACACGCAAACACGTGGCCTGATAACATTTGGTTCCCGAAATGGCAAGAATGACGGCAATGTATGGTCTCATACGAGCGACGCACACACACGTGTCTCCTGGACATAATCGCAATGACGGGGGCATCTAACCGGATGAATCACAAGTAGTGTGAGTCACTTGTCGCCGACAATAGAAGGCGTGTGTGTGTGTGTGTGTGTGCGTGTGCGTGTGCGTGTGCGTGGGCAGGACACCCGCGGTGCTAGTATTGGCCCTGGCCGTGCAGGGGGGCCGTGTCTGGTCAGTGATTGGGCTTCGTGGGCCCGGAGACGATCGATTCAGACGCCAGAACAGCCGAGCTGCGGAGCAGTAAAGCTACTGGAGGGTCAATGATCTTCACACTGAGTCAGTCTGGAGCTGCGTGAAAGCAAGGGTGTGTGTGTGTGTGTGTGAGAGAGAGAGAGAGACAGAGAGAGAGACACGGAGAGAGAGACAGAGAGAGAGAGAGAGACAGAGAGAGAGAGACAGAGAGAGAGAGAGAGACAGATAGAGACAGAGAGACAGAGAGAGAGAGACAGAGAGAGAGAGAGAGAGAGAGAGAGAGAGAGAGAGAGACCGTGTATGCGTTTGTGTTTGTTGGCGTGTCCATGTGGATATGCGTGTGAGCAAGAGTGACAATGTGTGCGTGTGTGAGAGAAAGAGGAAGACGTAGGGAGAGAGAGAGGGAGAGAGACAGACAGAGAGACGGAGATAGAGACAGAGGGAGAGAGAGGGAGAGAAATAGACACAGGGACAGAGAGAGACATAGGGAAAGAGAGAGAGGGAGGGAGGGAGGGAGAGAGACAGAGAGGGAGAGAGACAGAGAGAGGGAGACAGGGAGAGAGGGGGAGAGAGAGGGAGAGAGAGCGAGAGAGACTGAAAGACACAGAGAGAGACAGAGAGAGAGTGTGGAGGCGTGTCGTCCATCGCTTGGGTACAGAGCTGTGATTGAGAACATTGCTCACAGTCACTGTAAATGTCAAGCATACCAGGGCACTCCTGGAAGGATACAGCAGTTCTGGCGTCATCCTTTAATCCCCTTTTAATCCTTCCCTCCCCTCTCCCTCTCCTTTCCTCCAGCACGATGAGAGCCATCTACTGAAAAGATGAAGGAGGATAAAAAAATGTACAGTGATACATCTCATCAGTGATTCCCAATGAGGTGAGCTTCCGGAATCAGTCGGCCTCAACAGGGAATGCCCCGGCATCACCATGGCGACCCTCTACCCAACCAATCGCTTCCATCTCCCAGCATGCCCACTGCAGTGCCCCACCTGCCACCTCACGTCGTCAGTAGCTAATCGATTGGTCAGTGCGTGTTCACGCCTTTGTGAGTCTCTCCAGGCAGCTGCGTGCTCCAGGTCAAGACACAAAGCTACCCTGGTAGCTACACAGCCAAACCTACACTGGGACAGGGCCTACTACACAGCAAAGATGAGGATAACATCCAAAGCAAAGAAATAGTATACCTAACGTCAACTGGCTNGGTTTCCCCAGCTAGGCTGCCCCCTCTAGGCTTCCCCCTCCGGGCTGCCCCCTCTAGGCTGCCCCCTCTAGGCTTCCCCCTCCGGGCTGCCCCCTCTAGGTTTCCCCCTCTAGGTTTCCCCCTCTAGGCTGCCCCACTAGCCTGCCTGCAGCACCACTTCTACGCGGTCTAAGAAAACAACTCGTCATGGTCAAATAGCTGTCTTTTCATCATAGCCTGAGATTCTAATTGCTTCTACTGACAAAACCCTCCAATAGTAAGTAGTTTGGTGTGTGTGTGTGTGTGTGCATGTGTGTGTGTTTGCGGGTGTGTGTGTGTGTGTGTGTGTGTGTGTGTGGTGGGGGACGGGACGGCTAGAGAGGAGGAGTGTGGAGAACAGAGGCAGGGGCAGCCACTCTCTGTCTGTTTCCATCCTATTTTCCAACCGGCTGCTAGACAGTGAGAGTTAATAGGGCTTTAAACCACACAGAGACTTCTAAGGCCTGGGCACTGTGTCTGAGAGCACAACCACTCTCCCTGCCTTCTCTCTCTCTCTCCCTGCCTTCTCTCTCTCTCCCTGCCTTCTCTCTCTCTCCCTGCCTTCTTTCTCTCTCTCTCCCTGCCTTCTTTCTCTCTCTCTCCCTGCCTTCTTTCTCTCTCTCTCCCTGCATTCCCTCTCTTTTTGCCTCCTCTTTCTCCTTGCCACATCTCTCTCTCCCTGCCTTCTCTTTCTCTCCTTACCTCCTCTCTCTCTCTCCTTGCCTCCTCTCTCTCTCTCCCTGCTTTCTCTCCCCTTGCCTCCTCTCTCACTCTCCTTGCCTCCTCTCTCTCTCTCCTTGCCTCCTCTCTCTCTCTCCTTGCCTCCTCTCTCTCTCCCTGTTTTCTCTCTCCTTGCCTCCTCTCTCACTCTCTCCTTGCCTCCTCTCTCTCAGAGAGAACACGCTAGATGAACAGAGTGGCAGAGAGGGAAGAGGGAGGTGTAGACATTAGAGAGAGAGGGGAGAGGAGAAGGGCTGGCTGTATTGAGACCTGGATGCTGAAGCACAGGATTACTGAACAGAAACAAGGCACAAAATGGCTTACAGGAGCTCAGGAACACTTCAAGTTTTCCTGCGTGTTTTAGAAAATCTTCAAACGTCATGCTATTTGTCTATTTATCTTTCTCAAATCAATAAGACGTCATCACAGGTGCCCGTTCTAAGCTTCCTGCTTCTTGTCCGTGGACCAATTAGAAGCCTTTGTCTAGAGGGTCCATGACTTCCTGTCACGCTCCTCTGGGTGAGAATCAAGGGCTGTTCTCCCATTCTGTCGGTCTCTCTCTTAGTTTCACAATGCTGTTATTTGGCTCAGATTCTCCTCCCTAGTCTTGTGGTTTGGGAAGAAGGGGACAAAAATATGACCCATAAATCATCACAGCGGAGGGGGACCCAAATATTACCCATAAATCAGCGTGGCGGAGCCACCTACAATCAAGCTAATGGTTCTAGAAGACATGCTGTCATCCACGCCATGATGTCACTCGCACATCAAGCCCTGAGAGTGTGTGGTGTGTGTGTGTGTGGTGTGACTGTGTGTGTGTGTGTGTGTG
>BROE01000007.1:13104740-13112240 GCA_036571765.1 Plecoglossus altivelis
AACATTTGAAGGTTTCTCAAGGTCTTACAGTAGGAGGTACTGTAAATATCCCTGTTGTTGCGGTGCCGGGTGGGTTGCCGGGTGGGTTGCCAGGTAGGAAACCCGTGTGACCATTTATACCTCAAGCCCAGCTGCTGGGCAACGGAACACTAAAGTCGGATCAATCATTTTCCGCTCTCAGGTCACTCCACCTCTGTTTCGTCCACCCTCCTCCGCTCACTCTTCAAACGCAGTCCAGCGGTTCTGCTTTACATGGAATAATACTCAGATTCCATTTAGTGTTCTAGAGGTGAGATTGTAGATGTTTTGCTACAAGGTAATGGTATGGACAACGATGTGCGACAGTGTGTGGTGTTGTGTGTCTGTGTGTCGCGTCTGTCATCATGTATGGGGACATGAGTGTGGACCGGGTGTCTCTGTGTGTGCGTCTGTACATCACGTATGGCACTGCGTGTGACCAGTGTGTGTGTGTCTGTGGATGTGGGTCTGTACATCATGTATGGGACTGCATATAGACCCGTGTGTGCCTGTGTGTAGCGTGCAAGCGGCTGTGTGTGTGTGCTACGCCTTTGTGATGGTGTTACTACAGCCTTTGGTGTGTGTGTAGTTTGCAATGCTTGTGTAGTGTGGTGTTTTGCTACGCCTTTGTGTGTTGTGTGTATGATGAGATTGTCATGATGACTGTTGATGTGTTGAGGATGGTGTGTGGTGGGTTTCGTCTCGCTGTTACGCAGTTAGTGTGACTGGTGTTGTGTGGATGTTTTGCTATGCGTCTGTTTTAAGTGTGTGTGTAGTGTGTGTGTGTGTGTGTTTGCTATGCCTGTGTGTGTGGTGTGTGTGTGTGTGTGTTTGCCATGCCTGTGTGTGTGGATGTGTGGACTACCAGTGCTGGTGCTGCTTTCATGTTCGTTATCACTTGTTTTATAGTGGAATATTTAAGTCGGGGCCTTGGCTTCAGCAGCTATAGTTAGAGAACAATGGAAGGGGGGAGGGGGGGAGGAGGGGAGGGGGTTGGACGGGGGGAGGAGGGGGTAGGGGGCGTGGTCAGGCAGCAGTGCCACGCTTCATGGAAAGCCTGGACAGGCACACGCAGACCAGGCTAAATTCAACTCATTCCTGTATTAATGGGGGCTTATGTGCAATCCGCCTCTCAGCAGAGGGCATTAGTCTGGCCAGACAGCTAGGATACACCTCGAAATATCTGCCCCCTGCCCCTCCCTCCCTCTTCTCTCCGACCTCCTCGACCTCCCCCCCTTACCCCCCACCCCCCCCTTGCCTCTTTCCCATCATCCCTCTCTCATCTCTCGCTGTGTTTCCAGCTCATATGAGGCTGGCTGGGGGCCTGGGGGGAGATCAGAGGTGGGGGGGGGGAGAGGGAGGAGGAATGAGGCAGTATAGGGATGTGAGGACAGTGTAGATGCAATTGTGTGTGTGCATGTGTGTGTTTGTGTGTGTGTGTGTGTGTGTGCGTGCGCATGTGTGTGTGTGTTAGTGTGTGTGTAAGAGCGGGAAAAAGGAATTAGGGTTGAGGGGTTTGGGGCTAAATACAAGGACACAATTGGACAAGAAAATAAGAGGGGAAGGCTGAGAGGATAACAGGCTTGACACTCAGTCACTAGGCCTGCACCACTGTCCTGTCTCATCACCCCGCCCTGCCATCAGAGGTCAGAGGTCGCTGAATACCCCATCAACACACGCAAACAGACAGCGTTGCTTACGGCGCCCACGAGTTAGCTCGTTTAATCTACGGGGGCGGTATTTTTGGTACCCCCCCCCCTCCCCCTCCGTGACAGGAGAACACGTACGTCCGCTCCTCCACACGCGTGTCCACAGCAGACACGGGCTTCTTCCCTACGCACGAGTCCAGCACATCCTGTGGTTCAGCGTGGTATTGGACTGATCAGAACACTCGGGAGGTTGCCAGGCCAGAGAGGGTAGAGTACTGGAGGGCCTGCTGGCCAAACGGGGGGATGGGATTGGGTGTTTACATTTGTATTCATTGTGAATTAAACTTGTCGGTGTGGCGGGGAGTTTTGAGTGTGTTGTAGGAGGGGACATGTACGGCTGTAGGAGGTGGACATGTACGGCTGTAGGAGGAGGACATGTACGGCTGTAGGAGGTGGACATGTACGGCTGTAAGAGGTGGACATGTGCGGCTGTAGGAGGTGGACATGTACGGCTGTAGTAGGGGACATGCACGGCTGTAGGAGGGGGACATGTACGGCTGTAGGAGGGGGACATGTACGGCTGTAGGAGGGGACATGTACGGCTGTAGGAGGGGGACATGTACGGCTGTAGGAGGGGGACATGTACGGCTGTAGTAGGGGGACATGTACGGCTGTAGGAGGAGGACATGTACGGCTGTAGGAGGAGGACATGTACGGCTGTAGGAGGAGGACATGTACAACTGTAGGAGGAGGACATGTACGGCTGTAGGAGGGGGATATGTACGGCTGTAGGAGGGGGACATATGCGGCTGTAGGAGGGGGACATGTACGGCTGTAGGAGGTGGACATGTGCGGCTGTAGGAGGGGGACATGTACGGCTGTAGGAGGTGGACATGTACGGCTGTAGGAGGGGGACATGTACGGCTGTAGGAGGGGGACATGTACGGCTGTAGGAGGGGACATGTACGGCTGTAGGAGGGGGACATGTACGGCTGTAGTAGGGTACATGTGCGGCTGTAGGAGGGGGACATGTACGGCTGTAGGAGGTGGACATGTACGGCTGTAGGAGGGGGACATGTACGGCTGTAGTAGGGTACATGTGCGGCTGTAGGAGGGGGACATGTACGGCTGTAAGAGGGGGACATGTACGGCTGTAGGAGGGGGACATGTACGGCTGTAGGAGGGGGACATGTACGGCTGTAGGAGGTGGACATGTACGGCTGTAGTAGGGTACATGTGCGGCTGTAGGAGGGGGACATGTACGGCTGTAAGAGGGGGACATGTACGGCTGTAGTAGGGGGACATGTACGGCTGTAAGAGGGGACATGTACGGCTGTAGGAGGGGGACATGTACGGCCGTAGGAGGGGACATGTACGGCTGTAAGAGGGGACATGTACGGCTGTAGTAGGGGGACATGTACGGCTGTAGTAGGGGACGTGTACGGCTGTAGGAGGGGGACATGTACGGCTGTAGTAGAGGAGACTGAAACAAGTCTGCTCTGCTGGCTGCTTGCCTTTACAACCCTTGGAATGTGGTGTGTCCTGACCACTGGCTTGTGTGTGTGTGTGTGTCTGTGTGTGTGTGTGTGTGTGTGTGTGTGTGTGTGCTTTTCTGTGGTGAATGATCTGGTTATTAGCGGGCCAGGATAATTGGTCTCCATGTAGGTGGCATGACCCGTCTGTCTGAGACAGGAAGGCCGAAGAGGCGAACACAACCTCCGGAGCTGACCTTACTGATCAGAACACTCGGGAGGTTGCCAGGCCAGAGAGGGTAGAGTACTGGAGGGCCTGCTGGCCAAACGGGGGGATGGGATTGGGTGTTTACATTTGTATTCATTGTGAATTAAACTTGTCGGTGTGGCGGGGAGTTTTGAGTGTGTTGTAGGAGGGGACATGTACGGCTGTAGGAGGTGGACATGTACGGCTGTAGGAGGAGGACATGTACGGCTGTAGGAGGTGGACATGTACGGCTGTAAGAGGTGGACATGTGCGGCTGTAGGAGGTGGACATGTACGGCTGTAGTAGGGGACATGCACGGCTGTAGGAGGGGGACATGTACGGCTGTAGGAGGGGGACATGTACGGCTGTAGGAGGGGGACATGTACGGCTGTAGGAGGGGGACATGTACGGCTGTAGGAGGGGGACATGTACGGCTGTAGTAGGGGGACATGTACGGCTGTAGGAGGAGGACATGTACGGCTGTAGGAGGAGGACATGTACGGCTGTAGGAGGAGGACATGTACAACTGTAGGAGGAGGACATGTACGGCTGTAGGAGGTGGACATGTGCGGCTGTAGGAGGTGGACATGTACGGCTGTAGTAGGGTACATGTGCGGCTGTAGGAGGTGGACATGTACGGCTGTAGTAGGGGGACATGTACGGCTGTAGGAGGGGGACATGTACGGCTGTAGGAGGTGGACAATGTTAGTGTGTATGTGTATATGTGTGTGTGACATGTAGCGGCTGTAGGAGGGGGACATGTACGGCTGTAGGAGGGGACATGTACGGCTGTAGGAGGGGGACATGTGCGGCTGTAGGAGGTGGACATGTGCGGCTGTAGGAGGGGGACATGTACGGCTGTAGGAGGTGGACATGTACGGCTGTAGTAGGGGGACATGTACGGCTGTAGTAGGGTACATGTGCGGCTGTAGGAGGTGGACATGTACGGCTGTAGTAGGGGGACATGTACGGCTGTAGGAGGGGGACATGTACGGCCGTAGGAGGGGACATGTACGGCTGTAGGAGGTGGACATGTACGGCTGTAGTAGGGTACATGTGCGGCTGTAGGAGGTGGACATGTACGGCTGTAAGAGGGGGACATGTACGGCTGTAGTAGGGGGACATGTACGGCTGTAGGAGGTGGACATGTACGGCTGTAGGAGGGGGACATGTACGGCCGTAGGAGGGGACATGTACGGCTGTAGTAGGGTACATGTGCGGCTGTAGGAGGTGGACATGTACGGCTGTAGTAGGGTACATGTGCGGCTGTAGGAGGTGGACATGTACGGCTGTAGTAGAGGAGACTGAAACAAGTCTGCTCTGCTGGCTGCTTGCCTTTACAACCCTTGGAATGTGGTGTGTCCTGACCATCTGGGCTTTGTGTGTGTGTGTGTGTCCTGTGTGTGTGTGTTGTGTGTGTGGTTGGTGTGTGTGCTTTCTGTGGTGAATGAATCTGGTTATAGCTGGGTCCAGGAATATGGCCCATGTATGGTTGTGGATTGTATCTCGTCTGTCTGAGACAGGAAGGCCGAAGAGGCGAACACAACCTCCGGAGCTGACCTTACAAATACAATACAGTGACCTCTGACCCCCACATTAAAGGAACAGTGTTGTCTTTCCACAGCCATGCAAGCCAATTAGGGCTGAAAGATGTGCTCTTTACACCGGAGCCCTGCAGGCTTAAGGGGGATACTTCCAGAACTACCGTCAAGACTCAGCTTTCTGTTCAACTTTCTCCCAGTGTGACAGGTTTGATAATATCAGTCCTGTTTACTAACACAGAGTTAGTGCTCACAAACGACACAGACCTGTACGTGGCGCGCGCACGCGCACACACACACACCACACACACACACACACAAACACCACACATATCTATTTATATATGCTTGTATAAATATACAGGAGGCGTGACAGTACATTGAGCTGTTCTGTCCGGGGGTCATTGAGGACCCCTTGTGCCTCAGTACGTCAATCAATCAGGGAATAGGGGAGGGGGGGGGGACAGAGATGGAGGGGGGGGGCAGAAAGATGGAGGGGGACAGACAGAGATGGAGGGGGGCGGCCCGGGGGTGCAGACAGAGATGGAGGGGAAGAACGGGACAGAGATGGAGGGGGGGCAGAGATGGAAGGGGAGGGGGACAGAGTGGAGGGAGGGGGACAGAGTATTGGAATGGGGGGCAGAGATGGAGGGAGGGGGACAGAGATGGAGGGCAGGGGGACAGAGATGGAGGGGGGGCAGAGACAGATGGTAGCGGGGGGCATGGAGTGAGGCCAGGGGAGGCGTGTCAGACGAGAAGTGGAGGATAGTAGAGAATAGGTGTCTGTCATCGGTGTCTGTGGCATCGACCCCGGCACAGGGGGCCCTTGGACCCCCCTCTACCCCCCCTCCCTCCCTCCACGCCCTAGGGCCTAGTCCCTCTCCTTCCTGCCCCCCTCCCCCCAGGTAGCCAGCTAATCCCCCAGCAGGAGGCAGGTCGACTCATGTGACATGTCCTGGTACCTGTCCCCAGGTCTCACTAGAGAGTGTGTTCGTACCTGTGTGTGTGTGCAGGTAAGTGTGTGTGTGTCCACTGTTGTGTTTACTTCTTGTAAAGCAAAGAAAGAGGGTGCTAATAGTTTTAAGGTGGGTGTGGGGCAACCGTGTGTGTGTGTCTAAGTTGAGGTGTGAAGTGGTCTGGTTGTTGTTCTAGGGTGTGTGTCTGTCTGTAAATGCGACTGACTGTGCGTGTTTGTGTGTGCACATGTGTGTCTCTTTGTGCGTGTGCAGGTCATTAGAGGAAGTTTAAAGATTTGGCACCTCTGCCAAGGTATCTCATTAAACGAAGGAGTTGCCTGAAGTAGCAGTCAGCAGGAAGGGAGTGTTCCACCCATCTACCCCCCCACATGTCCGTCTACCCCCACAGCCCCCCCCCATCTACCCCCCTACATGTCCGTCTACCCCCACAGCCCCCCCATCTACCCCCCCACATGTCCGTCTACCTCCACAGCCCCCCCATCTACCCCCCTACATGTCCGTCTACCCCCACAGCCCCCCCATCTACCCCACTACATGTCCGTCTACCCCCACAGCCCCCCCATCTACCCCCCCACGTTCGTCTACCCCACCCCCCCAGCCTCTCACAACAGCCCCCTCTTACCCCACACACCCCACCACACACACGAACACACAAAACCACACACACAAACACCCCCCACCAGCTCCATCTCGCTGCTCTCATTAAACAACACATGTCATTGGGTCTCTCCCATTCGTCGCTCTCCAAACAGACATCAAAACCTTGCTCTCTCAACTTCGCATTCTCCTCGCCCCCCCCCCCACTCCTCCCTCCCCCGCCACCTTGTCTCTCACACCTTTCACCTTCCTCTAATCATCAGGTCTGTTGTTTTGTCTTTCTCTCCCTCTCTCTGTCTCGTTCTCTGCTTGGTTGATTTGACACGCCTCTCCATCCTGGTGTTGTCACCTAGCAACCAGCGGATGAAACCAGGTGCCGTCCTGGAATGTCAGCCGTCACCGCCGCGGTGTGCGCCGCTTGGACTCGGACGTGCGGAACTGCACGCACCCCGGAACACGGCGCACAAGCGTGCGTTGGCAAGTGTGTGTTGGAGAGAAAGGGAGAAAGAGAAAGAAGGGAGGGAGGAAAGAAGGGAGGGATGGAGGGATGGATGGAGTGAGGAAGGGAGGAGGGAGGGAGGAGGGGAGGAGGAGGGAGGGAGGGAGGCAGGAAAAGAGAGAAGACAGTGGCAGAAAAAGAGGGACAGAAATAGAGAAAGAAAGGGTAAGTGAAGAGAAAGGAGGAGAAAGCGCAGCTGCAGAAAAGGATGTAGGCGGGCTGGGCAGGTTGAGAAGGGAGGAGGAAGGGGGGAGGGGGGGAGAAAGTGGGAAGAGGGGGGAGGGAGGGTGTTGAAAGTCTTTCGGACAGCCTATTTACACAGCCAGCGTCAAAACATGGCTGTAAAAAGGAATGAGTAGGAAACTCAGAGGAGACTCTGGAGGTACCACCTTGCAGGCGTAGAACAGGCCTGACAGTGGGCCGTACCAAGGCAACAAGGACGGGGGGGGGGCAGCCTCTGACACTGGGACCAACCAATATAGAGCTAGTGGTGGTATCCA
>BROE01000007.1:13133445-13145414 GCA_036571765.1 Plecoglossus altivelis
GAGGGGGGAGGAGGATGGAGAGGCTGGTTATTGAGGAAGTTGAATAAAGAGCGCGGCGCGCCGCTGCAGCCCTACCTAGCAGCAGCCAAGCAGCCACGCCGCGGCGGATGACAATGGTTGCTAGGCAACAAACGCGGCGCAAGACTGGAGTCTCTCTCAATTTGATATTTGCACCAGAGACGACAGTGCAGCAACAGCCATAAATAAATAAAGAAAATCCGAAAAGGGGCTTGGAATGGGAGCACTTCACAGATACAGATGAGTGCTGTTAGGATATTTATGCTTTTGTTTTGTTTTGGGGGGTTTGGACCAGCCAACACTAAAAGTACAGGAATGTTGGAAGACAGTTCTCTATAGAGAGGGAGAGAGACAGACAGTCTGTTGTTCTTCAAGTGATTTCGTTTCTTGTTTCTAGTCTGGCGTTTGACTTGTTGGCACACCGCGCCTTTGAGAAAATCCATTCATTATTAACGGGGAGCCGTTAAATGCTTTGTACTGCGAATCATAACACGAACGAGATGTCTCGCGGTGTTGTGATGTTCTGTGTCTAATCACTGCTGCACGACATCTTAGTAATACCTCACACGCTGGATAAATCCTGTCTTAACATCAGAAATCCCACGGTTTACGTGGAGGAAGGTATCCCCTGTTCGTTTCAACGCTACAGCTAGATCTCGTGACTGCATGGATGCACCTGTACTGGGGAGGAATGAAGGGCTTCACCGTAGACGGGGTGATCTGGATGATCTGGGACTCCGACAGAACCAGAGGATGGAGAGGAGCGTGGCTGGGTGATAAGACTGTTTAAAGGAGTCGTGCTGGCACGCTGTGGTGTGGTGATACAGCAGCGCAGGGATTTAGGAGCGAATGCGCCCTGGCATTGATGGAGGGAGGAGGTGGAGAACCAGCGAGAGACGGAGAGGAAGAGAGAGCGACAGAGAGAGGGAGGGCGAGCGAGCGAGAGAGAGGGCAAGAGAGAGGGCAAGAGAGAGAAAGAGAGAGAAAGAGAGAGAGAGGGTGTGAGAGAAAGTGAGAGAGAGGAGGAGGAGGAATGTGTTGGAGTTTCTCTCTTGACACCAGCTTGTCAATCTCCCTGTCTCTCTCTCTCTCTCCCTGTCTCTCTCTCTCTCTCTCCCTGTCTCTCTCTCTCTCTTCATCTCAGAACTTAAAAAAAGCTTCTTTCTTCTCCTGCATTGGTCGTATCTTCTTTTAAGACTTGTTTAATGTTTCATATTTACTCCACAAAGGCATTAGGATGGAGGGGGAGTGTGGAAGAGGAAGGGGGAGATGGAGGGGGAGAAGGGATGGGGGAGATTGGGGAGGGGAGGATAGGTTGCTCGGTTCAGTAGCTCACAAAGATGACAGCTCCTGTGTGTGTGTGTGTGTGTTGGGTAAAAGGGCTAGGACGCGAGGTCCTGGAGTGTCTTGGGAGAGATCCCTGATGCTGCTAAGAAAAGGCTCTCCAAACCTCTGCCTCCCTTGCCTCCCTGCATTAAACAGCAGATCAAAACAATACGCAAACGTTGATACAACCACGGAAGAACCTTCAGATGGTTCAAAGAGACGGCTGCTGCTGCCTGCTCCTTTTAACAAGGAGCAGCCAGCAAGGGGAAAACTTTGATCTTCCGCAACTGATCGTACCACATGGGTTTATTAAGAGAGACTGTGGCGTGCGTGTGCCCAGGGTGAAGGCTTTGATTGGTGAACCTGCGTGTTTACCAGGAGGGAGGAGAACGCCTCTGTAGATGCAGGCTGGGAGAGACAAGCTGCTCTTCTCTCTCCTTCCCTCCCGAGACCCTCACTGTGACCTACGACCCCTCTGCGCTGACGTCTCCCCGACAGCTAGGTCAGCTGGGGGAGGCTGGGAATGGGCAGGGGGAGAGAGAGAGAGACAGGAAGAGACAGACAGAAATAGAGAAGATGAGAGGAAAAGAAGAGAGAGAGGAGAAGAGAGAGAGAGAGAGAAGAGAGAGAGAGAGAGGAGAGAAAGAGAGAGAGAGGATACTCTACACATCAGACATTTGGGTCAGGCTTATGCTAGCAGACTGAAGCTCATGTGACGATGCTGGTGCTTTCCAGCCATGGGATGGTTCTGCTGTGCTCCTTGAAGCGAGCACCCACACAGGTCATCCCCACACAGGTCGACCCTCACAGGTCACTCCCATGCAGGTTACCCCCACGCAGGTCACTCCCACACAGGTTACCCCCACGCAGGTCACTCCCACACAGGTCGACCCTCACAGGTCATCCCCACGCAGGTCGACCCTCACAGGTCATCCCCACGCAGGTCACCCCCACGCAGGTCATCCCCACGCAGGTTACCCCCACGCAGGTCACCCCCACGCAGGTCATCCCCACGCAGGTTACCCCCACACAGGTCTCCCCCACGCAGGTCATCCCCACGCAGGTCATTCCCACGCAGGTTACCCCCACGCCGGTTACCCCCACCCAGGTCACCCCTCGCAGGTCACCCCCACGCAGGTCACCCCCACGCAGGTCACCCCCACGCAGGTTATCCCCACACAGGTTACCCCCACGCAGGTTACCCCCACACAGGTCACCCCCACACAGGTTACCCCCACGTAGGTCATCCCCACGCAGGTCACTTCCATGCAGGTCACCCCCACACAGGCAGCGAGACAGCGAGGCAGCGAGGCAGCGAGGCAGCGACGGTAGCGAGGGCACAGGCCAGCCGAGCGGGCAGCGAGCAGCGAGCAGCGTTTCTTATCGGAACGATTTTCTCTTTTTGCAGGACCTGCTCCTGCGAAGCACCTCGCGCCTCGATCAGTGAAGGACACATCCATAAGAAAAGGGAGGGCAGCGAGAGAGACGAGGGGGAAGAAACGGAAACAGGAAGACACCACAGAGGCGCGTCACCTGACCGTATCTGACAGGAAACAGGAAGACACCACAGAGACAGCTGTGTCGCAGACAGCTCTGTTGCAGACGGCTCTGTTTCCGTGCGCCCCCTCTGTAGGAGCCGCCCGTGAACGATGGGCGCCCTGGCCTCCCGACGCGGCCGTCGAACGCCCGAGACCAGCGCAGATGATGGCTGCGACCGCCTTGATCCGTTTTTTAAAGCGGATACCAGGACGCACGCAGCGTCACCGCACACCGGCCAACACCCCACTCTAAGAAACAACAATCTTCTTCCTCCCCTCCCCTCCCCCCTCCCCTCCCCTCCTCCCCCCTCCTCCCCTTCCCTCCCCCCTTCCCTCCTCCCACCACCAGACCTCACAGCAGAGCAGTGTTTAGACTAACTGTTCTCAGACAAGCCCACGTTCAGGAAGGATTCTAGAAAGGCTGCCATCTTCCCTTTACACTTGGAGCCGCAAAAACCGCAAACGTGTCCAAAGCCTTTCGACCTCGCTGCGAGAGAGCCCTCTTTTGAAAGCTTCGAATGGTTTTACCCTGATCAACACAGGCTGTGGTTAAGACTCCGCACCCTGCCTGGGTGTGAGCCGGAGGGACTGAGAGAGACTAACAGCTTGATAGCAGGGCCGATTATCGATCCCAGCACTGCCTGGGATCGATACAAATTGGACCACATAACACTTAACAGAGGAGCCCGCCCAGCGGTCCTGTTCCTGGGGGACCAGTGAGTCACGGAGCGCTGCTGTCACTCACCTGCAGGGGGCAGCGTACACGCCTTAGGTAGGCTGGTGCTGATCGGAGCCTTCCTGCGGGGAGGACTTCCACCAATCAGGTCGGACTGATGGACCCTGCCCACAGTGGGGGACTGGGGGATGCTGGGTAACGTCCGAGATTTGGCCAATAGGGGTCTCTGTAGCTTCCTCTCCAGCGACCTGGCAGAACAGAGAGTAACCAATCCAGTGACCCGACCAGTAAACAGAAAGTAAAACCAATCAAGGACACGACCAGTTAAACAGAGAGTAACCAATCAGGGACAGCGACCTGGTAGAACAGGAAGTAACCTATCGGTGACAGCGACCAGGTAGAACAGAAAGTAACCAATCAGGGACAGCGACCAGGTAGAACAGGAAGTAACCAATCAGGGACAGCGACCTGGTAGAACAGGAAGTAACCAATCAGGGACAGCGACCAGGTAGAACAGGAAGTAACCAATCAGGGACAGCGACCTGGTAGAAGAGAAAGAAACCAATGAAGGATCGCAAATACATGTTAAATACGCATGTTTACACTCTAACGAGAACGCTTTGTAAATGTGCAATGTTTGACAAACACACCAACACACATGTAGATATACCCACAGGCATGTGATATACATCACATGCCTGAAGATGACTTTCGTTCTCCTGTTAATGCAGTGACTGATACGAAAGCTGTAGCAGGCTTCTTGAACCTGCAGTTTAATCAGGAAGTGGCTGCAGTTGAGAGACCTGGTCGTTAGTCATATTCACAGGAATCTGCAGAAAGCTGCCAGACAACCACTCACACCAGGTCACATGATCACCATTATCTGGAAGGTTCTCCGGTTCCTCCCAGCCGGTCCCAGAGTGATGACTGACGCTGCGTTTGAGTTGGCTCAAGACAGTAAAGAACATGGCCAAGTATCACTGATGAGTTAATCCATGTGACGCCTTTTACAGATAGAGACTGCAAAGCTGTAACTAAAGACCTTGCCTTAAGATAAGGCCAGTGGTGCTTCCTCGATCATGTAGCACGGTAGCTAGCACTAACACACCAGCATAGAGCCCCCTCTTAAAGTGAAAGTGCCGCAGCGTAGCGTGTTAGCATGGTGCTAATACCACTGCAGGACCCAAACTGAGCCTCGCTGCAGGTTCTCCTTTCTAATGAGCTGAGTGTTTATATCGTCCTCTCGCTCTACCTCTGATGGGCCAAACTAGAGACCCAATAGCTGCACTACAGTATGAAAAGACTTTGCGGGAGAGGAAATCGTATGAATCTAGACTTAATTATAGCCAGGCTATCGTGTGTGTGTGTCCTTGCATGTGTGTGTGTGTGCGTGTGCACATGCCAGACAACCTTTGCCGCCCAGAATGTCAGACATTTCTCAGCGGGTGGTGAACACGCTGCTGGGCAGCGCTTCCAGAGCGTGATGAGGTCACATCCTGCTGGAAGAGGTTCTCCTCAGGAGCCGAGGAGGAGCGCTTCCCTCACGCACTCACTCTCCCTACTGACCACCTCTTGTCTCTGTCTGTCTCTCTAACTCTCACATTCTCTCTCTCCCACTCTCTCCCACTCCAAACCTCACTGCTTACACATTCATTCCCTATCTCGTGTCTCCTCTTGCTTGTTCGCCGCAGAAACAACACGCCCCTCTCTTCTAATGTTGTCGCCCCTTTTCCCCTGCTCCTCCCCCAGCCATGTGGCCCGTTTGCCCCCCCTCTCAGCTATGGACTACCACCTCAGCTCACACACATTCAGACTGGTCAGAAAATGGTGCCAGGGTGACTGCACTGAGGCTTTCATCAAGATGCAAAGCCGCAGGGAAAAGAATGTCGAGGGAAGTGGGCGTAAGAGAGGGAGAGGGAGGATGAGGAGAGGAGAGGAGAGAGGAGGAGGAGGTGGAGAGAGGAGGGGAGGAGGGAGGAGGTGAGAGACGGAGGAGAGAAGAAAGGGAGGGAGGGAGGAGAGGAGGGAGGGAGAAATTGAAGAGAGGAGAGACGGAGGGAGAGAGGAGGTGAAAGAGAGAGGAGGAAGGAGGTGAAGGAGGAGGGAGGAGGAAGGTGAAGAGAGGAGGAGAGAGAGTGAAGAGAGAGGAGAGTGGAGAGAAAGGAGGGAGATGGAAGAGAGAGGGAGGTGGAGAAAGGGAGGTGGAGAGAGGGAGAGGAGGAGTGAGAGAGGAGAAGTGGAGAAAGGAGGGAGGAAGCATCCATCACTGAACAGATATCGAGCAAATTGACGAGGTCGTAAGTCCGAGTCAGCAAACTTCTAGGCCGATGGCTGGGAGAGAGCTGAGCCTGGTTCAGCAGGAAAAGCAATTGCGGTGATTTAAAGCTGTCTGTGGTAGACGTTTAAATCTGACCTGAGATCAGACCTCTGCTCCCTGGGGAGGGCCCACCTAATGGAATTAAACGATCAGTGGATGTAATTGATGTGTTTCTGCGTAGGCTTGATGTACTGTACGCACACATCCATGGTGGGCTGGGGTTCTCCAGCACAAAATAAACAATCACAACCCAGCACACACACGCACACACACGCACACAACACTCATACTAACACACAGCTCTTCAGAGTCCTGTCAACACTTGTCTTCAGATGAACTCTCATCGCAGTCATACACACACTGCCTCACCCCCCCCCACCCCACACACACACCCATACACACACACCACAACACCATACACACACACACACACCCATACACACACACAACACACACACCCCAGCAGTTTTCCATCAGCACACAGCAGGTCTCATGCTCCCTGTCATGCGGTCACAGTTGACTGAGCCAGCCGTCCTGTCCCCTCAACACACCATTTGGGTTTCACTCATCCTGCAAACCTGTTGCTAAGCGACTCGAAAAACGCTGGATGAAAGGGTACATTTCCTGGCAACAATCTGACTGTGTGTGTGTGAAGGAGAAAGAGAGAGACGACAGCAGCACAGACAGTTAAGACCGTGTCCCAGTCACCCTCCCCTTCACTGTACCACCACCTCACATCAGTCCTGAGAAAGGGCGCGCTGTCCTTGCGCGCACTACGTGTGTTGGTGTTGTGTTAGTGTGTGCTGGTTACGTGTTGTACTGTACGTTTGGTTGTATTTCTACATGTGTCGTGCCATGGTGTGATATTGTGTGCGTACATGTGTTGTTATGTGTTGTGTGTATGACAGTGTGTTGTCCAGTGTGTGGTGTTGGCTATGTGTGTATTTACATGTGTGTACTTCTTTGTCACATGTGTGTGTGTGTGTGTGTGTGTGTGTGTGTGTGCAGCTGTGAGATGACTGACAGCAGGCTACATTCCCATGGGGCCTCAGAGAGATGGAAGGGTTTGTCTAGCTGTAGGGCCAGACGCTAGCTTTAAAAGCACAGGGCTAAAGTCACGCGCCTTCTATTTTTATTGCGGATCAATCTCCCGTCTGAACCGCGCGAAATGAAAGATCTTAAGAGCGTGGGGTTGTCTTAAACCTCAGCTCTGATGGAAGAAGAAAGGGAATCAGGTCAGAACATAAGAGACCAGAGTAGAGTGTATAACTATCGCAGCGCGTTAAGTAACATTGTGGATGGAGACCTTGGCTGTTTTGCTCTGTCCATGGTGCTGAAAATTCAGACGACAAGTCTTTATATTCCATGTATAGTAGCCTGCGATCTGGTATATTTGTGTGTACCAACCACGGCCGATCTGGGTACTTGGTTGTCATCTAGAGACGATCCACAGAAAACTACTATGAAGCTTCTGTAAACAAGAACAACTATCAACAACAACAACTGTTTACTAAGGAACGATCACTGCTGCTAAGCCAGGCTCCAGACAGACAGACGTCAAGACAACCAGCCAGACAAAGACCCAGCCAGACAGCCAGACAGACAGACAACCAGCCACACAACCAGACAGACAGACAACCAACCAACCAGACAGACAGCCAGACAGACAGACAGAGGGACAGACAGACAGACAGACAGACAGACAGACAACCAGACAGACAGACAGACAGACGTCCAGACAACCAGCCAGCCAGACAAAGACCCAGGCAGACAGACAGCCAACCAGACAGACAGACAGCCAGACAGCCAGACAGGCAACGAGCCAGACAGACACACACATACAGACACACACAGATACACAGACACAAAATGAAACGATGTCCTTCAGTGTTCTCAGCAGACCTTCTCTATTATGATCCTGTTGTTCCAGAACATTCCAGCACAAACACACACACACACACACAGACACACACATACAGACACACACACAGACACGCCTGGCTCTCCGATACATCAGAGAGAGCTCTCCCACTGACAGATGTGATGTAGTCTGGCAGGACCTGAGCGTGGCCAGCGGTACCTGTGCACTGACACTTCAGACCAGGCTTGTTCTGGTGGTGTGTGGACACAAGCCGTCTCAGCAAAGCCTTTCTCACACAACCATCATTCAGATCAACATTTCTCAGCGTGCAGACCAATATCTCAAGTGGCTGCCGTTGTTGACAGTTTGCCTGAAGGAGACTGGCTGTGCAGCCCCTCGCTCTTGGTTTGGACTTCATCTATTTTTAAATAGCATGTCTGATGAATGTGTTTAATAGATATTTGACAAACGGCGTGATGTTAGCCGAGGGGGGTGTGACGGAGGTCCGTCTGTTGCCCTCAGGCAGGGGGACAGATGTGCGTCCAGTCACACAGCAGGCAGCAGCTGGCTTCATGGGATCTCAGACACACCAAAGCACAGAAACATGAAGCTTGTTGGTTTCAGGTCTTTTTCCTGCTCAACTGCATCGTCGGTTCATGACTGAAGACCAGCTACTGGTGTTAAGTCTGAAGACCTGTTACTGTCTTTATGACTGAAGACCAGATACTGAGTTTAAGTCTGAAGACCAGATACTGACTTGAAATCTAAAGACCACCACTAGCTTTAAGTCTGAAGACCAGATACTGTCTTTATGACTGAAGACCAGATACTGAGTTCATGACTGAAGACCAGATACTGGCTTTATGTCTAAGGGTTTGTTTGTTTTTTTGCAGGACAAGGAAGAGCGAGGAGAGAGCAGAGCATGAGGGAAACAGCAGGAACAGGAGAGAGAGAGAGAGAGAGAGAGAGAACAAGACAGAGAGAAAGAGAGAAAACGAGAGGGAGAAAGAAAGAGAGAGAAAGAGACAGAGACAGAAAGAGAGAGAGACACAGGGCAATAAATAGAGAGAAAGAGAAAACTAGAGAGAGATAAATAGAGAGAAAAGGTGAGAAAGAGAGAGAGAGAAAGAGACAGAGAGAGAGAAAGAGAGAGACAGAGAGCGATAAATAGAGAAAGAGAAAAATAGAGAGAGAAATAGAAAGAGAGAGATAAATAGAGAAAGAGAAAAACAGAGTGAGAAAGAGAGGTGATTTCCTTGGAAGGGTAAGGAAAGCGTAACTACATTTCACACCATGTATTTTCTGACTGTATTCCATGGCAGCAGTGGTGTTCTTCCCTCTGTGCCGCTCTCCCCACATTACAGCATCATAAGGGTAATCCTAATACGCTGGGGTTCAGGGATTATGTGGGGAGAATCTTAATAGGAATCTTGTGAAGAAGAACTGGGAGAGGTCTGCCTACTCGTTATGCTTCTACTTATGGACTACAGTAAGCTGTATCAAAACGCCAGTATAAAAAGCAGAGCTGGGTCGCCTAACCAATGTTCACCAGTCTTATTTGTGGAGGCGAGTGGTTGGTCTTAGACGAGAGCAGAATAACAGCCATTGTTCAGCGGCTGTGGTGTTAGTTCACAGAGCACACTGACTGCGCTCATGTATTATGTATGATTCTTCACTGTTTCAGGGGAGAACCCATGTTGCTTCTCTCCCAGGCCAAACGTTCCCTTGAGAACGTGCCTGGAGTTGACGCGGAACCAGGAAGAACCGGCGAGAACAGCCGCGGTTATCCCGGGAGCTGGCTGGGCGCCAGCGGAGGTGAAGGTGGGAGGAGCAAGAGGAATGGCGGCTGGTTGATCAGAGGTGGAGCAGCTGTCTGCTAACACACAGCCTGAACCCTCACGTCTCCATGTGTCAGGCATTCACAACACACAGCTTGTAGCCTCACGTCTCCATGTGTCAGGCATCCACAACACACACGCAGCAAAGACACACTTACAGGCTGATGTTTCTTAATGCTTCCAAGCCTGATGAGTTGCTTGGTGTGTTGGATCCCCTCAGTCTTCTCCTCCTCCCTCTGCCTTCTCCTCCTACCCCCTCTGCCTTCTCCTCCTTCTCCCTCAGTCTTCTCCTCCTTCTCCCTCAGTCTACTCCTCCTTCTCCCTCTCTCTCCCAGATTCATGTCCAGCACTGCCCCCCCCTCCTCCACGAGCTGGTCCACTCAGCCAATTACCTTCCAGCCTGCCCCCCCACTCACACACACACTTACGTAACGGTGGTAACAGCAACACACCACAAAGGGGCCCTTAGCAACACAAAAAGAAAACACAAGATCTCTCTCTCTCCTCGATGGCCTGGCGCTAAATTAAGTCTATCCTCCGATTTTCCTTCTACCCCGCAGTCCTTTTCATTACTTGTGTGCACATATTGGGATCTATGTATTGGCCCCATCAGAGTCTTCTCGGCTCTTTTTTCTCTTTTAGGTCAGCGCGACAGCTTTCGATTCTCAGCACTCGCGCGGCTCTGGAGGCTAGTGATGGTTGACGGCTCCATCTCATAGACATCCTCGAGGGCACGATTATAATTACACTCGCATCCATTAGAAGCTGGTGGAACCTTGCCAGCCTGAGGCTCAGTTGGGTGTCCTGCTACTCTCCTCCTTCGCTGATCATCTCTCCTCTCTCAGCAACTCTCTCTCTCTACTCATCTCCTCTCCTCTCTCGTCCTATCTCCCTGCCGTGCCCCTCCTCTCTCTCATCTCCTCTCTCTTCTCTCTCCTGTCCCTCTCTCTCCTTTTCATTCATAATCTCACCCCATTCTCTCCCTCCCCTCCCTTCTTCTGGCCCCTAAGATGACCCTCCCACACTTTCATCTCTTCTCCAGCTCTCGCTCACCGGCTGGGGGATGGTATTCTCTTCCTTCCTTGTCTCCTTCCTCCTCTCCTGCCTCCTCTACTCCTCCTCTCTCCCCCTATCCACCCTCCCTCCCTGCCTCACTATCTGCCTGCCTGCCTGACTGTCTCTCTCTCCTCTCTCCTCTCTCTACATCTCCTCTCTAATCTCTCTCTCTGTGCTTCTCTCTGTGCTCCTCTCTCTCTCTCTCTCTTCATGCGTCTTTCCTCTCGTTCTCTCTCTCTCTCTTACTCTTTATCTACATCCTGCGTCCCTGTCCAATCCTACTTGCTCTCTGTCTCCCACCTTCCCTCTCTCTCCTCATTCCCCACTGCTTATCACTCCTCTGCCCCTCATTCCGACTCCTTTTACGGTTACTGCTGCAGAGCGCACTGCGAAACACGCCTAGGGGACACAAGCGGTTGTCACAGAACTATACAATCCCTATTCATACTTCACCACACAGCACACCACAGCATCACTTATCCATCCAGCGTCTTGGCGAGACCCCACAGCATAGTGCCACACCATCAGGCGAATAAGCCGTGCACACACCCTGGAGAACCTCTTATCAGCAACCTCCTAAATTGCCACACACACACACACATCAGAGTTGACAAACAGAATATGTGAGCTATCAAAAAGAGCTCGAATGACTCCCATGGCATTGTCTAGGCCAAGTCTTATGACTGGCCTTCAGATTCCCTATGTTGCAGACAATAGTGAATATATCGACCACCCACGCTACGCATCATGCACAAACATGCACACATGATCTACCATACATCTCAGTAGCGCAGTACACATACAACTTAGCGCAAACGAGCATATTCAACGAGTACAGGACAAACAAACAGAGATACAAACGGTGACGCTAGCAACTACAGCGACTCCCTACACTGTTCCAGTGGGGATCAAGCGAAAAGCTTTCGTCGCCAAGGCACTCGACTGCATAAAATAAAAGCAGACGACACCACACGCACACATACACACAACGCACTTAAAACCACACACACACACCCAAGCGTCTGATTAACCCTGGCCTCAGGCCGGAAGAACAAAGTCATCTCCAGCATGTTATGTATATCACATTGCCTCGTATGCCAGCCTGTGACAGGTAAAAAACTCCCTTTTTTTTGTGCATCCTCCTTCCCCTCACCTATCAATTACTAGCAATGACGGATACATGTCAAGATGTCGCGCCCGCCCCACTGCAGTGCCTTGCCCGTGTATTCTTCCCTGGTTTCTGCGTTCTGTTGACAGTAATTCCGTTCATCGCAGATAAGGTCCTTCCCGAAACTCAGCCATCCTCGGCCGCTTTCCAGTTATCTCTTCCTGGCCTTCC
>BROE01000007.1:13145440-13178774 GCA_036571765.1 Plecoglossus altivelis
GAGAAAGAGAAAAGGACGAGGGAGAGACAAGAGAGTGAGGGGGAGGTGAGAAGGGGAAGGAGAGGATGAGAGGGGGGAGAGAGTGTGAGAGAGAGGAGAGAAGAGAGCTGATGACAAGGGGAAAGAGGAGTGGAGAGGGGGAGAGAGAGCAAGAAGAGAAAGGAGTGAGAGAGTGGAGCGAGGAGTGAAGGAGGAGGGGAGAAAGAGAGTGAGACCGGCGAGAGAGACAGAGGTAGAGAGGGGGAGAGACAGAGTGAGAGAGTGAGAGAGGTAGATTGATAGAGCAGGGTTTGTGGGTTTCAGAATGAATAAGCTGGGCAGTTTTGAGTGTGCTTCTTGCTCTCACTGTCCTTCTTCCTGAAGAGAGCCAGTCCTGAAAGTAGCCTGTTATATAGTCTATTTCTGTCTCTGTCTTTCTCCCTGACTTCCCTTCTCAATGCAGCATCTCTCTAGCCTCTCCTATGTCCCCATACCCCCCCACCCAACACCCAGACCATAGCAACACACAGTGTGCACAAGCTAATCCACACCACATTAACACACCCACGTTACTCCCACTACCACACACGCACGCCCACAACCCAACGCCACAGCACGCACTCGCCACACGCACCACCACGCACCCACATGCCCCACCCGAATGACAGTAGCACACACACACACCATTTCTTTGCAACCACTGAAATACTGTTCGAAATGTGCATATCTGGGACCTTGATTATCTGCTAAACTTCTTAAATCCACTATGTAGGTCACTTTGGATAAAGTCGCCTCCAAAAAGACTAAAAATGTACTTGACTACAAGATGGTGTCCTTGAAGTAAGTATGCATATTCAACACTGAAAATTGCATAGCTGAAAAAGCATGCAACATATGTTTGTTGCTGTTAATTTACATCTTGAAAAAAATAAAGACACTCTAAAAAAAGTAAAACTCTAATTAATCGAAAACTTATCCTCTACTAAAATTAAGTAAAAAAAGTTTTTAGGCAAGTGAGAAGGGAGGTTCGATGTTTAGGTCGTTTGCTTTGCCTTCTTACTCGGTCCCGCTAAGGCATCTGCATACTTCTAATGTTAATTGTTTTTAAATGTGTGAGAGGTTCGGTCCTGCAACTATGTGCTGAGGGGGAGGTGTGGTGTGTCAGCGCTGGATGTGTGTCAGGGGGAGGCAGCTGTGGGGTGTGTGGAGTGTGGCGGGCTGTTTCTGACAGTATGTTGAGAATGAGACTGCATACGATTAGCAGCTAGACTCACGTCGAAGGTCATGGAGAACCACACCACCTCCCGCAGACACACATGTGCAGCACACATAAAACATGCATGTGAAACCAAACAATCCTGTATCTTGGAGCCAGCAGGGAGAAAAGAGTGAGGGGGGTGGGGGGGGGAGGTGGGGGGGAAGGGGGGAGAGGGAGGAGGGTGAGGAGGGTAAGGAAGGTGTGGAGGATGAGGAGGGGGATAAGGAGCAGATCAGCGTCGTGTGTGTGTTTATGTTTGAGTCTGTGTGTTTATGTGTGTATCTCCCAGTCAGTGTGCGAGATAGAGTCAACGGTATCTGGACTGTCACTCTGATAGTATATCATCTGTTCCAGCTACTGCACTGTAAAGATGTTTGTGTGTGTTGTGGTGCATGTGTGTGTGCTGTGGGTGTGGTGTGTGAATGTGGTGTGTGTGCGTGGTGTGTGCCGTGTGCATGTTGTGTGTGCGTGTGGTTGTGTGTGTGCGTGCGTCTTGTGTGCATGTGTGTTTGCATGTGTGTGGTGTGTGTGTGTGTGTGTGTGTGTGCCCATCTTTCCGCAGGGTAATCTGACATCAGGAGTTGGACCACAACTATCAGTCAGATACACCGTCCCTGGTCAGCAATTACATTGTGGAGGTCTTGACTAGAAACAGATAACTGCATTATTCATCCACAAGATCGTATTTTCTGCAAGTATTTTCATCAAATAAAAACAACACTGATGCACTGTTTTTATTTCCCACTGTATCACTCACAGGAAGTGTGTGTTTACGCAAAAGCAATGCTGCCATTTATACGCTAAATATAGACCCTAGTTGGAAGGGTAATCATTGAATGGGGGGTTCTGGGTTCTGGGTGAGGGTGAGGGCATGGTGGAGATATTTGTGTTGGTACAGGGTGGTGTATGTGAGTAGGGTGGGGTGGGGGCTGTGAGAGGGGTGGGTGAGGGTGTGGTGTGTGTTTGGTCGGGGGGGTATGTGAGTGGGGTGGGGGTGTGTGGGGGCTGAAGGCACTTATGTTGTCCATGGAGATTCTCACATGTGGAGTGGATAGGAACATCTGACACGTCCTGGATGGAGAGGACCACATTAAATATGAATACTGTCGCCTCACAAAGCTAACTGTGCACAAGCCAGCTGCTACAGTAGCTTTGAGACGGACCTTTTTCTGGTAACAGGATACACACCCAATTGGGGCCTACAACACCACACACACACACCATCTACATACCCCACACACACACACTACAATACCCCCCCAACACACACATACTGTACTCGCAAGCGAAGTGAACATTCGCAAACCCCATTCCACAATTTCAAGTGCGCACACACACAGATGACCACACACACACACGCACACGCACAGAAGAGCACACACACACAAGCAAGAGCCCACAACACAGCAGACGAGCACACAGTCACACAGACACGCAGTCACATCACACACACACAGAGATACACATACACACAGCACGCGCACACACACACAGACGAGCACACACACACAGACGAGCACCGCACACACAACACACACAACAGACACACAAACAACCAGCACAAACAACCAGCACACACATCCACACTATGAGCACAACACAACACAAGACACAACACACAACACACCACACAAAAGAGCACACACCGACACACACACAGAAGAGCACACACACACATACACACAGAAGAGCACACACACAGAGAAGAGCTTGCACACACATATCCTTTGATACCCTCTACCCCCACACACACACATGCACCCCCCCCCACACACACACCACACACACACAACAAACACACCAACCCCCACACACACACACACCCTCTCTCTTCCATACACCATTGCCCTCCGCAGTCGATGTGACAAAAGCGACAGCAAGGGAGCATCTGACAGTTGGAAATAGCTTCCTCTACTAATTACCGTAGCAGCTAGCTAGCTTTCCTTCCATAGGGATTAGTCATTCACACTCTCTCTCTCTCTCTCTCTCTCACACACACACACACACACACCGTACACATACAAACACACTACTAATGTGTGACATTAATTCTCAGAAAATGAACACCGTTGGAAAGACAGGAATACCTTACAACACGCACAAACACGAGGATGAACAGCATCAGCTACGTTGGAATTGACACTGTTGACTGGGTGCAACTGAATGGAGCAGTGATTACGGAAGACGAAGAGCCTCATACTAGTTGTGTGTGCGGGTGTTCATGCCTGAATGAACACCCGCTTCAATCGCAGAGACGATGGAAGTGTTGAGGGGTTGGATGGTGGTATTCATATGGAAATGTAGCAACTTGGAGATGATACAGGAAGATTTACATACCGGCAGCCTAAACAGACTCCTTTCTCACAGAGATGGAGCCCAACAATGTAGTAGTCAGGGAATAAGACTGAGCTGACAGTTTATTACCATCAAGAGAGAGAAAAAAAAAAAACGATCGCTTGATCCGGGCAGGGACACGCACTGTGAACACTACTTGTGGTACTTTTCGCAACTCACGCTTGTTAAGAGGAGAGCTGAGGAGGAGGAGGGGGTTGAGAGGAGAAGAGAGGGAGAGGAGAGGGAAGGATAGACTGGAGGGAGGAAGGAAGAGGGTGGATGAAGAGAGGAGGGAGAGGATGAGGGAGAGGATAGACTGAGGGGAGGAGGAGAGGGGGGAGAAGAGAGGAGAGGAGAGGAGGGGAGAGATAGACTGAGGAAACGAGGGGGGGTGGGAAAGAGAGAAGGCAGAGAGAGGAGAGATATAGACTGAAGAAAAGGAGGAAGGGGGAGGGAGGGAGGGCTGGAGGTGTTGGGTTGGAGGGAGGAGGGGGGAGGCATGAGACTGAGAGGAGCAGGGAGGAGAGGGAGAAGAGAGGAGAGGGAGAGGAAGGGGGAGAGAGGAGAGGGGAGGAGAGGGAGATCAGAGGAGAGAAGAACATAGATGCGAGGAGTGCGAGCACATAGAGGGGGATGCACCAATGCCTTTTTATGACTCATCAGGCAAGTCTCCAGTCAACAGTTTAGGGATATCGCTCCTCCTCCTCTCCCACTGTGTGTGTGTGTGTGTGTGTGTGTGCGCGCATAGTGCAACAGTGTGTTGGTTGTCCTTTGTGTGTGGTGTGTGTGTGTGTGCGCGCGGGTGCACGTGTGTTTGTGTCCATTTGTGTGTGTGTGTGTGTGTGTGGCTATAATACACATAACATTTCGCTGTTCTCCTCCTCCCACGTAAGAGAAGAGCCTCCTCCCTCCTTTTCAACTTCAACCTTCTATTTCCTCAACCGTCCTCTTTGTTTTCCTCTCTTCTCTCTCCCATTTCTCAACCCCTGCCCTCCCCCCATCTACAGACCCCCCTTTTTAGTGTCCTCTTCTTTCATCTCTCACTCGGACACTCTGTCTCTCTCTCTGCTTTATCTTCCACCCTTCTCTGAGCTCATCTCGTTTCTAAACCAGAACATCACACACAAAGTATCATCACTGGACGTCATCCGCCAATACAGACAGGACTTCATTCACAGCAAATAACTGGACTCCCTCCGTGAGTCACAGGATCTCATTCACACAAAATGACAGGAGAAGAATTTCCGGTGTGGAACCGCACAGACAGTGAGCTGATGCCTCTTCCCTCCAGAGAGCCCTGCAGCCATCGTAACCAGGGGGGACAGGGGGGGACAAGGGAGGATGGGGGAGGACAGGGGAGGACGGGGGAGGATGAGGGAGGAGAGGGGAGGACAGGGGACGATGGGGGAGGAGAGGGGAGGACGGGGGAGGAGAGGGGAGGACGGGGGAGGAGAGGGGAGGACAAGGGAGGATGGGGGAGGGCAGAGGAGGAGAGGGGAGGACAGAAGAGGAGTTGGTAGGACCACTGCAGCAGGTACAGCCTGAGTCCAGTCCCCTGAGGCTGGCTTTCACCGGGCTTTCATGTACTGTTCTTGTCAATTATACATTTTGGGAGACAGAACACAACATACACAACCTACTCGTCCTCCAGTGTGTGAGATGAGAATCACACACACACACCAGGACACAAGGTTCTTCTGACGGTGGTTTGTCGTCTTAGAGCACCGAAGCAGACCAAGGACATCCTGGCATTATTGGTCTGTGGCCTCTGTGCCAGCCCCAGCCTCCATACAGCCCCAGCCTCCAAACAAAACTTGCCTCCACACAGCCACAGCCTCCACACAGCCCCAGCCTCCACATGGCTACAGCCTCCACACAGCCCCAGCCTCCACATGGCTACAGCCTCCACACAGCCCCAGCCTCCACACAGCCCCAGCCTCCACACAGCCCCAGCCTCCACACTGCCCCAGCCTTAACATAGCCCTGGCCTCTGAATGGCCCTGGGCCCATCACGGACCCACCCTGAGCCAGACCCTAGCCTCCCCTTGGCCCCCAACGCTGGCCTGTTGAGATCAGAGGCAGGAGAGCAGCCCACATCCTGCCACTTTCCCACCTGCTCTCCAGCCTGCTGAAGCAGGAAGAGACTATCGATCTGTGACCTTTCACGCCACGGCGTGGAGGAACGCACAACATCACATCCGCAGAGGAGAGATCATCTGAACTTTGAATCTGTTCAGTCATCTGTGCGCCTCTCTCTGTCTCTCCATTTATCTTCAGACCTGGTATCTATTTATCCATATCTTTCTTGGTCTGCAACCTCGAGTAAGGGATATTAAATCAAATGGTTTCACATACACACACACATAAACAGTCCTTAATCATTTTACCAGTTCATATTCTACCTCTTTCTTTAGAAACTGTTGGAACGCTGTTTAACCATTTTTCACACACACCGGCCAACCCACACAGTGTTCACCACCACCCCTAATGCTCCTGAATTAATCATCTTCAGAGAGAATGGAAATGTTTGGCCTGGAGGATGTGGAGCTAAACTGCATGACTTCTCCAAGACAACCTCAATCCTTCTTCTCTCTCTCTCTCGTCTCCTCCTCTCTTCTCCTCCTATCCCCCCTGCTATCTCCCCCAATCTCCCATCACCTCCCTCTTTCCAATGTCCTTCTCTTCCCCCTCATATCTGCTCCTTCCCTATCTCTCCCCCCCCTCCCCCCTCCTCCTCTCCCTCCTATCTCCTCCCCTCCAGAGTCCGCTGGCTGTAAATCGAGGGCTTCCTGGTCTGGGGCCAGGATGAATAAGTCATGGGCTTCAGCCCTGGCTTGAGGGGGTGGAGGGGGGGAGGAGAAGGGGGGAGGAGCCCCCTAAACAGAACTCCCATCAGTCGGTCCACCACCACTTCGAATGGGAGGGGGGGGACCACTATTGTACAGTCCAAGACAAAGAGACTTATTTATGCCCAATTAAAAATAACCTTGAGCTGCCACGGCACACTGGAGAGTACGAGAGGAGAGAGAGAGAGAGATGGAGAGAGAGAAAAAAAGAGAGAGAGTGAGTGTGTGTGAGTGTGTGTGTATGTGTGTGTGTGTATGTTGTAAAGTGTCCATGGGTGATCATGTGCAAGTGTGATGTGCACGTGTGTGTGTGTGTATGTGTGTGTGATGTGCGTGTGTGTGTGTGTGTGATGTGTGTCTTCATACATTTCGTAAAAGTTCTTCTCTGAAGAACTTCACTTTCTCTCTGCTTTGTTCTGTCAAACACTTCAGCCGGTCTTTGGTTAAAACATTCATCATGATCTAGCTGTCGATATTCCCACTCCCTCTGAAGTTTCAGGTTCCCAGCGGGGGGGTTTCCGGGCTAATCCGTCCTGACTGAGAGCAAAATCAATGTCCCCCTTGGTGATTAATTGAGATGCAGAGTCTCAGTCGGTGTCCCTGTGTTGTTGATCTCAAACAAGCTCAGCTTCTCAGACCTGGTTGTTGACATGACCATCTTAGGTCAACCTGGATGCAGGACATCAGGTCTGATTCAGAATCGGCTTTGTTTGTGTGTCCTAAAAACCTGCTATTCTTTGATACGGCAGGTTAGAGAGAAACACACACGACGTCCAGAGATTTGGACACCGCTGGTTTGGTTTTTGGCATCTTCTTTTGTTGCCGTCCTCCATGTGGCCTCTTGTGATTCCTTTGGAGAAGATGGTTGAGGATGGGGGGGGTGTGCGTGTGTGTGTGCGTGTGCGTGTGCGTGCATGTGTGTGTGTGCGTGCGTATGTGTGCATGCGTGTGCGTGTGTGTGTGCATGCGTGTAACTTATAACACTAAATCCTGTCAACAATTATAGTCAAGGCACTCAATCTTAATATCTCACACACACACACACAAGGACACACACACACACACACTATGACTGTGACTTCTGAAGCCCACTCTTAGATCTCTGCTTCCTGTGTACAAACAAGCTGCCAGACCACTGGAGAGAGAGAGAGGGAGAGAGAGAGAGAGAGAGAGAGAGAGAGAGAGAGAGAGAGAGAGAGAGAGAGTAAGAGAGAGAGAGTAAGAGAGAGAGAGAGAGAGTAAGAGAGAGAGAGTAAGAGAGAGAGTAAGAGAGAGAGAGGGAGAGAGAAAGAAAGAGAGCGAGAGAGGGAGAGAGAAAGTGAGTAAGAGAGAGAGAGCAAGAGAGCGAGAGAGAGAGAGCGAGAGAGAGAGAGAAAACGTGTGTGTCTGTGTGTCCTCGGAGAGAGATGTGGAGCGGAAGTTTACAGTTTTGATGAGAGGATGTTAGCTATCAGCAGGCATAGACATGACACATCCCAGCTCTGCCCCAAACACCCTTGGAGACCAGCTGTGATACTTCTGACACGCACGCACAGACAAATAAACCCACACTCTCCTTGAGACACGCACCCACACGCACGCACGCACGCACGCACACACACACACACACACACACAGCTCTGTAAACCTACGGCTTGCCAGGAACAAGCGCTGCAGAACCTGGAAAAAGACTCTGGCATAATTGATCTACTAAATGCCGCATACACACCCCACTCTGCCTCCTAGCATCAGGGAGGTGACTTATGAGCTTAGACGCACCAGCGGGCTTCCTCAGAACAAATCCATATTCAGATGTAGACTGTGGTGTAATGCGCAACATGTTGGGTCATGACTGGAGTCACGTCAAAGCACCTCTCAGAGTCTACTGTCAAGCATGTTGATCAGCGTGCCAGAGTCAACATGTGAAAGGGTGAACTGCGGCAAACTGGACGAGGATGAGACAGAGGAAGGGATGGATGGATGAGTTGATAGATGAATAACCCTCATAGGTTGTAGTAGGACAGGGTAGGACAAAGCTAGAGCAGGGCTAGAACATGGCTAGGACAAAGCTAGGACAGGGATAGGACAGGGCTAGGAGAGGGTGGGACAAGGTTAGGACAAGGCTAGGACAAGGCCAGAACAAGGCTAGGACAGGGCTAGGACAAGGCTAGAACAGGGCTAGAACAGCTAAGAAGGGGACCTAGGTATCACTGGGGAGTACTGAGGGACCAGACTGAACAATAGTACAGGAAAAAAAGCAACAGAGTAAAAAAGAGAGAGAGAGTTACATAGGGAAGACTTGTGCAGAGCAGGAAGAGTGAGTGGCTCCATCTTTATCATAACAGCAAGGCGGGGGGGGGGGGGGGGACAGTGACACTGCAGAAACCAGGAGGGGAAAAAAAGATGCCAGCAGCCTTCTCAGCAGGGGGCACCCCCGGGGTCACACGGATCTCTGTTCCCGACCGCCCTCTCCCTGTTCAAAAGGAACATTCCGTCTTGTTCTCGAGGCTGTGAGAGCATACGAGGGTGTTATCATGGCTGGTCAGCCATGGTGCAGGAAGACTGTGGTTTCAGATAGCAGGGTTGTTCTGGACTGGAAAGCCTAACTGTGGTTAGGTGTTGTTTTGTGTTGTGGTGGGTGTGAGTGGTTGGGTGTGAGGGTTTGGTTTACGCCAGGGTTGTCGTGAGCTCGTCCGTTGGGTTAGTAAGGGGATGTAATCCAGCCCTTCTGGCAGAAACCCAGCGTCCCAGTAAGCTGAGACAGGGAAACGCTGGCGGACAACCGGATTTTTAAGGAGTAGCCTTGAACCCTCCTCGGAATCGCTGCACGAACACACAGCCCTCAGACATCATCAGATCCTCTTCCAGTCACATGCCCCTTCAAAGCTTTTACTACCACACTGAAGTAGTAACCCTTAAGACAGATCCCAGTTGCACAGCACAGAGACCAGAGCTCAGGTTGAGGTAGATGCAAACTGCTGATGGGGGGGGGGTGTCTGGTGTGTGAGAGAGAGACCAGAGAGGCCTCTATCTAAAGTATGTGCTGCTTTAACAACCATCATGTTTGAGACTGCTGACTGGAAGAAGAAAAGAAAAACAAGCTGGAGACGACAGCAGGTATGCGATCCTCTAGGGTCCATTGTTCAGACGCATGGCGCTCGCTAAAGAGATGGCGTTGTGGAATACCAGTGAATAGACGGAAGTCACAGAAAGTCCCAAACGCCGGGCGTCCCTGTGGATGCTGTTGTGCTCTCGTAACACACCCTGGTGGCTTATTATGCAGCCATGACGTCACGCAGTCCAGCGCTAAACTACGGAGACCCACAGATAGGACAGACATGAGACTGTAGAGTCAAGTGCCCTTCACACACACACACACACACACACACACACACACACACACACACACCAGACAACTGTTACTGCGCTGTCATTAGCAGTATATTAACATAATTCAAGGGTTTCAAAGCAAGCTCTGCCTTTATGTCTCTGTTCAATTTAGATACTTTTGTGGATATTAAACACAAAGTCTCCTTCAGTCAGTGCCCACCGACTAACCACATTCAATACATGTTAAACATCGCCCTCTAGTGTCTATGTCCTGAACCCAAGTGGGAGAGCACACGAGCACGCATTAACACGTACACACACGCACACTCAAACGTACCCACACACACACACACACACTGCAATCGATATCCACAAGAGAAACACACAGTCACCGACTAATTGGAATCAGCGTGCTCCTGCAGCAGGCCAGTTGACCCAGCGGTACCACTTGTCTTGCCAATGTACGTCAGTCCGGTAGCAGTTCTCCCTTTGATTCTGCGTTTCAAGAGCAGCAACTCCATTACCGCGGCGATGAGCGCGGTCTGATGTAAGTGGCCTGAGCCCCTAAGCAGGGCGACATGACTCAGCGGTGACTCACAGGATGTGGCGTTTACGCAAGTCGGCTGTCGCCCTGTGGTGTGTCGTGCGCGGAGCGGTTGCGGGGTTCGGCTTGTAACCTCATCATGAGGAGGTGTGAGTGTGTGTGTGCGCGTTTGTGTGTGTGTGTGTATGTGTGAGAGAGAGAGAAGAGGGTGGGGGGCGAGTGAGGTAATAATTCTGCCATGGCTGATGTGTCACTGTTGATTCAGGAGAAGAAGCAGACATCTGGCTCTGAGCCAGCCTGAATATGAATACAGGTGATCCATGACAGGAGATATGCGCACACACGCACGCACACACACACACACACACACACACACACACCAGTGGAAACACAACGTGGATCCTATGTCATTATCGTCAGCGGGTGTCGAAAGTGGTAGAGGAGTCCACGCGTAATGAATGCTTCCCAGGTGCAGCACTTGTACGTTATCTTACTCAGCGCTATCACAACACGACTCCCTGATGGAGCGCAGGGCAGCTAACAAGGCCAGGCTGTGCAGGACACGCTCCGCCAGCTGAACAGCAGCAGCTGGAGATAAAAGGTGCAGGAGGGTCGTTTGAGTGGGCGTCGGGACGGAGTTTCCACAGCCTGACGTCGGCATCCAGGTTTCAGAAAGGTTCTGCGATGGTCACAGAGACGTTCGAGTCAAAGTCGAGTGAAGCTTGAAAGCTGCTAGAAGTTTCTCCTGGTCTTCCCTCCTTCAGGTTGTTTCGTTTTTTTTTTGTTTTTTTTAAGGTGGTCTGAAGATTGTGAACGTCAGGGGCGGGCGGCTGTGGAGCGGTAAGATGCCTTCTCTGTGGCTGGTCAGGGATGCGGTCAGGAGGTTCCACAGGGAGCCGAGCAAGGCTTTCCACAAGCACCGCTCGTTCAGCTCCTCCTCCCGCTCCTCCTGCTCCTCCAGCTCCTCCTGCTCCTCCATCCATTCAAGAGATGTCCTCTCCGAGAGACAGCTATAGCTTATGGCTCCTCGGGGGAATCACTCTGACACTCTCCCATTCCTGCTGACTCACCGCTCCCAGCGGTCAGGGGAACACAGTGATTAAGGTGCGCACGTGTGCGCACGTGTGCGCACGTGTTAGTGTGTGTGTGTGTGTGTGTGTGATTTACAACCAAGCCGGTTTGGCAAGCATTTAGGTCTCAGTGGCTAAAAATAAAGAGATTAGCTATAAACAACATCCAGACTACAAATCTCCAAGTCCCCCTTCGACTGTCCTAAGAAAAGCACCAGACAGAGGATATTTGCTTGATAATAGAGACGGAAGGAAAGGGAAGCGTTTGAGCCAAGAGGTTTGGCTCGTGCTGCTACCACACTGAGGTTTAAATCATGTTAAGATGTTCTCTTCGAAGTCAGCAAACGAGGATAACAACTAGATCCACATGTAACCTTTCTTTCCTTATCTCAGATAAACCACAGTAAAAATGATCTTCGCCAGTCACACCCACACGCTAGCAGAACCCATAAAATTGGAAGCGCTTTAAAGTCTTTATTCAAAATGGCTGTTGGAGGCAGATGGATTTGCCCTGGGATATCACTCTAAAGAGTATTGAGCCCTGGCCTATTAGAAAGGCAGATAGCATAGCCTTCAAATAGCCTGGTGGCATTTTGAAACGTATTACCAGTTTAATAGTGCACGCCTGTAAACCACATCCCCAACTGTGATGTCACGTCTGCTGCCACCAGAACTGCGACAGTCCCCGGCGAGACCACAAGAGAGACGAACTTGCCGCAGGAAAAACAATAACACGCGTACACACATTTGTACGCAAACACGCTTGCGGACCTGCGAAACGGGCGAACCAGGCCCGCACCACTGTCAGAGGGAGTAGGAAGAACACGGACAGTCTTACCCTTTCAGATCCTCGTGCGTGTGTAACCCTTGTGTGTCCATCAGGGGTCCAGAGGTGGACGTGCTCATCCAATCATGGTGTCCTGTGGCCCAGCCCTACAGACACACAGACGGGAGAGGGTAGTTAGCAGCTGACGGAGGGTTCGGTGGGTAAGTGTCCACCTGGGGTGGATCTTGTGGGCTTAGAGGGAGGAGATCCAGGATGACCCCTGGAGCTGAGTGATGAGTGTGGGGGTCATTAGGAGCTTCAGCCTTCTTTCAGGAGACCTCGGTCAGGCACCCCCTAATCTCAGGGTTCACTACATCTCCCCCTTTACCTATCACCTCTTATCTTCTCCTATTCTCCCCCTCGCTTTATCTCTCTCCATCTCCCACTGGGTCTCTCTCTTGACTTCTTCACCTCCTTCTATCCCTCCATCTCCTCTCCTCCCCCATATCCTTCTCTGGTCTCTCCAGGGCTCTATCTTTGAGGATAGAGTTCCAAGTTGTTGTCCCCGAGACCAATGATTTATCACGCTGGTAATCTCTCAACCTATCTGGACTGTAGCCTCTCTCCTACTCTCACTCACTAACCCTGAGCCTGGAACACAAGCCTAGAATATTTGGGGTTAGGGTTAGGTTCCGGCAAACTCTATCCCTGATCTGACAAGAGGTGTGGTAGCAAAGTCACAGCATGCCTCAGGGTCACTGCTAACACTAGCTGTAACCATAACCCTATTCCCAGGATTTTGTGGGTTAGGGTTAAATTAGAGTTCCGGTTAAGTTCTGGATAACCCTATCACTAATCTGACAACTGGTATGAGGTGAGGTGTGGTAGTCACAGCGTGCCTCAGGGTCACAGCTAACCCTAACCGTAACCCTAACCGTAACCCTAACCTGAGCAAGCCTACGCACAACAAACTTTCCTTATGATCGTCCTACAAGTAACCGCGCACATTTCTCTTCCAGCCAGCATCCACAACTTCTCCACACACATTTCTCCAATACAATATCTAATGCTATGCGTGTGTTAATGCTGCTGTATTATACAAAGAATTATTCATCAGGCCCAGCACCTGCTTAAGGTGTTCCACAGTGGTGAGAACTCTGCTTGGCACCAAGCTGACTGAGCAATTAGCCTCAGCATCTGCCTGAGAGAGGGGGAACTTTGGGTTGAACTGAGAGGCGCTCTGTCCTTTGGAGCACATATGACTCAGCCTCAGCTGTATACGAAGCCTGAGATGCTTCTAGAAGCAGGTGTGGTCCAGCTGCAGGGATGGAACCCAGAGGATTTATAAACAACATACTAACGCATACACAGATACAGGTGCGGAGAAACTCGCTTCCAAACTGTTTTGACGAGGAAGGAATCGAGGAACGAGGAAGTCGTGTGATGGAATGCGTTTTCACCTGTAATTTCACTTGTTTACATCGTCAGCAATGTCAGAGAGCTTGCTCAGAATAACTGCATCCTCAAGCAAAACAACTTCTTCTAAGATGTAAATACGGCGGTTTTGCGTCCCTTAGCTGTCATGTGCTTTGAATATAATCGCCGAATATCAACAGTTCTCAAGCTTTCTTCATCTCCTCTTCCCACGACCCTGGGGGGTCTGTGAATGTTACATAACAGGACTATAAGAGGATATGCAATGTCCCGCAAGATGCCTCTATAAGTTAAGTGCCACTAAATTGTTTTTCCATTCCACCCCCCAGAGGGTGGTCTTATTCGGTAGTCTTAGACTCTGTCCAGACTCCACACCACCTTCTCCTCCACTAACCGTCTCTGGAGAAGAGGAGGAGAAGGAGAGTACTCGCTGAACCGCTCCTCCCAAGATTTCTTGCATTTTTTTCTCTTTGACTAAGTTTTTCTGGGAGTTTTTCCTTGTCTTCCTTGAGGGTTTCAGTTAGTTGAAGGGCAGTTCTATGGGCGTATGTGAAGCCATCTGTGATGTTGCTTGTAAAAAGGTTCTATACAAATAAAGTTTGATTTGATTCTCCCCACGGTCTTTGTGATCTCCTAGTCGTCCGTCTAAGTCATACTGATCTGTGCTGTAACTCCTGGGATTGAGAAGCTGTGGACTAACCAATCTATTAAACATACACAGGAAACAGCTGGATCTCTGATGCACTCCTTTAGCCTCCTCTGTCCTGTGTGAGTCTGGGCATGAGTGTATGTGTGGGCATGAGTGTGTGTGAGTGTGTGTGTGAGGGTATGTGTGTGTGTGTGCGTGTGCTTGCTTGCATGTACAAAACGAAGTCTGTGTGTGTGTGTGTGGTGAGAGAGAGAGAGAGAGAGAGAGAGAGAGAGAGGAGAGAGAGAGAGAGAGTATGTGTGTATGGTTATGATTGTGTGTGTGTGTGTGTGTGTGTGTGTGGATACGTGTATGTGTTTGTCTGCATGCCCTCAGGGCGCCAGCCTTGCTCAGGAGCAGGAGGTGTTAATGCGTGCCCTGACAGAGAAACAGCATGGAGAGAGAGTGGGAAAGAGAGAGAGAAATAGACAAAGAGACATAGAGAGAGACAGAGAGAGAGAGAGTGAAAGAGACAGAGAGACAGAGAGAGCCAGACTTAGAAATAGAGACAGACAGACAGACAGTTAAAGTACACAACAACCTGTGGTAATAGTGATTTACAGTTCTCCTGAGTACAGGGTGACATTTAGCACCTTTGATATCCCTCACATTTCCATGGGCATATGAGACACATCAGATTGAGGCTTGTAAAGCCGGTGTGTGCTAGAGCATGGTAAACTGATCTGAGCTACTCAGCAGAGCAGGAGGGCTTCTTTCCTGTTTGTCATTTATCCCTGTCATCGCGTTAGATAGGTCTGGTCCGACTATGACATCATTTCTTGTCGGGCGACAAAGGAAACCCCCTTGTGAACTGGAATCCCCTGTCACATGACCTTAGAATCCTCTTCCACCTCCCACCCACACACAGGTTTTCCTGCACATACACACACACACACCTAAACATTATAGACGCACATAGGTCTTCATGTAAACACAGACACAAGCAGACACAGGCACTGTTTCTTTTACAGAAACACACACAATACATTCACAAGTATGAACATCCCACACACTACTATATATTTCTCCCTATTCTCTCTCTCACTCACACACACACACACACACACACACACCTCTATCTCAAACACACACACATCTCTATCTCAAACACAGATTCAAACACACACACACAGTTTTGGATTTCCCTTTTTCTCCAAGACAATCGTCTGCTTGCCCTAACTCTTTCCTGACCCTATTGTCAGAGCTGTCATTTCCACATGTGCGCCGGCCATAAAACGAAGAAAAAAAACTGCCTAGTCCGCCTAGAAGCATCCCTTTCCTGAGCAGAGGGGTCACAAGCGCTCTGCTATAAACACAGGACACACCTTAACCAAACTGCTTCCTTCACTCCATACCCTACTTACCCTCAACCTTGACCAATGCGACACATTTCTCTCATTTATAATGAATAAACGCGGACATCAAATGGGGTAAAATGTTTGCGTCATCAAGTTTACTTTTTATAGATGATCATGTTAAATGAGGAAGTGAGTCACAAGAGTTGAGTTTTACTCATTCGGTTTAATTAAATGACAGATTGTAGTGTAACACCTGTTTTCCTTGCGTTTGCTTGTTGTAAAATCTCGACTAAAACTTGTATGCGCAAGATTATCGGTGGAACGGATTTAGTGTGTTGCCTAGTTGAATAGAAAAGTTGTCCATTGTATCCAACGTGCCATAGGCTGTGTTTCCGTACCATCGTCATGACAACAGTGTACGCAAAAGTACTGGCCTTTGGAGACACTAAAGCTCACTTGAATTATAGCTTTCATTAGCCTACTTCACTGCGAGCTTTAACTCATTTATTTTACACATGTTGTATGAAACTATTTCGTAAAAACACAATTGTATCTGGTCAAACTATTGCAAGTAAAGTGAACTTCTTTCAGAGTCCACCACAACACATTAATAAGGATGTTTTCACTCATCACATACCTTCTTGACAAAGAACTTCTCAAACAAACTCCTTCAAGGGAATTTCCGTCCTCCTTTACAAAGCAACTGTTTCAGAGCGTTTTTAAAACGTTTCCAAACAAACATCCACACTGGTAAACTGTCGTTGAAGTCAAATTAAAATGAAAATTAACTATGGCACAACGCAAAGTGTGAAAACCAACAGTCTAACTTTCTCCGCCCAGTTACTCTCATTCGGCCCCGCGTTTCATCCCTCAAAGGATCAACGCTCCGCCTCGATTCTATTCTATTGCTGGCACACAAACCGCATGCACTACCTTCATTCCATTTCCCTATGTTTTCATTGTGTCTATTTGTTCCATTAACGTCAAACGGCTGTGGTTATTAAAGATTATAGCCTGAGAGATCATCAGATTAGTCTATTGATCAAGGTTTAAAAGGCAACCCCCAAACGTAACAGTATAAGAATACAAATACTGTTTAACGAGTACCCAGCGGTCAGGATTGGTCATAACTTCACTGAGTATAATCCTCTGGTTTGAATTTTCCCTGGTTCAAACAACCCGGGTGACACCGGCATTACGGAGATTATCCTCGGTGTTCACAAAAAAATCTCACGTTGTGTATTGTCCGTGTACCGGCGAACAAAGTTCATAAGATCGTTTAACGGTGGCGTTCATGCTTGGCCAAATTCTTTAAATTGTGCTTTAATAGGAGCTCAATTTAGACTGACATATTATAGTCTAATTAATCTCCTACTGCCCATTAAATCGTTGAGTTAATGCGAAGCGTTTCTTCAAATAAAAGGTAGCCTTGCTGAAGAAATTCTTCAGCCAACCGTGCAGAACTCTCTTCAGGTAGACATTTAGATTCAGACAAAATGTTCGTTTTAAATGTTATAGACTATATTTATAATGATTGCAATGGAAGTAAGATAGAGGGTTGTGGAAATGTTATATTTTTATATATAAAGTTCCACATTTACTCGGTAAGGTCAAATACAACACGTACACGACTTCAAATATATATGGTGCCTATACCTTACTTTTTAAATAAAAGCATATTTAGCTACAATTATTTAACAATTGTTCGCTAAACAATTGCTTGAATTACTCAACCACAATTTGGTTGCTTATGCGATAAGAGACAAAGCTGTTGCTTATCAATAAATTAATAAACATGTTGATGAAGTTGTTGTTTTTTTTACCTTTCTTGATCTTGCATTTTCGATATTGGCGTGTAATCATTCTTTGTTGATTTATTTATTGATTAGTCTATGTTTTGTTTTAGGTCTAATTGTTTGACCTTGATTGATTTACCGGCTCGGGCCTATAATATGTACAAATCGACTTCAGGCCTTTTCACACGACTAATTGTTCCTCACAATAGTGAGCTTTCACACACTTACCACAAGAGAACGCTGTAAGCTATGAAATGTTCAGTGCAACGTTCACGTAACTTTGCCTCTGGCTCGACAGGAAGAGCATAATATAGTAGTTGTAAACGAACTATAATAAATGTCTTGTGCTGGAAAATATGGAAACTAAGTATGAATCGCGAATACAAATATACCTGAAATTATTTGATACTGGCACAACCAATGGCATAACAGCCGAATTGTGTTAATAGAGGACATACACCAACAAAATGTGTACCTTTAATGTAACTTCTTAATCGTTTTTTGCTATTCTGTAAGTTTCTAGTGTGCGTTTGCCTGTTTACAAGTGTTTCGTATATTTACTGTTCAATTGCTTGACGCTAAATTCAAACACGAAATCTGTAAAACGATGACGATCCCGGATATCCTCATTGTTGAAATAAATGGCACTATGGGAAATTGTGTTCTTCTGTCCGTATTCACGAATAGATGTTACGGACGATTTACCATGCAAGCACCACTATGTAGTTCACACAACGAACAAAGCGTACGCTGGCGTTTTATTTGCTCCATAGAGATTCTCTTTCCTGGGGTTTTTGAGGTAACGTACATGATCACTTCAGTTTTCAATACCGAAAGCTAACTGGATGGACTGGAAACATTATATATAGAACAGCAAGTAGGCTAAAGCCCGTATTTAAAATATGCATTGGAGTGAGAAGGTAGCGTTGAGAAGAGTAGACGGCAGCTAACGCTTGCCAAACTACATTTCCAAAAAATAACTTCTCTTTGGATGATACGAAAAGTTACCACGCTCGACACTCACAAGGCGGTATTTGTGGTCGGATTCTGAGGTAAGACTATTTTCGACATATAGCGTGTAAATATAAATAGACTGGCTGCTGACAGTATCGATAATGCCGGTTCAAAATCGTTTTATACTGCTGTCTTTGTGTACTACAGGGAGACTCAGGCGTTTTAATCTCTCACGGTCTCATGCCTTGTCATGGGTTACGTCGAAAGACTAAGGAAATATGAAATTGTTACATGGTTTTTGATATCAGTTTTCTTCTGAAACTTTATTGCAACTTCTCAGGACGATTAGTTATTTAAAAAATGGACTCTTTCCTCACTCTCCTTTTGCGAGTCGATATTTGCCCTGGATGCCATATGGTTTACCACAAACAATTGCAAATATGTCGATTTCATGCAGTACATAGCCTATTTAGGTGTAATGTGGGTTTATGGTTTTCATTCGGAGGATGTGTCTCCCTTGACGGTGATGGGCTATTTCTTCTGAAGGTACCATGGCTTCACAGTTGACAATCTTCCGCTTTCCCTCTATTGAACTCTGATCTCTATTTTTCCACACACACGAGGGAGGCTATTACACACACACACACGCACACACACACACACACACACACACACACACGCACACACACACAGCTGGTATATTTTGATCTCTTTGGGGCATCTGACACACTAGAGACAGGTGTATCTTAGAAACAGGTGCAGTCATAACCATAACAAACCGTATCAGTTCTGTCACTACAGGCTTTGAAAGACAAAGCTTTTATTCACATTTTCACAGAATGTTCTGAATCTTCCAGTTGGTCCTCAGGGTCTTGGCAGTTTATATGTCCTGGTTTAGAATTCAAATGTGCCGTGTAGCTCTTTGTCCTGTAGCATAATGTCAGTGTCACATTGGAAATGGGTATTTTCTCAGAATTGATTTAAAGTTTCGTCTACGCTACCTATAGTTGCTGCTTTCAGTTGTTTCTCTGGAAAATGACGTGTAGCAGCCGAGTTCAACCAGTTTAGTATTCTCTACGTGCCAGCAAAGACAAGGAGGCCTGGCCTCAACACACAGGTGACTTGTGGAGTTGTCAATTTCCTTCTCTAGAACTGTGATTTGTACATAGTACCTATTGTGGTAAAATTCTCCAAAAGAAAGGTGTGTTGTGTCTAATTCATTGGAATTCCTGTAAATGATCTATGTTGAAAGGGATGTCAGATACAAGGAAGATAAACTGGTTTGTGGAGTTTCCACATTTTGCTGATGAACTTTAGAATACAAAATGTCACAGTTTCAGTTGTTGGACTTGGGTTTCTCATGCTGTTCCCCTCAACAGGGTCATCTGTCTTGTCCTTAGGATCATTTGAGTTAGGGTCGGAAAAGAAAGCCAGCCTCTTTGACACCGGAAGTGATTTCACGATCTTCTGATGCAGTCCTGCTAATGACTGAGTTGTGGTTTAACTGTTGGGACTATGCACAGCAGGTTGACTTTGGGAGGGGAGGGGGGAGGAGGAGGGGGAGAGGGAGGGATGTTAACCATGCAGTGTCGCAGAACCAAACCCCAGAACACAGAGGACATAGAGGGGGACAGGAATGAGGTCAGCTTGGTGGAGGAGGAAGAGGAGGAGAGGGAGGGGGAGGAAGAGGAGGAGGAGGAGGAGAAGAGGGAGAATGAGATGGAGGGGAGGAGAAGAGGGAGGAGGAGGAGGAGGAAAGGGAGAAACAGGAGATGTAGTATTTCATCTTCTCTTGTTAATGCAAGGAGACAGTTGAGCAATGATGGTTGGTGTAGTCTCTCTCTCTCTCTCTCTCATAACTCACATCTCCCCCCTGGGCCAGAACACACAAGACATGACATGTCTTCAAGGAATTAACCAAATGACATGGACAACGTGACAACTTGAAGCTGATTTACTGTATCAGGAAGACCTGAAGGTTGGGTGACGTTACAATCAAAATCACCTTCGCCTTGTCTTCCTAACTGATGAGAATCAAACGGCATCAGCAGTCTCTGTGTTGCCCGGTTAAGTAAGACTTGTATCCTTTGTTAGAGCGGATTCATCCTTTTTGATATCTTGAACGCACCCTCAGCGTTCACTGGTCGACATCCAAAGTGCGCATGCGCGCTGCTGACTCGCAGTAATCTGCTGTTAGCAAGAGATTGCATCTGCGTCCACTGGATTTGTCAGAGAGGGAGAATTAAACCCCATGGAATTTTTTTGTTGTTGCTACATAATGCAATGATAATATCCCTCAGTGCAAAGACGTCCAGGCCCCAATGATGGAGCATTGCAGGAGGGGTAGTGTTTTATTTCCCAGGCGACAGCGGTGCCGGAGCGAGGATGTATCCTAATAGAAGTCAACGGGGATAAGAATCCATGAACGTTGAAATCCTATAGCAATGGACCAGGCGGAATACAAAAGCATTGGCGAAAGAAAACATTATGGATGAGATTTCTTACTAGCGGGTTTTTTTTCTTCCTTTCTCTTCTTTAGTTTGGCTTCTGTAGGCTGTGAGCAACCCTGAGTTCAATAGCCTAGGCTACCTACCGTTAGATAGATCCCGAGACGGCACTGGAACCGGACAGATAGCTCGTTAAATAGAATGTTTCAAGAAATCCGGTTAGTTGCCAAACCTCGCACCGTCTGCCCCAGCTGAGCACTCGACTCGTCAAATTGTAGTTTAACGCGAAACATCAACTACGCTGCAATGATCATGAGCTCAAATAGCGGATTCTCTGATAGTATATTGGCTCATCCGTTGTCGGCGGTTTAAACTAGCTAACATTTATGTTTCTTTAGCTTATATTCGATTCAGTATTAAGTGTTGTTGTGAAAGTAAGACTTTGGCGAACGTTTCAGGGGAGTTTTGTGGATTGGTATTCAAACAGACGTCTTTTGTTGGTTGTCTCACCCAAGAATGCACAGTCTCTCGGGCAGTCATAGTTCTGCATTATGAGAAGGACGGGTCGGCCCACTAAGCTGTAAACCTCAAGCGGATAAACGGAACCAGCACTATCCGCTAGAAATGAGTCTATGTATTCAGACAGCGTAAATCAAGATCTCTCTATTCACGCCTTCTCTGCATTGGTAAAAGACTGCAGTTATTTAGATGGGGTTTTTAGAATGACTCCTGGGATGTGGCATTGCAGACCATTCAGTAGTGTTGATCTTTGTAAACAGATTTGATGTGCGCTTGTCAATTATTTGGAATAATATTGGTGTCATTGAACTTCATGGTTAAATTGGCCTTGTAATAGCTCAGTTGTGTTCCTGTACATGGTCTGTTTCCTGTTCCCTCGCGAACCCAACGCTGCGAGTTATGAGGGTGAAGTTGCGTGTGTACCAAGTACAGCAGGGTGTTCTTCCAAGGTTCTGGGGTAATCTGCAGGAACAGCTGTGGTCCCGTGTTGAAATTTGAAAGATGAGCTATGCTTGTATCCAAGCAACCAGTATGCCAGAACAGAGCCTGTAGAATCACGGCGCTCAGCTTACGGTCAAGAAAACCACGGTCAGAGATACTTTTCCAAAAGGATTGAAAGTAACTTTCCTGTGCTCTGTGAATGACCAATTCAACTCTTCTGGACTCAGGAGACCTTGCATCCACTCCCCCCCCCCCCCCCCCCCCAAAATCCAACTCATCTACAACTCAGCATTGACGGTTCCCAAGGAATGTTGGTACGGAGGCCCCTTGTTCCTTGTTGTCTGGGTCATCCTGCGTGCGAGCCACGAAGAAGATGCCCATCAGAGCTCGCAGCAGGAGGCACCATCAACACCTGCTTCTCACCCCCAAGAGGGGAAGCAGACTGGAGTCCAAGTGTTCTGAGCCAGGCTCAGCATTTCCCCTGGTTCACCCTGAGCGCTGTGCTGTGTGTGGGACTCAGAGCCGCCCTAGATCAGCTGTGAAGGACGTTGTTTCGTCGGACGTTTTGAAAAGAGAAATGGAGGTTTGCAATGACTGACAGCCCCTGAGTGGGGCTGTCCATTTGGCTCTGCACCCCCCTCCTGCCCCCCTGGGCCTCCTGCCCCCAGGCCTCCCGCCTCCTGGGCCTCCAGCCCCCCTGGGCCTCCAGCCCCCCTGGGCCTCCTGCCCCCCTGGGCCTCCTCCCCCCAGCCTCCCTTTTTCAAATTGACTCTGTGTATCGAGTCTCTTTCTCTGACACCTACTTGCAAGAGACGAAGACAAGGGCCGTTAAAGACCCCCCCCCCCCCCCCCAAAAACCGTATCCCCCCTCCCCTTTAAAGTCCATCGTCGTGGCGATGGGGAGCTCCGCCTCGTCTCTGACGGCGGAGACGGAGTCTGACCATGGGTTCCGCAGCACCCCGTACTCTTCGTCGCCTCCTATTGGCTGGCTCCGAAACAGCCACAGCAGCCCCGTGTGGGGCACCACCTTCATCACGCGGCAGCAGCAGGCGCCAGTGCCGCACCGCGAGCGCAGGTAAGGGCCCGTGGCGCCGACCGGGGGAGGGGGGAGGGGGATGGACAACACCTCACGCCGTCGCGCTGGCGTCCTCTGGAGACGGTCGGGGGCATGTCTGGGGCAAGCCGGCATGTTCTGTTGCCACACCGTCAGGGAAGAACTAGGCCATGTACTGCTAGACTGGGGAGAGTGTGTGTGTGTGTGTGTGTGTGTGTGTGTGCGTGCGCGTGCGCGTGTGTGTGTGAGTGTGAGAGAGGGGGGGGTGGGAGCTGTGTTTGCCTCTAGGAGTGTTTACAGTGAGTCTGAGGGTGGTTGCGCAGGTGTTGTGAAAGAAAGGTGTTTGTCAGTCTGGTGCTTTGAGACTGAGGTTTGTCTGCACTGGGCCCCCATTCACTATCTTTAGCAATCTGTGCTGGCTCTGTGCTGGCAGTGCCAGCCTGGTGCTATAATAGACTGTCCCCTGTTCCTTGTCTAACTTACTTTAGCCTAGCATGACATAACCAAGCTCTTCTGAATGTAGGGCTGACCGCCTGCTCTTACAGAGTCTGACTAAAGGCAGATCAGATCTGACGTCCAATCAAAGTTCCAGTTTGAGTGTTTTTGGTTTGATGTCCAGGAAGTAGCTAAGCTGGATTTGACATCTGAAATGCCCCCCCCCCCTCAGCCCCTTGAGTGGATTGCACAGCCTATTAGATTTATTGGAACCCACTTCTTTGACCCTGAGGTAAACTCGCCTGGCGATGAACTTGCACGGTGGCAATGTTTTCGGTGGGACTTTGCCCCTAATCCCACCCCTGATAAGATCCTGTCATCGTCTGAGTGTTTCCGAGCACGCAGCACTGGCTTTCGCCGGCCATCGTTTGACCTCTGCGAGATGTGCCGTCCAATAACAGATGGGCGCTGTGCAGATGGCAGAGTCTCTCTCGCAAACTGACCACTAGTGAAACCTCCCAACAATCCACCAGTCCCCCCCCCCCCCCCCGCGGCCCCCCGCCACCCCCTCTCCCTCTCAACATCTCGTTGGCACAGTAAAGGGAAGGCCTTGTCGCGTAACAAAATCAATCAGACCCGAGCGGTTCCAGAGAAGGCCGCCTCTTTGTGCTGCTTTCAAACGAGCTCGGTCGGTTTCTCCTCGGGGCTTTTGTGTGCAACGTGAAAGCTTCTCTGGATCTCTCCCACGGCGTCCTCATGTTCGCCTCCTGAGTCATCGACCGTCCGCGTCCAGAGACGCTACAGAGGAATGGCGGTAAAGGATGTCTTCCTTACCAACCTATCGCCTCAGCTCGTCGTTTTCTGAAACAATGGGATCTCTTTCCCCACACACACACACACACACACACACACACATACATACACACACACATATATACACACATACACACACACACCATCCCCAGAGCAGGGACTTCATCTCCGCCCTCCCCAGGGGGTCTCGGGGGGGGCACGCTGGCCTTGGTTTAGTCATCCTCTGCCAGCCTAGCAGCGCTCGTCTCCTGGAAGAGGAACCCGAGGGTTGCTATCGACCTCTTCCTGAGGATTGAAGGGATTGCTGAGTCACCGGGGAAACTATGCTCCGGTTGTTTGTTATTGATTTGCAAAAGGCCTATCGAATAACCTTACAATGGATGTCATTATTTATTCAGATTGTCTTCCTGTAGTTCTTTCACGTTTGTTCACCGCTGCCTGGCTGCTCGTGTCAGTGGTTACTCTGGAATCGTCCTTCCAGGAAGTCAGAGACTCTCAGGAGAGGTGAACTTGATATCCCAGCAGTCGACTTGTACAGTTTAAAAGGTATTAGGCCTCTGTTATTAGGAGCTCTTTGTAGTGGCCCATTATTTCAGTCCACACACACACACACACACACACAAGCATATACACACAGACTGACACACACACACAAATGCACACAGACTGACACACACACACACACACAAACATATGCACACAGACTGACACACACACACACACAAATGCACACAGACTGACACACACACACAAATGCACACAGACTGACACACACACACACACAAATGCACACAGACTGACACACACACACAAATGCACACAGACTGACACACGCACACACACACACACACACACACACACACACACTTGTTTGGGAGGCAGACAACCGCACCGTCTGTCTGCTGATGTTTGCATCATACAGTCATCACTACTGTGTCAGAAGACCCTCTCCCACTGTGTTCGAGTGCATCCCCATAGCAACAAGCCTCCGTTTCCATCACCAATCAGACTTCAGCCTCAGTCGGCCGAGCTCACACACGCACACACACACACACAAACACCCTCTGCATACTCTCAGACTCTCCCCACACTGCTGTTGGGAGTGTGTCAGCACGTGCGCACACACACGCACACACACACACACACACTGAACGCTGTTTCTCTGACAGCACCGCTTTTAGAGGCATTGTTCAGTGGTTCCTCGAGCATGACACTCAGGCAGTAGTGCATGAGTATAACAAGGTTATGCAAACCCAGCTGAGCTGTGGCAGAGCATCAAATATGGAAACAACACTTTGAGCTCGGCTTCAATTCCACCCATTTCCGTGCGTCGACTGGAGCTCTTTAACACGCTGCCCCGGTGACCCAAACACTCCACCTTTTTGGAGTTGTGGATCCGCCATCAGACTGTTGTTTGGGTGAAACCCTGCTGATGCCTTCAGGAGTTTCTGCTTCTCGTGGTCGGAGCTGTTCTCACCAGCCTTGACAAGCGTCGCTGGACTGATTTCTTATTTTGCCAGAGGCAGCCTGTGTACACTCCTGACGTGTACAAACAGGTATGTTGTGTCAGAGCCCATGCTGGTAAGGCAGAAAGGTGTTGAACCGATCTGGATTCTTCCCTGAAATCCAAGCTGCCTTACGGACAAGCTGTACCAATCAGAGGACATCCCCGCGCGTCTAGACAATTGTGCCACGGTGGCTATTCATCATCATGAGTCATCGTTTTTCGCAGTTTCAGTCCACCTAGCGTGAAGTTTGTCACCGACGCACCCAGCGAAACTTTGCATCTCTTTCTGTTTGTGTTGCCGCTCCTGCCCTGAGCACGAGGAAGTCTCAGTTCCTCTTCAGTCTTTCTGCTTCTCTCTCCCCCCCCCCCACTCGCCCCCCCCCCACCCCCCCGAGATCTGAGCACTCTGTCTGCCCCACCATGATGGATGCTTGTGTTTGCCATGGCTCCATTCCACTAGCTCGCTTCCCTCTAATTGGATTAAATCGGGTCCACTTGGATTTCGCTAACATGCTCACTAGGTCGTGTTTAGGTCTGAATGACTCCAGTGTTGCGTCCCCATTTGCTCGTTCCTGACTCCCCTGTCTGGACTCTTCCCAGGCTCACCCAACGAATGTAGCACGCACGCTTTCGTTCACTCACAGCGCATTGTCTACGGAAACAAATCCTGTTGGCGGTGTGGTGGAGGAAATTCTGTATTTTTTACCTCCAGGCAAAAAATACAATTGCAAGAGTTTTCTGTCCTGTTGCCATGGCGATCCTAACACATGCCGAAGTGTTTTAATCTGAGGCAGTGTTCTGCGCCTTAGCGTATGTGGCCCGTAGGAGAACAGACCAGAGCGGGTTCCTCGTGCGGCACTCGGAGAACACCTCACGGCTCCTGTGCTTGGTGGACAGGAGCCAATGCACCAGCTTGCGGCGACTGAATAACTGATCTTTCTCAATGAGCGTTGAGCTCAGTGGGTAATAGAGGGACTGTTGGCTGTTGGCGTGTTCTGGTTGAGAGTAAATCCTGGATACAGTGCTGTGTCAGCACTGCAGCCAGGCCGACCTCGCATCCGGGTGCCAAAGCACACCAGCACCCCCACCCTCCCCTCTTACATTCCACTTCCTCTTCCCTGCTCTGCATCACACTGCACCCCCCCAATCCATCTTCCTCCACCTGCTCTGCATCACACTGCACAACCCTGCTCGCCGTCCTCCTCCTCCTCCTGCTCTGCATCACACTGCACCCCCCCAATCCATCTTCCTCCACCTGCTCTGCATCACACTGTACCCCCTGCTTCACCTTCTCCTCCTGCTCTGCGTTACTCTGTACCCCTCTGCTCCACCTTTCTCCTCCTTCTCCAGCTCTGAGTCACACTGCACCCCTGCCATAGCAGCCTCCTCTTACTCCTACTAATGTCACACTGCACCTTTACCCTATCTCATTTTCCTTCTCCTCTTGTTCCTCCTCCTGCTCCGTGCTCATCTCCTCCTGCTCCGTACAAATCTCCTCCTCCTGCCCCTGCTCTGTACTCTCCTCCTCCTCCCCCTGCCCTGTACTCATCTCCTCCTCCTCCCCCTGCCCTGTACTCATCTCCTCCTCCTCCCCCTGTACTCTTCTCCCCTCCCCTCATCTCCTCTTACTTCATCTCCTCCCCTCCCCTGCCCTAACTCATTCCTCCTCCTCCCCCTGCCCTGTACTCATCTCCTCCTCCTCCCCCTGCTCTGTACTCATCTCCGCCTCCTCCTATCCCTGCTCTGTACTCATCTCCTCCTCCTCCCCCTGCCCTGTACTCTCCTCCTCCTCCTCCTCCCCCTGCCCTGTACTCATCTCCTCCTCTGTCGGAGCTTCCTGGTCGCTGGGAGTTGGTCTGCTGAAACCCAGTCGGACAGTTTCCTCTGTTTAAAGATTCAAGCGTCTGCAGCTGTCTCCCCAGCTGACACATTCCCCCATCAAAAACCAGCGCTGGTCTTGAAATATTCACCCAGGCTACAGTCAAAGGTCAGGTGTTGTTTGTGTGTGTGTGTGTTTGTGCGTGTGTGTTTGTGTGTGTGTTTTTATCCCCCCTCTCCCTTCCTTTAGATTTGTTCTTCTTCCAGAGACAGAACCCTAGCTACAACAAGAAGAGCTGTCTCAAGCTGCATCAGATCAGATGGAGATATCGGTTAGACCTGATCTGGGATATTAGTCAGCAACAGCAGCCTCTGGTTATGTCCTTTTTGTTTTGAGGTATTTGGTGCTGAGCGCCGCTTTCTCAGAATAACCGAGAGAGCGAGAACATGTACGTGTGCAGACATGTTCACTCACATGACCTTGTGTTTACACAGAGCCCCAGTTGTTAAGAAGATTTTTCAGTTCCTTCCCGCACAACACAATGTTCCATTCTCGATCTGAACAGCACAAACCCCCATCTCCTTGTCCTTTTGTCTCCATAATATGTGATTGTGAGTTTTCGTGGCCCAGGGACACGTGTTGAAAAGACATCCCTTTCCTTTTATGTGGGCGTCTTCAGTCTATAAATACAAACCGATGCTTTGCTCTCCCCGAAAGCTTCACTCTGCCATTGCTTAGCCAATTGTCACCGAGCTTTTATCCGTAAAACTGCAGTTTCCTGTGGGCCTGCTAAGGTTACGCACCCAAGGTGTCTCTAGTGACAGAAGACGCTCCGTCACCCAACCCCTGGGGATCGTGTCACCCCTGGTCTGCAGCGCACCAGGACTGAAGTTATGTCTGACGGATCTCAAGTCTCGTCAAGATCGAGTTGCATGATGCTGGAGGAGAAGTCTTCAACAGTCTTTTCACTGGGCCTGAATGACTTCTGGCTACTGAATCACAGGATTGTGTGAAGTCAAAGAACACTTTTTTTTTTTTTCCCCAGCAAGGCGCCCTTGCTTATAGTCAGCTCTGAGTCAGCACTGACGAGAAGCCTAAGCATTCTCAGAACTCTGCTAGCTCTTACGTTTCATCTTGTCCTGCTGCGCTGCCAGAACGCTGCCCTTCCACCATCGCACAATTAACATGTCCCGCTCAACAACAGGACGCGGGAGACAGAACGAGCTCAGAGAAAGAGTCCAGAATCACATCTTCAGTAGCTCTTTTTAGAAGAACAAGCATGAAGGGCAGTGAGTCATGGCCGTGGCCAGAACACATTACCCTCTGGGAACAGAACACATTACCCTCTGGGAACAGAACACATTACTGAGAACAGAACACATTACCCTCTGGGAACAGAACACATTACCCTCTGGGAACAGAACACATTACCCTCTGGGAACAGAACACATTACCTTCTGGGAAGAGAACACATTACTGAGAACAGAACACATTACCCTCTGGGAACAGAACACATTACCTTCTGGGAAGAGAACACATTACTGAGAACAGAACACATTACCTTCTGGGAACAGAACACATTACCCTCTGGGAACAGAACACATTACCTTCTGGGAAGAGAACACATTACCCTCTGGGAACAGAACACATTACCTTCTGGGAACAGAACACATTACCCTCTGGGAAGAGAACACATTACCCTCTGGGAACAGAACACATTACCTTCTGGGAACAGAACACATTACCCTCTGGGAACAGAACACATTACCCTCTGGGAACAGAACACATTACGCTCTGGGAACAGAACACATTACCCTCTGGGAAGAGAACACATTACCTTCTGGGAACAGAACATGTTACCCTCTGGGAACAGAACACATTACCTTCTGGGGACAGAACACATTACCTTCTGGGAAGAGAACACATTACCTTCTGGGAACAGAACACATTACCCTCTGGGAACAGAACACATTACCCTCTGGGAACAGAACACATTACCTTCTGTGAACAGAACACATTACCTTCTGGGAACGGAACTCATTACCTTCTGGGAACAGAACAAATTACCTTCTGAACAGGCTCCTCAAGAGAATCCTCTTCTCTCAGGTCCTGACACAACCACCCCCTCCCTCACCTCCTCCCACATCTTCCACCTCCCTCCCTCCCCTCTCCTCTGACTGGCATGGAAGGGAGGGCCAGAGGAATTCCATTCTGGAAGGGGAAAAAGAACTTTCAAGTTTAATCTCTGTTCCGAGGAAATCGGAATTCAGGAAGTGGTGAAGAGAGTGTGGGGGAGCATCATCAGTTTGAGGTGGCAGCCAGCGTATTTTCTGCCGCAGGCGCACCTTGGATTACATACCCGGGCCTTTCCCTCTTATTTTTCCACCAAGTTGAAAATGTCACTTGGGCTTTTGGGTTTGGAAACTGTGCTAATCTCTGTTGCTGTGAGGTTGTAAGGGCATGTTTCACACTTTCAGCACACGTTCCCACCTGCCAAGTACACACCCTGCAGCCGCGGATCTAATCCAAGACTTAAAACCCGCTGATAACTGACTCAATTTGCGGAACAAAACGTAACCTTAATAAACTTGTGATGAAATCTAGTTCTGCGGGAACAGGAAGTGTGCATGCGGTGGGGGGAGGGGGGGGGGAGAAAAAACACTTCTACTTTTGCAAATCCCCCCCCCTCCCCCTCCTGCCCTCAAAACCCTGGGAGGCCAAAACCAACAAAGATAACCTGACTGTCGCTTTGGCAGATGGTAGCTAAGCCTGCCAGTCCCCATGGATACGGATCCCAGCACTCTGACTCTGTGGGTGTGCTCCAACAGTGCTATGCTAAGTGACGCTAAGGCTAACGACCTGCTAAGGCACTAGTCGCACCCAGGGCGGTGGCGCCGACTCGGCGCAGCAGTGTGTGGCGGCTCCAGCAGGCATCTGAGAGGCGGGCGGGGCTGGAGAGACGGCAGACTGTTGGCACTGCCAGGTGGCACTGAGGTGATTTGCCTGCCGGGTTTCTGAGAACTGACGGAACTGCTCTGCTCTGGATCAATGCTGGTGTTGCATGAGTTCTTCAGTCTCCCCGATGATAGACTGGCTTGTTCTGTTGTCAACAGACTCTGCTGATAAGGAGCGGAGCGTGTGTTCTCCTGCTTGTTTGCCCCACGGCTTCAGAAAAACATGATTGTAGTGTTTGAAAAAATATGGGTTTTTTCTTTGGTGTCTGTCCCGCCTAAACCCTGGCTGAGGCCTTATCTCAAGCTTGGCCCTAGTCCTATTCATGTCCTAGCCATGTCCTAGCCCTGGCCCTAGCCCTGTACTGGCCCTAGTCCTATTCCTGTCCTAGCCATGTCCTAGCCCTGGCCCTAGCCCTGTACTGGCCCAGCCCCTGCCTTGTCCTAGCTATGTCCTAGTGCCAGTCTTATCCTAGCCCCAGCCCTGTCCTGGCCCCAGCCCCAGTCTCAGCTATGTCCTGGCCCTAGCCCCAGCCCTGTCCTTGCCCTAGCCCCAGCTATGTCCTGGCCCTAGCCCCAGTCCTGTCCTGCCCCTAGCTCCAAACCCTGGCCCGGTTGCTGTATAGATCTTCTGCATTATTGAGCAGGACCTGTCCCCCCAGGGAGCCAGGCTCAGGAACAGCACACCACATCCAGCCAATGAATATCAAGCCAGCAAGCCCGCCACCCTGGAGCCCCATGTGGGAAAGCTTTCAGCTCTGTGGGCCAGGCTGTTAAACCTTGATCCTACTGAGCCAGCCTCAGGCAAATTACACCTATACAGCACGTGCATTAACGGCATACAGATGAAGTCATTAGCATCATGTTCTGCCTGTAGCCTGAAAGCATTGTCAACAATCATAGAAACCGTGCAATCTAGACAACGCTGATTGTTTATTTTCACTGTGTGTGGGAAAAAAACAAACAAAAAAGAGTATTGAAATGGTTGAAAAGAATATTCTTTTTGGGGGGGCGAGCGAAAAGGTATGTTACGGATGAGATGGAGGGAGGTACCCATGTTGACATGACTGCAAATAGAGACATTCCTGATCTGGGAAATATGCCGTATGTATATTTGTACTAATATATGAGGTCCACATACCTGCGTGACAGTGAAACAGGTCATAGTGACGACTTCCTTCTTGTCAGAGACAACACTTCTGGACTTGACCTTCAGTGAAAAGCTGCAGTCAGGACTTGGACCAGTCTGTTTCGAAACACGAGTGTCTGTACTGGTGCTAAAGTGAGGGATATATGGACTGTAGCCATCTCTGCTGTGAGACCAATACAAACACCTGAGAAATGGCAGGACATTATTTACCTCATTATTCCTTCAGTTTTTCTCCTCCACGGCACCACTGTGTATATTTACTTAGAAATTGTATATGGGGGTGTCTCACCAATCTTGTTTCCACAGAACAATGGCCACTAAGAGAATAGAATAAGACTTCTTTCAGTCTCTTTCTTCTGAAATACCGTGTCTGGAATTGGCAATTTAAGAAGCAGTATCCAATTCCATTCATCTTGCCCACCTTCTGTTCTGCTGAAGTGATTTCAAAGCTGCCATTCACGCTGTAGACTACAGTAAAGGAGGGCTAAAGTATTGATTGAGTGCTGCGTGATGAGAGAACCAACGTTATTCTACCGCAAGTGAACGTGTAAGAATGATAACGTTCAGAGAATTTGCCATAGGTTTGTTTACCAGATTGAAAACTTCCCCCCAAAAGCAGCCTAGCGGTGTAATGGCAGCCTATATTTCTAAACAGTACTTTCCAGTCTAATAGCACACTGGAGTGGCTTGTTGTTAGCCTGTCCTTCCATAATAACAGATACCAACCTCTTGAAGATGTCTCATCTTTTGTTTTTGAGAATGATCTGAGCTGACACTGCCCCCGGTGGCCAGCAGGAGTAACGCGTCTTCCAGGTCGACTGGGCTGTTTGCCAGCGGTAGAGAGGCAACGCTAATGACTGTCGCACAAAGGCCAAATGTCTGGTGGCGATGCGGGGGGACGCCGACGGCAGTGGGCTCACTAGATCTCAGAGCAGCGCTCCCAGCGTGGAGGCCAGCCAGAGGGCGAGCAGTGGGGACTGTGTCACCGTTGTAACGCCCTGCAGCACCGCCCACCTCGGCCCCTCGGTCTGTGTCCCCTGATGTCCCCCTAACCCAGCTCTGTCCCAGCTAGACCTGTCTCCTGTCCTCTCTGTTTCCTGTCCTCTCTGTCTCCGGTCCTCTCTCTCTGTCTCCTGTCCTCTCTGTCTCCTGTCCTCTCTGTCTCCTGTCCTCTCTGTCTCCTGTCCTCTCTGTCTCCTGTCCTGTCCTCTCTGTCTCCTGTCCTGTCCTCTCTGTCTCCTGTCCTCTATCTCTGTCTCCTGTCCTCTATCTCTGTCTCCTGTCCTCTCTCTCTGTCTCCTGTCCTCTCTCTCTGTCTCCTGTCCTCTCTCTCTGTCTCCTGTCCTCTCTCTCTGTCTCCTGTCCTCTCTGTCTCCTCTTGTCTCCTGTCTTCTGTCTCTTGTCCTCCTTCTGTCTTCACCCCTCCTTGCTGCCTCCAGACTTGCCTTTACTTGGCCACGCCTCCACCAGCCGGCATTGATTTAAAGGATTTCTTCCTTCCCCCTCCCAATTCCTCATCGCATCCTCCCTCCCTCCATCCCTCCCTCATCGCATCCTCCCTCATCACTCCCTCATCTCTCCCTCACCTCTCTCCCTTCCTCATCCCTCTCTTATCCCTCCCTCACCTCTCTCTCTTACTCATCCCTCTCTTATCCCTCTCTCATCTCTTTTTTTTCCTCAGTGGCCTCACTTTACCTCCCTCACAACCCCTCCCAACTCCTGTTACCGTGGCTACCCAGAAACACTCACTGCGATTGATGGAGGGGTCAGTTGATGCACCTGACGAGTGAATAGAGAGGTGTGGAGTGTTGGCAGCGAGAGTGGGGTGGGGTGGGAATGGGGGGCAGGTTGTGTTGAGAGGGTAGGGTGGTAGGAGAGGAGGGGTGTGGCTGGAGGGGAGCGGGGGTGGGAGGGGAGGGGAG
>BROE01000007.1:13179517-13212164 GCA_036571765.1 Plecoglossus altivelis
GTGTGTGTGTGACCGTGTGTGTGTGTGTGTGACCGTGTGTGTGTGTGACCGTGTGTGTGCGTGACAGGGTGTGTAACCGTGCGTGTGATCGGGTGTCCGTGTGTCTGTGTCCGTGTGTCTACGACTGCGTGCGAGTGTTCTGTTCCAGTTGTGTTTCGTGTATCGAAGATGAACCTTATAACGCAGCTTTTTATTACCACGCCTGTTTAAGATCACTTTCTCTCTATTACTTAGCTTCAATCATGTTTCCTCATCAAATAATAACCCTGGTCGGCTATGAACTTCTCTCCACCGACGACGAGCATCAAAAACTCGTGCTAAAATCGATACGACCCCCCTACACGCACGCAGCCGTCTCCGTGGCCCTGTAACATTTAATAACTTCATGATCACTTTGCACCGGCGACACCAAATCAATTGGCGAGACAGCCGGCTTGTCAGCGCAGCCAGAGCTGGTTGGTTCCCCTGGCGGTGACGGAGTTGGCATGACGACCGCTTTGACGGCTGCCAGGAGGATCTGTCTGGAAACCGGAGGTGTCACACTAATGGTTTGTTGTCGTTCTTCTGTCATCAGAGGTGTGTGTGTGTGTGTGTGTGGTGTGTGTACTACTGTCTACTACAGTAGTTTTAAAGACAGATTATTTTTTTGTCTACTGTTACCGCTTGATGGATCAGACAGTCGTCTCCAACCCTGGGTTCTAGAACCCCCGTCCCGCAGAGCGCGAACCGCCAACGCGCTGCAAACCTGCTGTTCAGCACGTTTCTCTGCCCCGTACGTGGTCATAACGGCGTCTTTCCTCCAGCCCGTGTGTGTGTGTGTGTGTGTGGCGAGCCAGGAGAGATGCTTCTCAGGGGGTTCGAACATGTTTGTTACAGTAGGATTGTATACCTTCTCAGTTCACGTCTTCCTCTTCAGGGTGCTGTTGATAGACGGACGGCTTTGTTCTGGTTAACAGGGACTGGAAAGAAAACACCCTGTATGTTAACTGAGAGGGTTGGGACACAGCCGGCTGTTTGTTAGTGTTTCAGGGCTAAGATGTCCTAACCTGGGGTCACTGGTGGTTTCTCCAGAGAGGGTATTTTCTTAACTTCAGCCCTTGTTAGTGTTGGAGGGCTACGTTTCACGTGTGTGCGTGTGCGTGTGTGTGTAGGGTTGGCTAGAGCCTGGGAGAGCTGATCTCTAATAGACCCTGACACAAAGCACTAGGACATCCACCTACCCCCACTCACTGCCTCAGGCTCGGAACACACACACGCACAGACACACACACGCACAGACACACACACGCACAGACACACACTCGCACAGACACACACACGCACAGACACACACTCGCACAGACACACACACGCACAGACACACACACGCACAGACACACACACACACACGTGTGCACACGCACAGACACACACGCACAGACACACACACACGTGTGCACACGCACAGACACACACGCACAGACACGCACACATACAGACACACGCACAGACACACAGTGGGAGAGAGCTGCTCTGCACTTGCTCACACACGTATTCTCCACAGTGTACTCGGGAGAAGCAGCATTTGCACTCATCCCTCTGTCAATCTTCTATCAGCACTGCTCTCTCTCGTTCTCTCTCTCTCTCTCTGTCATCCCTCCCTTTACTGCAGGGGACCTGGGGCAGCAGCTAGGAGAGAGGGCGAGGGGCAGGGAGGCAAGGGGAGTGTAGGAGAGAGGGGCAGAGGGAGGGAAGAAGAGAGAGAGAGGCCAGTGGACAGCAGGAGGGAGAGAGGGGAGGGAGGGAGGGACAGAAGGAAAATCTCTCCTCTTGAGGTTCAGTCTGAAAGGGTTTAATGGAGTTGAAGTAAGGCCGGTTATGTGTCCAAGGCCCATGTTGGAGTGTTATCAGAGTAGGAGAGAGACCAGCCCAGTGGGAGACCCACTTAGGAGCCTATCAGGAGCCTCCGACTGGCCTTGCTGGAAGGATGAGCCTATCAGGGGCCTCCTACTGGCCCTGCTAGAAGGATGAGCCTATCAGGGGCCTCCTACTGGCCCTGCCAGAAGGACGAGCCTATCAGGGGCCTCCGACTGGCCCTGCCAGAAGGACGAGGCTATCAGGGGCCTCCGACTGGCCCTGCCAGAAGGACGAGGCTATCAGGGGCCTCTGACTGGCCCTGCTTGAAGGACGAGCTACACAGCCTTGGAAAAACCCAGCTTATCACAGAAAACCTCCCACAAATTGACGGAATTGATTTTCACTGTTAGTTGGCCTCCAGTCACACACACAAGATGAACCCACAGTTTTACCACTGCTGCCTCCAAGAATAGACTTCCTTTCACAGAAAGCAAGACAAGAATATATATATATATATATATATATAATTTTTTCCCCTTGGTCTTGAGCATGTTTCTTGCGTAGTGGTACAGAGAAAGATGGAGGTGTTATGTCTGTATAGCCAGTATATCTCCAGCTCTGGAGTGCAAGAGGACTAGATTATTCATCAAACGCGTGTTAGCAGGGCAGTGAGAGCTGTAGCCAGCCACGCTTGTGGCCAGTGGCCAGGGTTGTGTAGGGGCGAACGAGCACAAGCACTATATCTGAGGAGTCTCTCTCTCCTTGTTTCTCTCCGTCTCCGCCGACAAGGCAGCTATGAGAGGATGGGGGAGGAGGGGAGGAGGGTGGGGGGGGGGGGAGGCTAGCACTGTTTCTTCTCCTCTCTCTTTGTCTCTCTCCTCTCTTCTCACCCAGCTGCTCTCATCTCTTCCTCTATTCCTCTCTTCCTCTCCCAGCTTCTTTCTCTCCTCTCTCTCATCTGTCATGTCTTCCTCCCTCTCCTCTCTGCTCTCCCAGCCTCTCTTCTTCTTACTCTCACCTCTCTGCTCTCCCTGCCTCTCTCCCTTTCCCCTCCCCTCCTCACTCTTCTCTCCACACCAGTGTTCGCAACATGAGCCCCTGCTTGAGTGACAGTGAACATTTATGGATGCCTCTCGGAATGGGTGACCAGGTTCTGACTCGCGTTCTCCACTCCCCCCCCCCTCTCTCCCCCCCCCCGCTGCCGCCCCCGAAGGGGTTTGCTCCAGCCTTTATGCCCGCAGCCCCAACGTCCCACCGGACACTGCAGCCACAGCTTGGTCACCTTAGCGTCTCTACTTCGGTCAGAGTGGCGTGTCTGCTAGTAGGCGTTCGTCTCCAGAGGAAGTTGAATTCAGGTCTTCCTGTGGACTGAAATGGCAGTGATCAGGCGATCTGGCTGTGCCTCCCTGCCAGTGTAGAGCAGTGCTGTGGGCTGCTGGATGGGGTCGGAGTGTGGCAGGATCCTGCTAAGCTGTATCGACACAGGATGACGCCCTAGTGAACACCTACTGCTGGCTATCATGCTTCAGCGGCAAGCATTGATTGGCTGATATACGGCACATGACCTTAACTTCACCCTGCAGTCCACATTGACATTCAGGGAGGATAATGAGCTGGGCTGGCCTCATGAAGTGGGCAGCTTGGTCTATCTCCATCTCTCGCTCTCAGGTAGGTCTCTCTGTCTATAGGTCTCTGTGTCTGCTCTCTCTCTCTCTGTCCTCTTCTCTTTCTCTCTCTCTCTCTCTGCGCTGGTCTTGCCTAGAATGCTACTCTGCAGTGTGTAATCTCTCTCCTGTTGTTTCTGTCTCTCTTGTCATGTCTCTCATCTCTTCTCTCTCTCTGTCTGTCTGTCGTTCTCTCTTAGCTCTCTCTCTCTCCTCTCTCCTCTATCTCTCCCTCCCTCTCTACCTTCCTCCCCCCGCTGCCACCAGCGCAGACACCTCCCCCTTCTTCTTCTCTGTCTGTCTGTCTGTCTGTCTTCTCTCTCTCTCTGTGTCTGTCTCTCTGTCTCTCTCTGTCTGTCTGTCTCTCTCTCTCTCTCTCTCTGTGTCTGTCTCTCCCTCTCTTCCTTCTTCCTCTCTGGGCCTCTATCCCAGAGAGGCTTTGCTCTGTATTCTCAAGCAGTGAGAGCTCTCTTATTTTCCACTATGTCAATCTCTCTCTCACACACTCTCTCACAACACACACACACACAATCTCTCGCTCACTCTTTCTCTCTCTCACACACACACACACACACACACTCTCTCTCTCTCTCTCTCTCTCTCTCTCGGCTGTCTACCCAGTTCTCATCACAGGGGCATTGTGTATGGATTTACTGCCCTCCAAACCCCCAGGAGCTAGATTTGATTCCAGGGCACTGGCTAATCTCTCTCTCTCACTCTCTCACTGTCCCTCTCTCTCTCTCACTCTCTCACTGTCCCTCTCTCTCTCTCTCTCTCTCTCATGCTCTGTCTCTCTTATGCTCTTTCTCCCTCATGCTGTCTCCAAGCCCTCTTCTTACACTCCGGCATCTTTCCCATCTATTTCTCTGACTGTCATCTTTCCACCTCCTCTCTCTTCACTCTGTGCCATTCTCTCTCTCTCTTTCTCTTTCTCTCTGTCTTTCTTTCTCTGTCCACTCTCTCTCAGGTGCTGGGGTTTTATCTATCTTCAGGTGTGCTTGTGACGGTACAGTGATGTGCTATGCTGCTCTGCTGCTCTGCTGCTATGCTGCTATGCTAGAGGCCTGTCAGCACAGCAGCCATCTACTGCTTCTGAGACTGTGGACTGATGGTGCAACAGTTACCTTGTTGTCTAATATCTCTCTCTCTCCCTCCCTCTGTCACTGTCTCTCTATCTCTCTCCGTTCATCTCCGTTTCTCTCGCTCTCTCTCTCTCTCCTGTAGCCACTCCCACTCCCCTGGCTCCATGGCGGCGGCGGTGCGAGGCAGCGAGTGGTCGTGTGGCCGCTGCACCTACCTGAACGCCGGGGCGTCGCCACGCTGCTCCATCTGCGAAGCGCCGCGCCAGAAACCCGATCTTAACCAGATCCTACGTCTGAGCAGCACCGAGGAGCAACGCTGGGTTTGCCCCCGCTGCACCCTCAACAACCCCCAGGGCTCCGGAGCCTGCTCTGTCTGCGGCTTCGGCCCCTCCCCCAGCACCCCCACCCCGCCCGCCGCTGCAGCCGCCGCCGCCGCTGCCACCTCCAACGGCCTCCTCCCATCGGCGCCGCCCGAATCGCCCAGCACTGCAGTCGCCCCAGCTGTCCTCCTGGAGCCCCGCAGCCAGCTTCCCGCCAAGGAAGAAGGGCTGCGGCGGTCGGAGAGCAACGGCGAGGTGGGCGCGGGGGCAGAGGGGCAGCACTCGGGGTGGGCGTGTCCGAGGTGCACGCTCCACAACACGCCGGTGGCGTTGTCGTGCTCGGCCTGCGGCGGCCCCAGGAAGCTGTCGCTACCTAAGATCCCCCCGGAGGCCCTGGTGGTGCCCAAGGTGCGCACGCCCGTGCTGGGGTTCCCCGTCCACGCTGCGGGGGCCCCGCTCCTCATCGACCTGACGGCGGACGAATCGCCGCCGGCCCAGCCCTCTGAGCCCCAGGAGCCGCCCCAGCCCCTCACCTCCCCCTTCACCCCGTTCTCCTCCCTCCAGAACAACCCCGTGCCCCGCAGCCGGAGAGAGGTGCCCCCCCCAGGGAGACCCCCCAACCCCGGTGCCAACGCCCCCAGCCCTACCTCCCCCTCCACGGCCGGCCCTCCTCCCCAGCCCGGCCCCCCGCTGCCCCTCAGACCCCCCAAGCCCAAGCAGGCCCAGCCTCAGGAGCCCCCCGGCAAGCGTCTCAGCATCCTGGAGGAGGAGGACCAGGGCCACGCCCCCGTCACCACGGCGCCCACCTGGAAGTGTCCCGGCTGCTCGTTGGCCAACCTGGGTGGGGCGTCCAAGTGCGAGGCGTGCCGCTCGTCTCGGGCGGGCGCCGACGTCATCGACCTGGTGGGCTGCGAGTCAGTGCGCTTCACGCCCGCCAGCCCCTCCAGCCCTGACTTCAGCACCTGGGCCTGCTCCAAGTGCACCCTGAGGAACCCCACGGGGGCGTCCAAGTGCTCCGCCTGCGGCTCGTCCAAGCTGCACGGCTTCCAGGAGGGCTCCGCCCGCCTCCCCTGTCTGCACTGCGGCTTGCCTGGCCCCGCCCCCTGCTCATGCTCCTCCTCCTCCTCCTCGGGTCACAAGGCACGTAAACAGGCCCGAGTCTACCCCTCCCCTTCCTCCTCCTCCTCTTCCTCCTCTGCCCTGCTGGAGAAGGCGGGTCAGTGGGCGTGCCCTGCCTGCACGCTGCTCAACGACGTCAAGGCCAAGAACTGCGTGGCGTGCCACACCCCTCAGCAGTACCTGACCCTGCGTAAGGTGGCCAAGCCCCTGAAACGGAGGGAGAGCATGCACGTGGAGGCCCGTCGCCGTAACGACGAAGGGGAGGCCAAGGAACTGTGGGAGAACATCGTCAGCTTCTGCCAAGAGGTAAGAAGAACTCCTGACATGGGAAATGTAGTCCTGAGTGAGCGTAGTCCTGAATCACGCTGTTGATTTTTCCATGTTTGAGGCTAACTGGTTAGCACTAGTTTCAACACTACGGCTTAGACACCTCAGTTTGCACTGTGTTTATGTAGACCATGTTCGGTTCATCTCCTGTTGATTATTTTAGGCAAAATAGTCCGATTAGACAAGTGGTTTCTGTTTGAGCGCCATAGTTTGTCTTTCAAATGGCGCATTACTCCACAGTCACACAAAAATGTTGATAAATCAATCACGTAGAAACGTTTAGATTCGCTGCAAAGCCGGTAGCTAGCTACAGTCTGGCAGTAACCGGCAACAAACATAGTTCATCTAGCTTGGCAGAGTCAACATGGTGGAGATTAGGAAACATGTTGAAGGTCTTTTAATAAAGAGACGCATTCCCGCTCTTTCATAACGCGGTTAATTCTATTTCTTCATCAACAAGTTAAGAAGTTGCGATGTAAAGAGTCGTTCGCTCTCAACTAGTTAGAAAACTTCCGAGCTGTCGAAGTCGGGGAATCGGACCGCGCTGCTTCTCCGGAGCTCAGAGTTGTTATCTCGGCTATAATTAGCTACGCTGTCAGTTCCAAGGCAAGTGGCAAGTTTACAGGCTGCGGTATTATACGTTATTGTACTCGTAATTGGAAGCATTAAATCACGGCGCCGATACTAAGCGCGAGTGTTTACAGTGTGATACCGGAGAGAAGTCTCGCTGAATCTCTGGTTGCTGGAGATGGGGGGGGGAGAGGTTGCAGGCGTTTGTAAAACAAAATACTCCCGTCTCCGATACCCCATCCCACCCCCATCTCTATCCCCCCTCCAGCCCCCCCTGCTCTCCTACCCCCATCCACCTATCCTCTCCCCCCCTCCTCCCTCTCTACCCACAGCAGTCTTCCCAGCCCCTTTATCTGCCTAATTTCAGAGACGCTTGCCAAGAGATGCTAATGGGCTCTGTTGTCTGCCTCTGCTCTGTCTCTGTCTCTCTCTCCTGATCTCTCTCTCCTACTCTCTCTCTCTCTCCCTCTTTCTCTCCTGCTCTCTCTCTCTCCTACGCTCTCTCGCTCCCTCTCTCTCTCTCCTACTCTCTCTCTCCCTCTTTCTCCTGCTCTCTCTCTCTCTCCTACACTCTCTCGCTCCCTCTCTCTCTCCTACTCTCTCTCCTACTCTCTCTCCCTCTTTCTCTCCTGCTCTCTTTCTCTCTCTCTCTCTCTCTCTCCCTCTCCTGATCCCGCTCTCTCTCTCCTGATCTCGCTCTCCCCCTCGCTCTCTCTCCTGATCTGTCTGTCTGTCTCTCTGTCTCGCTCAGCTTATAAGTAGATTTTGGATGTTGGACGGTAGTGTTTGTCCCCTTAATGCACCTCTGAGACAGTGTGTCCTTGTGTGGTGACTAGTCACTTTGCAGTGTGTGTGTGTGTGTGTGTGTGTGTGTGTGTGTGTGTGTGTGTGGTCAGATAGACTCAGCACAGTATATACATCAGCTGTAGTGGAGTCAGCGGCCATGTTATCGATGGTCATCAGTGGTTCTGCTCCGGTCATCTCCCATGGTTACCTTCCCTCCGGATGTAACCAAGGCGACGGCGTCTCGCTGTTGGAACATGACAAACATTGACATGAACTTGGTGTTTTTTCTCTCTCCCCCTGAATAACAAAGGCAACATCAGTGAGTCGACGCAGTTTTAATTTGTCTGAGTACATTTTAATATTTCAATTTAGCAAAGTCGTTAAGTCCTAAAGGAGGCGTCAAAGTTCTCCATCCGTCCAACAGAACCTTTGTTTTTTTTTAAACCGTAATGATGTTGACCCCCATCAAGAAATGATGACTTTTCATTAGGCGGCATTTAAATGTCAATCTGGGGGAATTAATGGAGTTTTCTTTTCTTTCTTTTTTTTTTTATACGGAGAAAATCTAATTAGCCTTTTGTAATTACAACCTGATCTCCTGATAGAAACACCTAATAAAGAGTGACGTTTCCATGGTCACCCCTGTGGCCTGTCTCCAACACCGAGAGAACGAGAGGTCAGCGGAGGTTATCTCCTCAGCAGAACCAGAACAGCTGCTTTGGTTCCATCTCGGAACGGTCACATTCCTTCCGTGACGTCTCCCACGGCAACGCGACCTTGAGCGAGCGTATCCGGGGGCCCGCGTCCCAGTGGATTATGGGTACCGGGAAAAGATTGTGCGTCATCTTCTACCGGGTAAGATGTTTCCACGGTGCGTTTTGCACGCGGTCGTCCTCGGCGACGGTCTGAGCAGACATAGCAGCTGCCAGAGCTGTGTTCAAGGGTTAAGGTGTGTTCAAGGGTTAAGGTGTGTTCAAGGGTTAAGGCGTGTTCAAGGGTTAAGGCGTGTTCAAGGGTTAAGGCGTGTTTAAGGGTTAAGGTGTGTTCAAGGGTTAGGGTTCAAGGGTTCAACAGCTTCCCCCAGGCTGTGAGAGCCCTGAACTCTTCCGGGTCTGTATGACTACCCACACAATAACTAACCCCACAATAACTAGCCCTAAGCCCAGGCCTGTCTGTAAGCCCAGCCTAGCCCTGACTCCAGGTCTGTCCTTAACCCCAGCCTAGTCCTAACCCCAGTCTAGCCCTAACCCCAGGTCTGTCTCACCTAGCCCTGTACCTCAACACCAATACTATATCTAACCCACAGCTCTATACCCAGCTCTGTGATGTATTATTAATGTCTTGTTGCTGCGTGGCCCAGTTCCCTTGAGGTAGCTACCCCACTGGAAGCGTGTTAGCGATAGCCTCCCCTTCTCGCTTCCTACGTGACAACTCCTTTTTGCCTCTCCTCTCCGCTGCCCTTTCCAAACTATACTGACATTTTGCTCTTCCTCCTTCCCCCCCCGTCTTCATCATCCACTCTCTTGTCCTCCGCTCGCCTCAATTGACTCCTTCCCCCTGTCAGCACGACCAGAACACACACACACACTCAGACACACACACACACACACACCAGCCCTTCATTTCCTCCACGCTACACTACTCTTGTCCTCCCAAGGTGTGCCCTCCCTCTGTCTTTCTCCCTCCATCCATCTCTTTTTCTCCCTCTCTCTCTCCCTCCCTCCCTCCCTGTTCTCTCTCTACATCCCTCCCTGTTCTCTCTCTCTCTGTCTCTCTCCCTCCCTGTTCTCTCTCTCCATCCCTCCCTGTTCTCTCTCTCTCTGTCTCTCTCCCTCCCTGTTCTCTCTCTCCATCCCTCCCTGTTCTCTCTCTCTGTCTCTCTCCCTCCCTGTTCTCTCTCTCCATCCCTCCCTGTTCTCTCTCTGTCTTTCTCTCTCCGTTCTCGGCTGCGCACGCTAAGGTGAACCTGGGGCTGGGGTCTATTAATAGTGATGCTACCAGAGAAGAGAAACAGCAATTACCAGCTCCCCTACAGCAAATGTAATCAGTACAAGTAGCAGCAGGAGGCAGACGCCGCTGTCTGAGGGGCGGGTGGGGGGCAGGGGTGCGGGTGAGGGACAGTGGTAGGGGTGGGGGCATGGGGTGGTGGTAGGGGTGAGGGGCAGGGTGTAGGTGGGCAGCGGGTGGGGCAGGGTTCGGTGGGGGTAGGGTGAGGGGCAGGGGTGGGGGGCCGGGGGTGGGGCAGGTGTGCGGGGGTGGGGGGCTGGTGGGGGCGGAATGTAGCAATGTCACTGAGCACGCCGTCCCCGTCCCTCTCTTTCGAGACAGCTGTCTGACAGCTGTCTGTGACAGGGGTCGACACCTCCCAGGCCGGGGGCGCTCTCACTTCCTGTAGAGCTGCGGCTTCCTGCCGCTTTAAGCCCCCGATAGCGACATCACTTCCTGCTCCTGCTGCCTTGGATTACAGAGCTGCTGTGAGGGAAAGTGTGTCACTCCCTGGGAACGACACCCCCCTCGGAGACGCTCATCTCCTTGGATACCGGCGCCGCTTGTTTGTTTGTGTTGCTGTTTTCACACGGCCTTTCGCTCACTTTGACAGCTAAGAACCCCCCATTTCCACAGCACGCGCTGCCAACAAACACCATCACCCCTTATCATATGTCTCAGTCCAGTGGTTCAAGCAGACCAGGAAGCCCTGCCCAGCCCCTCGTCCCCGTACCCCCCCCGTCTCCCCCCCGTCTCCCCCATCCCGGCCCTGGAGGTGACCTGGACCAGTCCAGCAGGGGGGGAAACCACACTACCACTTTCCACTCAGCAGGAAGTCTCTGTGGAACATATAGATGATCTTTATCTCCCCTGAGTGTTTCCAGCAGGCCTGTGGCTCTGTGTGGCCCCAGTGCTCGTCTGACCACAGGGACACATGACTCACAGGGACCTGCTGATGGAAGGGTGTGTGCTGTCAAGGTTGTGTGCCTGTGACAAGCCTTGTTTACGGAGATCAATATGTTTATGTAGCGTTGCAGGGAGTGCCATTCACATACACGCCTCTCTGGTGGGTCTTTCTCTGTCTCTCTGTTTTTCTGTCTCCTCTCTCTCTGTGTCCTACTCTCTTCTGTTGTCTTCTCTCTCTCTCTCTGTGTCTCCTCTCTCTCTCTGAGGTTGTCTCTCTCTCTGTTTCTCTCTCGCTCTCTGTGTCCTCTCTCTTCTGCTGTCTCTCTCTCTCTCTGTAATATCGTATAAATGTGTTCTCTCTCTCTCTGTTGTCTCTCTCCTTCTCGTCTGTTCTCTCTCTCTGTCTTCTCTCTCCTGTCTCTCTCTCTCTGTGTCTCTCTCTCTCATGTAGTGTCTCTCTCTCTGTCTTCTCTCTCGTCTTTGTCTCTCTCTCCTGGGTCTCTCTCTCCTTCTGTCTCTCTCGTTCTCTCTGGTCTCTTCTCTCTCTTATCCGGTCTCTACCTCTGCTCTCTGTGTGTCTCTCTCTCCTGTGTCTCTCTCGTCTCTGTGTCTCTCTCGCTCTCTGTGCCTCTCTCTCCTCTCTCTGTCTCTCTTCTGTCCTCTCTGTCTCTCTCCTCTGCTCGTCTCTCTTCTCTCTCTGTGTGTCTCTCTCTCTGTGTCTCTCTCTCTCTGTGTCTCTCTCTCTGTCTGTTCTACTCTCCTGTTCTTTCTCTCTCTGTTTGTCTCTTCTCTTCTGTCTTGTCTTCTAACCTCCTCTCCTGTCTCTCTCTCTCTCTGTCTCTCTCTCTGTCTCTCTCTCTCTCTCTGTGTCTCTCTCTCTCTGTGTCTCTCTCTCTCTCTGTGTCTCTCTCTCTGTCTCTCTCTCTCTCTCTGTGTCTCTCTCTCTCTCTCTGTCTCTCTCTCTCAATGATTGTTTTGCCAAAGTGTGTCTCCTCTCGTCTCTCTGTGTCTCTCTCTCTCTCTCTGTGTCTCTCTCTCTCTCTCTGTGTCTCTCTCTGTCTTTCTCTCTGGGTTTTTTTCTATGTCTTTCTCTGTCTCTCTGTCTGTATCTTTTTCTGTCTCTGTTTCTCTGGCTGTCTCTCTCTCTCCCTCTCTCTGTCTCACTCACTCTCACACACAATCTGCTTCTATTTCCTTCTTCCTTCTCGTTTTCTCTCTGTCTCTCTGTTTCTCTGTGTGTGTGTCTCTCTGTTTCTCTGTCCGTCTCTCTCTCTCCCTCTCTCTGTCTCACTCACTCTCACACACAATCTGCTTCTATTTCCTTCTTCCTTCTCGTTTTCTCTCTCTCTCTCTGTTTCTATGTCTCTCTCTCAGTGTCTAAGGTCCATTCAGAGGCCTGTATGCAGGCAGTGTTCAGTGGTATGTGTGCAAAGGGGAGTTGTGTATCAGCCTGGCTGGTGCTGTATAGCCTTGAGTGTGTGACTAGTGAGGCATGTTCAGGCGCTGGCTAAGACCCAGCGTTGAGTTACTCACTGCTGGCTCAACACTGCCACTCATGCCTGCGTGCATGAACTGTGCTGTGTGTGTGGACGGTGCAGTATGTGTGCTGTGTGTGTAAGAAGTGGATTTTTGGCACGTTTTGACTATACATCAGTCCCAGGACCTTCCGTCTCCATGGTACCCTGGAGAGAAGACTCGACCCAGGAGCACTCAGCTACTTCCAGCCCCGCCCTCTCTGCTTGTGATTGGTGAAGGGTGCTTGGGCTTAAGTGGTTCGCTGGTTTGATTGGCTAGCCGGCGTGCCGCTGGGCTGACAGAAGTGGATTGTGGGAAGGGGGACGAATCAGTCAGTACCCCCCCTCCTCCTTACTGTGTGATGGGTGTCTCATCTGTTATTGTTGCTGGGAGTAGCAGGGGGGGTGCCTGACTTCACACCTGCTAGATAAGGGGCCAACATCATGTACATCGTTATCAGTTCCACTGTTCAGCTTTGATGTCCGGCGCATGTAGTTTGTGTTTGATCGCTGGATCGCTGCATCTGAGCGTGCTCGGCTGCCGAGAGGCGGCGGCTGGGGCGGGGGCGGGGCTGCTCCAGAGGGGATGATGACATCATAGCTCACTCTCAGACTCTCAGCCTGGCTGGCTGAAGCTCAGAGCGCGTCCCCTTGTGTGCATGCTAATACACTAGCAGCAGGGGGCCGTGCCTGGGGGCCAGCGTATGTTCCTGCCTGCCTGCTGGCCCCTCCCTCCTGAGGCCTGAACAAATCAGCACGAGTCTGAACGGTAACCACACAGTCTGGGAGCACGTTGCATGGCAGGTTTGAGAGCAGAAGCCTGTTTGCCTGATATAGAGGTATCTGATTGGAGGGGGGGGGGGGGGTTTGTTCTGGAACTTTCCTACTCTCTCTGTTGAACGTTGCTGTTGGGCGACCTGTGGACGCCTCTCTTGCAGGCAGGATGAAGAGTCGACTGAATGTGCCGTCTGTCTCTAATGATGGCTAATGAAGTGTGTTCCTCTCCTTCTCCCTCTCTCTCTCTCTCTTTCTTCAACTCTTTCTTTCTCCTCTCCCTCTCCTCCTCTTCTTTCTCCCCTCCCTCCGTCTCTCTCCATCTTCTTTAGAACGTGGTGAACTTTGTAGACGACAGTTTTCCTCCAGGCCCTCGTTCGGTTGGCTTTCCCGAGGGCGACAGCGTGCAACAGCGAATCAAGAAGTGGCTCCGCCCCCATGAGATCAACTGCAACAACTTCAAAGACCGGGGAGTGAAATGGTCGGTCTTTCGCACGCCACGGCCCTCGGACATCCTGCAAGGGCTTCTGGGAAACTGCTGGTGAGATACCATGTTTCTGTGTGTGTGTGTGTGTGCATTGATATTTGCCTGGACTCGCTCACTACAAAGCCCCAGAGAAAGTGGTGTAGCGTTGCAGCAGGTGATTCATTAAACCTACTCTCAAAGGTCACTGGAATAAACGAGAGAGAGAGAGAAAACAGACCTTTGAAAACGGGTCTGTTCAGACTTCATCAATGAGAAGTGAATAGATAAACTACTATGAAGAGGGAGGGAGGGAAGGAGGGAGGGAGGGAAGGTGGGAAGGAGGGAGGGAGGGAAGGTAGATGGAAGAGGGGAAGGGGGGACATGGAGGTGGAGTGAGAGGGTAGGTGGAGATGGAGGGAAGGAAAGGGCGAGGTGATGGGGAGGGAGATAGAGGGGAAGGGGCAGAAAGAGATGGTGGAGGGGCGACAGAGATGGAGGAAGGGAGGGAGGGAGGGAGGGAGCAGTGGCCAGATGTAGAGATCCAGCTTGTAACTGCAGGATTATTCAGGAGAATGTCAGGCTGGACTCTGGCTTTATCTGCACGCCCTTGTTATGGACGTCCTTGGATGTGTTTAGTCACTCTCTGTTAGACACACACACACTGTCTCTCTGAAGCGCACGCACACACACACACACACACACACACACTGTCTCTCTGAAGCACACACACACACACACACTGTCTCCCTGAAGCACACACACACACACACACACACACACTGTCTCCCTGAAGCACACACACACACAAACAAACAGAAGTACATCCTCTTACTTCAGTCACTGTGCACTGATTCTCCTCTTCCTCTTTTCTCTCTGCTTTCATTCGGTTTAATTGTCTCTTTACTCCCTCCGTTCCTTTCGCCCCTAACACACACACACACACTCACTCTCTCTTTCACACACACACACACACACACACTCACACACACACACTCTCTCTCATACACACACTCACACACTCTCTCTTTCACACACACACACACTCTCTCTCATACACACACACACTCTCTTTCTTTCACACACATACACACACTCACACACTCTCTCTTTCACACACACACACTCTCTCTCTCATACACACACACACTCTCTTTCTTTCACACACATACACACACATACTCTCTCTCTCACACACACACACAAACCCACGCTGCAAAAATAACTCTCCCCAGAGCTGGAACTGCACACTGGCTCTCACTCATGACGGGATGTAACCCACATTTCCAGCTTTGAATCCCAAACACTCACACACACACACACACACACACACAACATGAGGTCCTTAAGTCCCAGTCCCCCAGCCAATGAAAACACGTCTCAGCACGTATGTCCAATCACCTGCTGACCTGGAGCTGAGAGAGAAGACGTCCTAGTCTCTCGCTCTCTCCCGTTTTGCTCCAAAGTCATGTGATTTTGATGTGATTCTTTGATGTGATTGGATTTTCATTGGTCTAAATGGGCGTCTGGCCCTGCTCATCGCTCCTGAAGCAGATGGGACGCCTCTATTAATACATGTCTGCTAGGAAACACACATGCAGGCTGGGGTGTGTGAGGGTGAGAGTGTGTGTGAGGGTGAGAGTGTGTGTGAGGGTGAGAGTGTGTGTGAGGGTGAGAGTGTGTGTGAGGGAGAAAGTGTGTGTGAGGGAGAGAGTGTGTGTGAGGGAGAGAGTGTGTGTGAGGGAGAAAGTGTGTGTGAGGGAGAAAGTGTGTGTGAGGGAGAAAGTGTGTGAGGGTGAGAGTGTGTGAGAGTGTTCGTCTGAAAGTTAGGGTGAGAGTGTGTGTGAGGGTGAGAGTGTGTGTTAGCAAACCCCACGAGAATCAGCTGTTCTTTTGCTTAACTCTTTTCATCAGCCTGACTGACAGGTGTGGTGTGTGTATATGTGTGCGTGCTTGTGGTGTGTGTGCGTGTGTACGTGTGTGGTCTGTGTGCGTGTGCGTGCGTGCAGGTTCCTGAGTGCCCTGGCCGTGCTGGCAGAGCGTCCAGAGCTGGTAGAGAGAGTGATGATCACACGAGGGATCTGCCAGGAGGGAGCGTACCAGGTCAGGCTGTGTAAAGACGGAACCTGGATCACTGTCCTGGTCGACGACATGCTACCCTGCGACGAGTATGGATACCTGCTGTTCTCTCAGGTGAGAGAGACACTGTGATACCTGCTGATCTCTCTGATCAGAGAGAGACACTGTGATACCTGCTGTTCTCTCAGGTGAGAGAGACACTGTGATACCTGCTGTTCTCTCAGGTGAGAGAGAGACACTGTGATACCTGCTGTTCTCTCAGATCAGAGAGAGACACTGTGACACCTGCTGATCTCTCAGGTGAGAGAGACACTGTGATACCTGCTGTTCTCTCAGGTGAGAGAGACACTGTGATACCTGCTGTTCTCTCAGATCAGAGAGAGACACTGTGACACCTGCTGTTCTCTCAGGTGAGAGAGACAATGTGATACCTGCTGTTCTCTCAGGTGAGAGAGACACTGTGACACCTGCTGTTCTCTCTGATCAGAGAGAGACACTGTGACACCTGCTGATCTCTCTGATCAGAGAGAGACACTGTGATACCTGCTGTTCTGTCAGATCAGAGACACTCAGATACCTGCTGTTCTTTCAGGTCAGAGAGACTCAGATACCTGCTGTTCTCTCTGATTAGAGACACTCAGATACCTGCTGTTCTCCCAGATCATAGAGAGACACTCAGATACCTGCTGTTCTGTCAGATCAGAGAGAGACACTCAGATACCAGTCATCCTGGCAGGTGATGCCCCTCTTCCCTGGCTGTGATGTGTGACTCACCCCCCACCCCCGCTCGCTCCCACCCCCCTCCCCCCCGCTCTCCCCAGGCCCAGCGGAAGCAGCTGTGGGTGGCGCTGATAGAGAAGGCCTTGGCCAAGCTGCATGGCTCCTACTTCGCCCTGCAAGCGGGCCGTGCCATCGAGGGCCTGGCCACGCTCACCGGCGCCCCCTGTGACTCACTCATGCTGCAGGTCAGCTCCACCAACCCCAGAGAGGAGCCCATCGACACTGACCTCATCTGGGCCAAGATGCTGAGCTCCAAGGAGGCGGGGTGCGTCTGGAGGGGGGGGCGGGGCATAAGGGGGAGATGGGGGGGGCCGCATAGGGGCAGACTGCGCTTCTGTGTTTCATTGTGCTGATTTTAAGTGTGTGTGCGTGTGCGTGTGTGTGTGTGTGTGCGTGTGTGTTCCAGGTTCCTGATGGGGGCGTCGTGTGGAGGAGGCAACATGAAGGTGGATGACGTGGTGTACGAGTCACTGGGGCTCCGCCCCCGACATGCCTACTCCATCCTGGACGTCCGGGATGTACAAGGATACAGGTAGGGACAGGGGAGGGGAGGGAGGGGAAAACACGGGAGAGAAGGAGAGGAGAAGAGGAGAGGGATCAGTGTATTTCTAGCTAGAAGTGGCATGTTTATGAGAGGAAGGCGGAGCAGGTAACAAGGTCAGATTTACTGAGAGCCTCGTAATGGTTGCTTCCTTTGTCCTACTTGAAGAAATGGGCCCAGGGCTGGACTCAGAGGCTGGTAATTGGCTCAACAACCACTTGCAGCCTCTCAGTGTGGAGGAGGGTGTGGGGGAGGGCGGGGGGGAGAGCAGGGGGAGGGCGGGGGAAGGGCAGGGGGGTGACCCCTAGGATGAAATGGGGACATGTCTCCCTCACCACTCCCTCTCAGACAGATGACAGGAGAGGAACACTCCAGCTGCTCTGAGGCATACATGGATTTATTCCAAAGTTGATCCTTTTTGCTCTCTCTTTGTGTGTCTCTCTCTCCACACACTCCCCACTCTCTCACTACCCTCTCTCCCTACACTCTCTCTCTCCCTACCCTCTCTCTCTCCGTCTCTCTTTCTTCTCCCTACCCTCTCTTCCCCTTTCTTTTTTCCCTCTTTTTTCCCTCCTTTTCCCTCCTTGACCCTCTCTCTCTCTCTCTCTGCCTACCCTCTCTCTCTCTCCCTTTCTCTCTCCCTCTCTCTCTCCCTACCCTCTCTCCCTCTCTCTCTCTCCCCACCCTCTCTCTCTGCCTACCCTCCTCCTCTTCTCTCTCCCTACCCTCTCTCTCCTCCTACCCCCTCTCCTCTCTCTCCCTACCCCCTCCCTCCTCTCTCCCCATTACTCCTCCCCTCCTTCTCCCCTACCCTCTCTCCCTCTCTCTCTCTCCCTACCCTCTCTCCCTCTCCCCACCCTCTCTCTCTCTATGTCTCTCTATCTTCTCCCCTCCCCTCCTCTGCAGACTGTTGAGGTTGCGTAATCCTTGGGGGCGTTTCTCCTGGAACGGCAGCTGGTCGGACGAGTGGCCTGATTGGCCGCAGCATCTTCGGCACGAGCTGATGGCTCATGGCAGCAGTGACGGAGTGTTCTGGATGGAGTACACTGACTTCATCAAGTACGTCCTCCACACCTCATAACGCACACTGGTGCTGGTTCACTGGTCCCAGACCAGTCACAATGGATAAGGGTGTGTGTCTGACAATGTGTGTATGTGAGAGAGACAGTGTGTGAGTGTGTATGTGAGAGAGACAGTGTGTGATGTGAGTGTGTATGAGAGAGAGTGTGTTATGCAAGAGGGGTGTGTGTGTGTGTGATGCGGTGCGTGTGTTATGTGAGAGAGGGAGTGTGAGTGAGTGTCTATGTGAGAGTGTGTGTGTGTTTGTTTTTGTGTTTGTGTTTGTGTGCATGTGTATAGGTGCGTGTTTTTGTTTGTGTGCGTGTGTGAGTGTGAATATTGTGCAGAAGGGCAGTGTGTTGTGTGTGGGTGTGTACTGTGTGTGTGTGTGTGTGTGTGTGTGAGTGTGTGTTAATTGTCTGCCTCTCAGACATGTTGAGTCAATGCTGGGTTGGTTTAAGGTTGGAACACAGCCTTGTTGTTTGGTGTGTGTTTGGTTTGTCTTGGAGGAGGAGTAGGAGGAGCTGTCATACGCTGTCACTGAGGTGAGGCCACAGCCCTGCCACAGCCCTGCCACGGCTGGCTGGCTTGCTGGCTCTCTGTCTCTCCTTCTTCTCTCTATATCTCTACCTCCGTCTCTCTCTCTCTCTCTGGCGCGGTATGTCGTCCTTCCTATCAATCAAATGAGCATTAAGCTGTGTTCAGCTGCAGGCTCGGAGGTCTGATATGTCTGTGTGTCTTATCGATGTCCGATCTGTCCATCAAATGATCAGTGTGATACTGGGAGCCTGTATGTATGGCGCGTGTGTGTGATGCTAGTTTGTTGATGTTAGTTGGTTGGTTGTGTGTTTTTCGCCGTGTGCGTGTGTGTGTGTGCATGTGTGTGGTGCCTAGTGGTGTCAGAGTAACAAGGCCCAAAGCCTTGTCTGTCTGGCTTCCTGTCTGCTGTCTCAACTGTTCTGTCAAAAAAAACCTCTGTGAGTGGTGCATTGTGGGCTACTGGAGGCCTGGAGCTGTGTTTTTATTGGTTGTGGTGTGAAGAGGATAGTGACAGTGTGGCGTCAGAGCAGGATGCTGAACTGGGGTGAACAGCCTTCTGGAAAGGACACCTCAGACACTGACACCTGCGCATTTTTATCACGGGTACGCGGCGAGTTGTTAGCGCGCACGTATAGCGCAGCTGTGTGTGCGTGTGTGTGTGTGTTCCCCCTCACGTGCTTCTCAAAGCTCCTGTCGTTGAGTGGGAAGGCATAGATTAGGTTTCATCTCCTCTTCGGTCTCTGCACCCCCCTCGCCCCCCTCCCCCTGGTGGGCCCACCGCCAGGAGCGAGACCCCAGTCGACCCAAGAGAGAGAGAGGGGGGGGGGGGGGGGCGTTGCGGAGGGTTGTTGATGAAAAACGCTGCCAAGCAGAAAGGGGGGTGTCTCTCTGGGGGCACTGGCTTTGAAGGAGCGCTGAGGTATTAGCAAGGCAAATGTTTCCCTCTGCTTCAAGAGAGAATACATTGATCAACTGGTAAACATATCAGCGTGTGTGTGTGTGTTTGACAGGGAGTTATGTGCGTGTGGGAGTTATGTTTGCGTATGTGCGTGTGGGAGTTGTTTGTGTGTGTGTGTGTGTGTGTGTGTGTGTGTGTGTGTGTGTGTGTGTGTGTGTTGTGTGTGTGTGTGTGTTGTGTGTGTGTGTGTGTGTGTGTTGTGATGTGTGTGTGTGTGTGGTGTGTGTGTGCGTGTGTGTTTGTGTGTGTGTGTGTGAGTAGAGTGAAACTAATGCGAGTGGTTGGTGTTCCAACTGTACAATTGTGAAGCCTGATGAAAGCTGTCTGTATCTGTGCTTCAGATATAGGAGTCAAGACCACACATGGAAATATCCATATAATCAACTCTGGTGCATGGGTGTGGTTTTGTAAGTGTCTGTGTGTGTGGTTGTGGTTGTGTAAGAGTGTGTAAGAGTGTGTGTGGCTGTGTAAGGGTGTGTGCGTGTGTGTGTGTGTGTGTGGTTGTGTAAGAGTGTCGGTGGTTGTGTAAGAGTGTGTGTGGTTGTGTAAGAGCTGTGTGTGCGTTGTGTTGTAAGAGTGTGTGTGGTCTCTAGCCTGGGTAGCCCCTGGCTGGTATTAGCAGCTGGAGTGTCACTGCCTGATCTTCTAATTGGCTCCTTGCTAGTCACATCGCTGAGGACCTCTCTGTCTGTTGTCTGTCTGTCTCTTAAACATGGAACTGTGTGTGTCTCTCTCCTCTACCCCATCATCTCTCTCTCTCCTACTTCTAACCACCCTCTCTCTCCTCTTACTTCCTCCCCTCTCTTCGTCCCTCCTCTCCCCCTTCCTCTCTCCTTCCCCCCACCCTCCCTCTCCTCCCACCTCTCCTTCCCTCCTCTGTCCCCTCCCCTCCCTCCCCAGTTCCTTTGATCGGTGGACATCTGTAAGATCCACTCTGACTGGCAGGAAGTACGTCTTCAGGGTAGCTTCCCCTCCCGGGCCAGCGGACCAATCACAGTCACCGCCCTGACCGTGCTGGAGAGGACAGCCCTGGAGTTCGCCCTCTTCCAGGAGGGCAGCAGGTACACATACACACACAAATACGCACACCCACGCATACACACACGCATACACACACACACACCATACACACACACACCTTACACGCAAGTGTTCCATTAACACACACTACCTGCCTCAGTGGATTGTTAGTCTACGACATGTTTTGTCATTCATGTAATCTCAAACCAAACAGGTGTGTGTTTGTCTCCCAGCTGAGACTCCTACCACCTACACGGGCCACTCTGAATCGTCTCTGTCCTGCCACTCCTCCCCCCTCCCCCCCCCCCCACCTCCCTCCCCACCCCATGCCTGTCCTCCTCCCCCCCACCAATTCCCCTGCCCCACCATGCTGTCCCTCCCCCCCTCACCTTCCACTCCCCCACCATGCTGTCCCCTGCCTCCCCCACCTTCACCTCCCCCACCTCCCATTCTGTTCAACCGCCCCTCCCCCACCATGCTGTCCCCTCCTTAACCCCCCTCCCCTCCTCCACCTCCCCTCCCCCACCATGCTGTCCCCACCTCCCTCCCCCACCATGCTGTCCCCTCCCTCCCCACCTCCCCTCCCCCACCATGCTGTTCCCCTCCTCCCCCCACCTCCTCTCCCCACCATGCTGTCCCCTCCTCCCCAACCTCCCCACCTCCCTCCCCCCACCATGCTGTCCCCCTCCCCCTCCTCCCAGAGGTCCGGAACACAGCAGACAGTCACCTCCTGGATCTGTGCATCATGGTGTTCCGGGCGTCGTTTGGCAGCGGGAACAAGCTGACTCTGGGCCGGCTCCTGGCTCACAGCAAGCGGGCTGTCAAGAAGTTTGTGGGCTGCGACGTGATGCTGGAGCCAGGAGAGTACGCCCTCGTCTGCTGTGCCTTCAACCACTGGCAGATGAACGTCAACGGAGGTCCGCCCACGCCAGGTACACACGCACAGCACGTACACACACACACACACACACGCCAGGTACACACGCACAGCACGTACACACACACACACATGCCAGGTACACACGCACAGCACGTACACACACACACACACGCCAGGTACACACGCACGCCAGGTACACACACACACACAGCAGGTACACACACACACACAGCAGGAGCACACACACGCTAGGTACACACACTCAGAACCAGGTACACACACACACATGCACAGCAGGTGCATGGTGTGTTCCTGGTTCAGGTGCACACGCACACACGCTAGGTACACACACACAACCAGGTACACACGCGTGCACACATACACGCACACCAGGTGCACACACACACATACACACGCCAGGTGCACACATCAGGTACACGCTCGCATACAGAACAAGGTACACACTCACAGAACCATATATATACACACACCAGGTAAACACACAGATGTATTCTACTCTAAGAAAACACACACACCTAGTAGGAAAATTGACACAATACACAGAAACGCCCAGGCGCTGAGGTGCTGTGTGTAAACACTCATTCATAGATCTGTACACACACAGAGCAGCACTCTGACGTACACACATCAGGGGCTCCAACACCCACCAGCTACTACCCTGTAAACACACACACACTATCTCTCCTACGCACACACATACACACACTCAGACACACATACACACACACTCAGGCACACAATGACATACTCAGGCACACACACACACACACTCCGGCACGCACACACACTCCGGCACGCACACACACTCCGGCACGCACACACTAACACTGACAGCGTATTCACTGGCAAGAGAAGCTGCAGAAGCTGTTTGGAGCAGAGGGATGATTGGCCCGTTCTGATTGGCCAAATCCAGAACAGAACCAAGCTAACTCTAACAGCCGTTTCATTTGGAGACGTTGACTGAACGAGCTCCCAAGTCGTAGTGGCCTTGCTGTGCAGAGTTCATTGTACACACACACACACACACATGGCTGTCTGGATTAGCTTGGGGGTCTGGGGTCTGGATTGGAGTTTACAAGCTCTTGGGCTGGTCAGTGCATGAACACGACCTTCATGGATGAAGTGAAGCAGAGCATGTTTGAGTTGTTTTGGCCCTGATGTGGTCAAGGAGACGAGGGCAGAGATAGTGAACTGAATCAGAATCGGGGTTTTTTTCGCCATGCAAGATATACAAGCCCAGAATTTACTGTGGCAGGGAAGTGCAAACATAGAACATATATGAAACATAAAGAAGGTAGATCAAAATATAATACAAATCTGATAAAATACAGATAAGTGGACACCAGCTGTACAGATGGGGTTAATATAACTATAGTAAGTGCACATCTCAACATGGAAGCTACAGAGAGATGACTTCGCTGGTTTCTCCCTCCTCCTCTCCTAGTGTCCAGCCCCACCAGCGGGCGCCGGCCCTCGCAGGACTTCCCCGGTTACATCCTGGCCATCTACAGCTCCAGACAGGTGATGGTGGAGCAGGTGGAGGCCACGCCCACCACGCTGGCCGACGCCATCATCCTGCTGACGGAGAACAAGGGAGAGAGGCACGAGGTGAGGGGCGCGCCCACGCAACCACAGACGGTCATTGTTAGAAGATCGCGACCGTGTTATATACCTTTTCGATGTGCTTTAGCGTAAATACGTCTTCAGCGCTATATACATTTAGCAGTCGCATCTGATATCAGTAGAATCAGAATCAGAAACCGTTTATTGCCATTGTCAAACGTAGGAACTTGCTTCGGCGTAGGTGCAACATAAAGCAATGGATAAAGTATTAGAATATATAAAAAATATATAAAAGGCATGCATAAAATTAAGAATAAAATAGACTAAGATAGACTAACACTATATACAGAATGTAAAGTGGGCAGATAGTGCGATGTGCAAATGAGTACAAGTCGTTCTTAAGGGATCTCTCGGTTAGTCTACCTGCAGTCTATACTTTCGATACAGAAGGCAAAACAAGGAGTGGTCTTTCCTGAAAAGACCACATCAGCGTGATACAACTTTTCAATGTACTATAGTAGGGCAATAATAGCGCAATATAAGCTCTTCAGTTACATCTAACGCAAAGACGACAGACAAGTAATATACCCTTTTCGATGAACTTAAGTATAATTACGGTTTCTACGCCATGACGCCGCGCAGTAAACTCTCCGTAGTTACATGTAGTGTAAACACCAGACTGGGTTATCCCCTTTTTCGATGTACTTTACAGTAACTACGACCTCTGCGCAATATTCATTTCTCAGTTACATCTAGGATAAATACTGTCAATCATCGCATGCTTTAAGGAACCTCTCGTTTTGTTGTCACGGTATAAAACAGGGAGTGAGGTTCCCTAAGGGTGAGGGTTTTAGCAACACAGAACTTTTGATCCCTTCACACACGTTAGATATTCACAAGCATCAGTCAGGTGTGGAGTTCTCAGACTGTTAGGATACGGAATGAAGCGCGTTTCCCGAGCGCTCACCTTGTCCGGCGCTCAGGATCAAGGAAGACGAGCTTAGATCTGGAGCGGGAACTGGATCCGTAAAGAACTCCTTCTTCTAAGGTTGTTTTTTTGGTTTAACCACCAATTCTCTTTATTAGGATGGTGGGTGATTTATTTATTTTTCATATAGCAAAAGGTTACTGCAATCAGTGTTATATTTCCCCCTAAAATAGAAGGCTAACTTCAAGCTGTAGCGAAAATAGAAAAGCGCTGATGTACGTTGCGAGGTCACGGGACTTCATCCGCGTAAATCTCGTAGACTGTGGTCATAACGTCATCCGCGCGTTATTCCAGATGTCTCCCGCTCTTGTCTTTCCCTCATATACCTTTCCACGGACCTCTAACCACACACGTTTTCGCAAGTTAGCGACATTGTTTGGCTGTCAAGGCCGTTACGCACATACACACCTTTAGCATTTCTCCGGAGAGCTGTCTTATCGCCAAAACATTCAGCACGTATGACGAAACCACATCCATAAGATCGTCATAGTGACGTTTCAGTGAGCGATCTGTCATGCTAAGAGCCTTTATAATCGCACGGAACATTCTTGCGTTTAAGACAAAACTAGGCACCAAGTTATTGTCTGGTGACCTCTGTGACCTCTCTGTGAGCAGCTTAGCCTTCCGAGAACATGGGCCAGGTGTTTGAGAGAACATTCTTTTCATGTTGCGGCCAACATGAGGTCATGACGTAAACAGGAGGGTGTGTGTGTGTGTGTGTGTTCAGGGCCGCGAGGGCATGACCTGCTACTACCTGACCCACGGGTGGGCGGGGCTTATCGTTGTGGTGGAGAACCGCCACCCCAAGTACTACCTCCACGTGTCATGTGACTGCACCGACAGCTTCAACGTGGTGTCCACACGCGGCAGCCTCAAGACCATCGACAGTGTCCCTCCGCTGCACAGGTACGCTGCTGACACACACACGCTGACACACACACACACACGATGACACACACACAATGCCACAAACACACAATGACACAAACACACACACGATGACACACAAACACGCACTGACACACTCAGACACACACACCCTAACACACACACAATGACACACAGACACGCTGACACACACATTATCGTTACACACTGACACACACGCTATGATTGCACACGCATTTACATCACACTCACACAGGCACACAGTCATTAGGACGCACAGCACAGTAACATACTGAACCGTAAAGTCCAGTGTTGTAGGAGCTGCACACTTGGCATGTCACCATGGTAGCAGGCCCATTCCAGACTGATGACAGTTCTGCAGCTACCTCAATGAAACCAGGACTGTTGTGACATCGTCATTTGATGGAATTCGAAAAATGGAACGGAATCAGAATCCCTAAAGGAGCTCTTTAAAACCAGACATACAACAGATGAAACTGGAGTGTCTCTGTGAAAGCCAGTGGGATGTGATGAGAAGGTCTAATGACTGGATGACTTGTGGGAGATGGTCCGTGCCTCGCTGTGGTTAGACCTCAGCATGGATGAGCACCTGAACAGCCACCTCCGTCCTCCTGACCTCCAGCACAAAGCTTCCTCACGCTACACATGAAGAAGACACTTCGTAGGGGGGTTAAAGAAGGTTTTGCTCACTTAGAGTTGGGATTTCTTTGATTCAGAGCGTCAGGATAGAGCAGGTTCTCCAGTTTACCTGTGTTTGCTCTCGTTAGGAGCCGTTAATAACATAGATACAGGAAGTGATGAAAGGAAGCTGCACTCGGTGCCAGAATCAAGGCGTCTCTCTTTCAGACACACAGAGAATATGTGATGTGCTCTCGCTGTTCTGAACACAGTCTGCTAGGCTGTGTGCACGTGTGCACTTCAGGGGGTGTGGATCTGTGTGTGTGTGTGTGTGTGTGTGTGTGTGTGTTTGCGCGCGCGCGCATATACTTGCATGGAACACAACGCCTCCGGTCTCCTACCGCCAGAAGATTTCCCCTCGAAAACCTGACGATGACCGTTCCTGCTTCCTCTGAGGTCGAAGGTCGACGGCGCAGCGCTGTAACTACTGAGCCACTATTGGCTGTTCCCCACTGAGCCAATCATCCATCGCCTGCTAGCCTGGCCTGCCTACTCCTGCAGCGCTGCAGTCAAGAGGGACTTTGGAAGGGGTCGTCTTTGTCTCTCTGGAGTTGTCAACTGTTGATGTTGGTGTAAGGCGCTTCCCCAACGCCAAAGTATGGTACTTGATGAGCCAAACCCAAACAGTTACATGAATACCACAATCATTGATCCATAAACCTTTTTGTTTTGTTTCGTTTAGTTTTTTTAAAGAAAATTATTTGTTTTTAATTTTTTTTCACATCTACACATCTCCTTAGCTGTTTTGTCCGTGTCTGATTTGTGTCCGTGTTATGTGTGAACCCTAATGTGAGACGTTACACGTGCGTTTGCTCTTGAATTATCCACCCAAAAGCCATTTCTGTATGGGTAACTGTGTCCAAGCCCATACCCGCTCTCAACACAGTAAGCTGGCACCGAGCAGTCTCTCTTCCTCTCTCATCCTTCTCTCCGCTCTCTCTCTCACATCCCTTTTCTCTTTCTCTCTATTAGTTTCTCTATCTCTCACCTCTCTCTCTCGGCTTTTTCTTTCTTCTCTGCAGATTGAAATGCGATCAAACCTGTAGTAGTGCCGTATCTCCTAGGTAACCCAGCCCCTTGAAGCTGTTTGGAGCTTTTGTTGTCCAGTGCTGATATTTCTTACCTTGCTGAACCCAGCCATGAGGCCGGGCCCTGCATGGGGTGAGGCTGGACTCTATGGGGCAACGGTTCATTAAAACAGGGCCTCTATTCTTCCTTGTTTGTCCCCTACGGAGGAGCGATGCTCGCTAAAGGGCCTCGTGTTATTCTGGGGCCGTTTGGATTATTCTAGGGCGTCCCTTCATCCTTTCTGCTGGTTGGCTAACTCAAGTGACTGCAGATTCTGTCTGTGAGTTCACATCCACACGCTGGAGCTGCGGGCCTGCTCTGTGGGGCCTGCTCTGTGGGGCCTGCTCTGTGGGGCCTGCTCTGTGAGCCTGCTCTGTGGGCCTGCTCTGTGGGCCTGTCCGCCGCGCCGCTGGGCCTGAAGCGGCCGTCCTCTGTGTCTGTATGAGGGCTGCAGCAAGGCTGTGCCAGCTGGGTCACTGAGGGTCACTGAGGGTCACTGAGGGTCACTGAGGGTCACTGAGGGCCACTGAGGGCCACTGAGGGCCACTGAGGGCCACTGAGGGCCACTGAGGGTCACTGAGGGTCACTGAGGGTCGAGAGGCCAGGTGGACGACAGCACAGCTGAGGTCTGTCTGACGTGTCTGATTGAGACAGGAGATGATGTTGATGGAGAAGCGCTGCTTTTGTGTCGATGAGGAGTTGGTCAGTCTCTGTAAGTGGACGACGTCCGAGGATTTTTAATTAGCTTCTCCCCTCAGGTCTGCTTTGTCCTTTGCCCTCTAGCTGTAAACAATATTTGAAGAAGTTGGGATTGCTTGAAATTGATTTGTAAGGCGTCGGATGTGAGATCATTCTTTGGGAAAGGAGCTGGATCTGAGCGAGTTTTAGAAACGTTTAGTTGATTTGGTGTGTTGGCACAGCGGTGTTCCCTTAGGGGCCCCAGCCACAGCACAGGAAAACAAAGGCTGTTATTCTGTTATAAATAACATGTTGTTGGCGCACACAATAATAATAAGACACTATTGTCTCTCCTTATCAATCAAATACACACTTTGGCACTCACACATGTCCTCATCATACACTTGAACAAACACGCACACACACACACACACTTGTCCCAGTGGATAAGGTAACGATGCAGAATGTAGTTTGATCCCCCAATGGTTCCCGTACATTGTGTGCCATATTCCCCAGGATGCTTAGGGAGCCGCGAGACACGGCCTCAGAGATTCCCTTGCTTGCCTCGGATGTCGGCGCCGCCATTCCCCTCCCATGCCTCCGCTATCTACTTCAATCTGACAATATAAGTCCGTGTTCAGAGCTGAGACAGTGTGTGTTTCTGAAGCGGAGGGAGGGAGACTGCAGCGAACGAAACGGTACAGTCTCAGCCTACACGCCAGAGAAGAGAGATTCACTGGCAGTGGAGACTTGACTTGTTCTAATGTAGTGACATGGCAAAACTTGAAATTTGGAAGGCCAATTTGAGTGCCCTCTACGTTTATTTTTTTTGTTTGTAATTTTTTATATAGATTTGGACTTACTTTTGAATGATTTTTAGCTATACTTGACATTGGCATTTGTTATCTTTCGAATGCAGTTCATTGCCGCAATCGAAAAATATGTATTCCGTTAATTGGACGCTGAGAGATCGTCGGAATGCTGTCGTTAACGATGCCGTTTTTTTGTCCAAATACTTAAAGACCTAGTTGTATCCATCGGACCCTTTTATTATAGCTCTGCTACTGTCAATCTTTTGCAGTGGTGTCATCCGTATGGCCTGTCCATGGCCTTAACGTGTCGTGATATTCGGGGTATTGTACGACGTAACCACTAGAAACGTGTTCGACAGCCCAGCGGCTGGGGACGTCAGCTTCGGGTCAGTTTAAACCGCTTTAATGACGCACACTGCGTTCCAAAGTAAAGGCTGATGTGGAACGTTCTCTCGGTGACTGGCTCTGCGGGACTCCAGCTAAACAGCTGTCTGTTCGGACTGTTTATTTATTGTTTCATGTACAAAATTAAGCGATTAAAGCACAAGCGACTATTCTACTGTCTTCGATATGCCCGGATGAAAGGCAGATGTATTAGTGTTGAAACTGGGATACTGAATGAAAAATCAATCAATAAGTGATAAGAAAGGAATGTTGAATAATTCATGGCTTTTTTTTCTCCTTTTTCCTTTTTTTGCCCGATGGGACTAGCTTGTCAAAAACTGAACCTGCACTGATATGTAAAATCAAGACACCTCAATATTCAGCGTCACAGTCCTAAGCTACTGTTGCTGTTTCACTTTACGTGTACGTGTGCTTGATTTCTTTAATGATATAAAATATGTTTTTAATCATTATCATTGTTATTTTTATTGTCTTTTTGACATTCTCTGTTGTCCTGTGAATTCTATCTTTGTGTTGAATTGTGGTCGACTCTTCCTTGCTGCAGTGACGCCACCTGGTGTTCTTTAGTGGCTATAGCCAGAGGTTTGAGCACGTAAACGACTCATACATCAGCCAACATCCTCTTGTCTACAGTAGATCTCCTTGTAAATTGTACAGACACCAATACATAATCCAACCAGAACCAGTGATCCAAGCATTTTACTTTGTAAAAAAGATCAATCAAAACAAACCTGATGCTGGAATACAACGGAACTCTTCTCTGTCAGGAATGTGATATAAAGAGTATTTTATTGATTTTGTGCGGGGAAATATATGAGAATATGTATAAAAAAACGATGTATGTTTAATTTTCAATCTCAGGTTCCAATGGACCAAATAAAGGTTTTTTAATTAAAAGGAAAACTCATCAATTCACATGGTAATAAGCTCAACAACAACCTGTGCTCTCTGTCTATGTCTCTCTCTCTCTGTCTCTGTGTCTCTGTCTGTCTCTCTCTCTGTCTCTCTGTCTGTCTCACTCTCTCTGTGTCTCTCTCTGTCTCTCTCTCTGTCTCTCTGTCTATGTCTCTCTCTCTCTGTGTCTCTCTCTCTCTCTGTGTCTCTGTCTGTCTCTCTCTCTGTCTCTCTGTCTGTCTCACTCTCTCACTCTCTCTGTGTCTCTCTCTGTCTCTCTCTCTGTCTCTCTGTGTGTCTCTCTCTCTGTGTCTCTCTCTCTGTCTGTCTCACTCTCTCACTCTCTCTGTGTCTCTCTCTCTCTGTCTCTCTCTCTGTCTCTCTCTCTCTCTCGCTCTCTCTGTGTCTCTCTCTCTCTGTCTCACTCTCCTCTGTGTCTCTCTCTCTTTGTATACTCTGGTCTCTCTGTGTGTCTCTCTCTCCTTGTCTCTCTCTCTGTCTCGTCTCTATGTGTCCCTCACTCTCCTGCTCTCATCTCTCTCTGTCTCTCTCTCTGTCTCTCTCTTTGTGTCTCTCTCTCTGTGCCCCTCTCCATCTCCCCCCTAGCCCTCTCCCCCTCCTCCCTCCTCTCTCTGTCTCTGTCTCTCTCTCTGTGTGTCTCCCTCCTCGCTCTCTCTGTGTCTCTCTCTCTCTCTGTATCTCTGTTCTGTCTCTCTCTCTGTCTCACTCTCCTTTTCTCCCTCTGTATCCCTCATGTCTCTGTTTCTTCTCTCTGTCTCACTCTCTCTGTCTGTTTGTCTGTCTATCTGCCTGCGCAATTGTCTGTCTCTCTGTCCGTCTGTATCTCTGTCTGTCTCTCTCTCCCTCTCTGTCTCACTCTCTTCGCTCTCTCTGCGTCTCTCTCCTCTCTGTGTCTCTGTCTGTGTCTCTCTCTGTATCCCTCTCACACTCTCTCTCACAAACACAAACTCTCTCTCTCTCTCTCTGCGTGTGTCTCTCTCTGTCTGTCTACTCTCTCCTGTCCTCTCTCTCTGTCCTTCTCACTCTGGCTTCCGCTCTCTTCTGTGTCTCTCTCTCTGTATCTCTGTCCTGTCTCTCTCTCTGCTCTCTCTTTATGTGCCGGGCTCTGCCTCTGTCTCTCTCTCAAGCTCTCGGGGAGGTCTGTGGTGTCTATCTCTACTGTAGCTCTCTGGTCTGTGTCTCTGATCTTCGCTCCATCGCAATGTGTCCTCTGTCTGTGCTCTGCGCCTCTCTCCTTCCTCGGTCCTCGGTGGTCTGTCTCTCTCCTTCTCTCTTTCTCTCTCTGTCTCTCGTGTGTGTTTTATTTCTCCCTGCGACCACCAGAGGACATGCATCCAGGCTTCTCTAACCTCTGCAGTGTGTTCCAGTGGTCCTGTGGCTTGTCAAACCATAATAAGCATCATGAGGTCACCATGCGACCCCTCCCCCCTGCCCCTTCCGACTCTGTCCAACCCCTCCAGCCCCTCCCCACCCTCAAGACTTCCTCATCTCCTCTTAACCCTAGCTCCTCCAACCTCGCACGCCTGCTTCGTCCATCCCTCTACCTCCTCTCTCCATCCTCCCCTCTCTTCCTTTCCTAGTTTTGTCTCCTCTTTCTGTTCGTTCTGGTCCCTTTCCTGGCTCTCTCCGCCCCCTCTCTCTGTTTTCTCCACCTTCCTCGTCTCCCCCCCATCCTGCCGGCCGTCTGTGTTTTCTACCTGCTCTCTTCTCTCCCGGCAAAGCCCAATTCCTTCATTTCTCCGCCCCGGTCCTAACCTCATCACATAAGTGGAACAGTTGCCCCTCGCACACTGTAGGGGTCAGGATACCCTGATAGAGAACTGGGACGGCCGGGTCATCACTGCCGGCCGACCTAATCCCCAAGCCAGCCTCTCATGGGAAGATCTGGTTATTCTACTAGCCCCACAGCCTCCACAGACACAGCCAGCCCACGACACCACACATAAAACACACTCACACATGTACACACACAAAAAACAACACACACATAAACACACACGCTCCTGCCCTATGGAGGGCCCTGCTGATCTTCTACAGCCTAGCCTGGGGAACCTGTCAATCACAGCCACTTATCTCCGCTGTGGAGAGAGAGGAGGGGGAGCGGGGTGAGGGTGGAGTGGGGTGGAGGTGCAGTGAATGACAGACACGGAGGGGGCGAGAGAGAAGAGGAGCAGACTGAGAGACGGACTGAAGACTGCAGTCCCTCCTGAGGAAGAGCCTGTCCAGTGAGCCGACTAGGTACCGTATGCTGACAGGAGTTTGGACTGTTGGTTGAGGACAGGCAGAAAGTCGTTGGCTCATTCCTAGCTGCAGACAGTGGTTGTAATTTAAATTTAGTGCAGAGATGAGATTGTGTTTAAATTAGCTGGACTCTTGTGGAGCACTGATTGACCTATTGGCCAGAAATTTGAGAAGCAATAATTAAAACTTTGTTGCTCGTGGGAAATCTATTAATTACACGTTTTACCATCCCTGTGAAGATGTGAAAGAACTAATTAGATTGTCCTTTCAATTTGTCTCCATTGAAGATAAAGCCCATTTTTGGATAGAAAAAACACAGGTTTTAATTATACAATCGAACGATTCGCTGTTCTAAAGTGACAAGATTCTTCTATTACTGATGAAAATGCTTCAATGTCTCACTTTGATGAACTAGTTGCAGTAAACCGCATTAGCACTAGTAGGTTTATGTAGCCTGGTTTGTTTTTTTTATAGACGCTCTAACTAAAACACCTGCCAGGCATGGAAATGTCTGGGAGCATTGTGCCTTGAGTGCATTTCTGTGTGCTTTTAGAACTAACCCAGATAGAGTTTCACTTCGTGTGGTGTCTGTCTGCCGGGGGAACCCTGCCTTGCTGGGGCAAACAGAGAGAGATCAGATCGGGTATTCCTTCACGTCCACATGGAACATTATGCTCTGAAGACATCGCTATTGAAACCTGCCATTCAGTATTTCCTGTCTGTGTCTAAGACTTCAGAGTAGCCCAAAAAAACAAGACAACCTAAAAATACAAATATAACAGTTTATTGCATCTTACTTGTGTTGAGCTGTTTTGTGGGGATGTGAGGGGGGTGGGTGGTGAGGAGGGACATGACCCCCACCACCTCATCCTTATGCCTGCTACAGCAGTTCAAATGTTTGGCACACAGGCTGTGATAATGCAGGTGGAAGCCTAGTCCAGGGGCTAGGCTGCATTGTAGCCAGACAGGATTTGGCATCGAGGGTAGAAAGCTGGATGACTGATTTTGGAGGCATCACAAGGGCTTAGCTAATGGGGACTGCGTGCAAACCCTTCACCCCTGCCACCTCCCTCTTAACCACCCTCCGCCTCCCTCCCACCACCCTCTCAACCCCCTCCACCTCCCTCTCTCCACACACCACCCTCTCAACCCCCTCCACCTCCCT
>BROE01000007.1:13212743-13235281 GCA_036571765.1 Plecoglossus altivelis
CCCCCCCCCCATCTCCCCCAACCCCCACCATCCCCCTCTGCCCCCTGCCACCCCCTGCCATCTCTCTCCACTTCTGTCTTGCCTGGCCCAGTCTGGCAGCAGTGGGCAAAAGAGAAGGGGTACTTAATGCTCCCTGCAGCCAGGATATGCAGAAAGATATCAGAGTATCAGTGACTGGTAACAGGAATGCTGAGGAGAAAATGGTTGGTGTGTAATTGTGGACTGTGTGTTTAGGAGCTGTGGCACAGGAACGGGGCTATTTTCAGTGTAGGTTTGAGTTGAAATCTGTTCTGTACCGTTCTTTGGTGGTGGGAAATTCACACGGCAGGTGAGCTTTCACGATGTAAACAAATGATCGTAATTGTTCTGAGATCACATTTAGATCCCTATTCTACCTCATCGTTGTAAGTCCTGACAGATGTGCAGTGCTGGTGAGCCACATCTTTATCTAAATAGTTCCTGTCAATCTTCTTCTTTAGACCTCAGGGCTTAGACACAGATGAATAACATTGTACTGACAGGATGTAATGGGCTGCCAAGCGTTTTCACTCACTTTTCACATCAGGTTTAGTGAAAGATTCAGATCTTCCTCATATCCTCGACAAAAACACCAAATACAGAAAACACACACACACACACAGACATGCCCACAGAAACATGCGACCACACACAACACACACACAAACATGCGCTGACACACAGACACAAACACACACACACACAAACACTCGGTAAACCAGCCTCCTCTCTCAATGTGTCCCCCATCAGCTTGAAGCAGCACTGTCCTAATGGCAGGACATGTCCCAGCTCTCCCCCAGTCCTACGCCCCGGGGCCCTACGGGGTGTTCTCAGACCAGCAGGGCTTCTACTCTCTGGATTCCAATGTTCCGGGCCTTTCCAGGGTCATCCTCAACAAGCTGAACATGAAGGACTACGGAGAGTACAGGTATGCAGAACAGCAAGGTGTCCATGACCTCTGAAACTGGTTACAGACAACCAAGCCATCTGAAACCGTGCTTCTACACAATACATCATTTGTAATGTTACATCTGGTATTTTTGGTAGAGTATGTAGTATGTGTTGTCATGGGTTTCTGTCAGTCTGTATGTCTGTCTGTCTGTCTGAGTCTTTTGTTGTGTCTGTCTGCTTTTTTGTCTCTGTCTTTTTTGTGTCTGTCTGTCTGTTTGTCTGTATTTTTTCTGCCTGTCTGTCTGTGTGTCTGTCTGTGTGTCTGTCTGTTTGTCTTTCTTTCCGTCCAGCTCTACATCCTGGCTATGTATTTCTACATCTCTGTTTCACGCCAGGGCTGCTATGGAGGGGAAGAAGAAGGGAGGGGCGTTCCGGAACTACAAGGAGATGTTCCAGAACATGGAGGAGACATTCAAGTTCTGTGCCGCCTGTCACAAACTCCCGGACCATCTCCCATCGGAACAGACTCTAAAACGTTGTGTCAAGTGAGTGGCAGCGCAGGAAGTGACGGATCGAAAGTAGATCTCTTTTTTTTATGGCCCACTGTTCATAAATTAATGACCCACTGCTCATAAATTATACTAGTAATTATTTATCACAATCCAGTTACCTCATAGCTCAGGCCTGAAAGATCTCCTTTTATCCACTCGTATGTTCTTGCTCCATATATCTGCCTCATATGACAGCCGGCACACTGTAAACACAATCGCAACATGAACATGACAAATAGTCTAGTTACAGATAAAGTGGTTTACTGGACTGAGGCCAAACAGCCCACCTGACCAGACCGTCTATCTACAGCTCATCCCAGGGACTTGGTCTTTGAGGAAAGCGAGTTCCAGAAATCCTGGTCAGGCAGTTCATAACAGCACATCAGAGCCATTATATGTCAACATAAGAATGTACCAGATGGAGGGATTAGCCAGTGTTATGTCTATACATACACATACACGCACGTAGACGAGCCTTTCGTTAGCATTGTTCTGTAGAAGCCACAGGGCAACCTGGTAGCTAGTTCGCGCTTGTTTTCACAGACTCACACTTGCACACGTTAATGCACACAGACACACACACACACACACACACACACACAAGCACACAAGCACACACACACACACACAAACACACTGGAGTTCCCAGTCGTTTCTTTGTCATTCTCAGCTGCTTCAAGGTTTCTCAGACAAGGGATCAATGACAGACTTTTAGGTGACACGAAACTGTTGACACTTGGCACCAGTTTAATGTCAACAATTCTAAAGTGGTGGCAAGGCCTTTGGCATCAGGGGATTATCACCATGAGCACCAAGAGACTGTTGCAACCCTGGCCCTCTGAAAAGTTCTGAAATATCAACTTATATTTATAAACGTTTCTTTCTGAGCTCTCCTAATATTTGATTGCTCCCGCTGTGAACATTTAGATCAATTTAGCGTTTAGCTTTTTTCCTCTGGATAAAGGCTGAGTTTCCAATGTGTCATGATGCTGTTAACGTAATTATTTCACTGGCTCAATGAATCGCGTTTGAAAGAGGGATAGCTTGCTTTGCCACATATTCTCCAAGGGGATGAAAAAAAACATCCAAAATGCATCAGTCTTTGGTACTTTGCTGATTGTGTGTTGGGGACTCGAACTTGATTCCAAGATACTGGTGTGTTATAAATGAATCCATAACGATGGAAAAGTCCCTCCGTGCAGTCAAAGGGCATCCTTTTCTTGGAAAGTAGCCAGGCGAGTATCACACACCCATTACCTCACTTGCCTATAGTCTGACACAAGCTCAAGGTTGCATATTCAGTAGTAAATTCCATTCTAGATCCTGGCTCTTACCTTGTCACCAGCTGTTCTCCAGAACAGAACAGAATCTGTCAGTCTTTAATGTGCCAGAAGTTGTCCGCTGACAGCAGAGGTCAGATTTGAAGACTGGGCGACGTGAATTTAGACTTGTGTCATTTACTATTAATATACACAGACACAAACAAGGGTCACTGTCAGATGAGCAGGCCTCTGATTTGATGTTGAAGGAGGAACTTTGATTAGAGCCTCGTCTTCCTTGAGGGTTTAGGTTGGCCGAGAGGGGCAGTTCTGTCGACGTAAACAAAGCCCTCTGAGATGAAGTTCATCGAATTTAAGTTCAATCAGATCAAATCATCCAAGAAATGCTGATTTGATCTGATTGAAGTGAATGACTTATGGGTCTCAGGATTTTCAGTGACGGTTCCGACAGTGCGAAAACAATTTCCCCATCCATCCATCCTCCAGCTTGCTTAACTCCTCCCCTCCTCCTCCACCCTTTGAACCTTCAGGTGTCTGAACGTATACTACTGCACTAAAGACTGCCAGGCAAAAGACTGGCCGGAGCACAAGAAAGTCTGTAAGAAGCTGCGACTGGTGGCTATCGACCGGCTGGTGGAGTGGCTCATGTTCGCAGGTGAGATGTTGTGGCCTTGTGATGCGACTCTTTCCTCGAGTGTGTGAGACAACTCACTGAAAGCAGCTTGATTATGCAGTCTAAAGACATCCCAGTTTACAGTGCTGGAATATACCATTTGGAGCTAAGAAACAGTGCCTGAAATGCTGAAAAGTCATAAACGGAGAGCCACAAGGATCAGTCAAAGAAACTTTTGTTTTTTTATACAAATTTTCTTTTTTTCTTTTTTTTCTGACTAGAGTTGTGTCTTGCTGTGAAAAACAACATGATGTGATTAGAAAGAGTACCTGCTATAACCATGCCTAATTTACCCTTCACTACTGTACGACTCTTGCCTGCAATCTTCCCCCCAGTTGCCAGGGGGCAACCATTGGCAAGAACTCTCAGTTGTGCTAAGCAATCGTTGTTGATGATACTCACCTGTGTAGGGCCCTATTTAAGTTTGCATTTAACCATTGTTTTTGGTTCAGTCTTTAGCCTACCTACCTTAGTATCCTGTGGCAAACTGTGAGTCTTTTGTAAGCCATTGTGCTTGTTTTGTTTTCCCTTTTTTTGTAAATATTAGAAACTCTACTTCTGGTTTTGTTTGTACTTTGTTCCTTATTTTTTGATCTTTTACCAGTAAAGCTACTTAGGGTTCATACCTCTAGTCTCCTTGAGAGTATTGCTCTGCACTTGGGTCTACAGTTCCTCAGCCTTGAATTAGCTCCCTCAGGAAGAACACCAGCTCTGTGTTCAAGAGATCAGGGTTCTAGCTCTGCTAACGACAACGTTCTAGAATCTAGAATCGAATAGAAACTAAAATCTAGATTCTAGATTTTTGTTTATGTTCCTGCTTCTGTATCATTACATCCACTAAGCGGAGAAACTCTCTTTTTACTAAATCAGGAGACCTGCCGTTCCCCACAGAGAAGTGGTCCAGGCCAGCATTGGAGGTGAAGGGCTGGGATGACTGGCTGGCCATGCAGGGGGACATCACCCCCCGCCTGGATGCCGTCCTGTCATGCAGCAACATGGGAAACCTCTGGAAGAATGTCACCAGAACCAGACCGGAACTCACGGACCTCCGAGAGTCCGTGTGGCGGGTGGAGAGCGAGTTCCTGTCTCGCGTGCTAACCGTTGGCATGGCGATTCAACGGTTTGGCTTGGACCCATACGCCAAGCCCCTCACCATCCATATCGCAGGGGCGGGTCTCACTGAGACCATGGGGGCCAGAGTGACGGACTACGACGAGCTCAACCGCATGTTCCCTGGGCACCAGGGTCTGGAGGTGGTGATGGTGGGGCCCGAGGTGTCGGAAGGCCCCATCATGAGGCCTCCTCTGAGGGCCTTCGGGCCCAGACAGAGGGTCTATATCAGCGCCTACAAGAGCCTCTACCACCAGTTCTGGGAGGAGCTGGTGGAGAAAGAGGAAGCAGCCAAGCCTGATCTGGTGGTTGGATTTCACCCAGGTAATAGGTCCTAGTATCCTGTTCAAAGATTCCATTATTTAGCTCTACACACGCCATGCGTATATGATCCTAATATATGAATTCCGGTTCAGTAAGTGTCAGTATTTTCTCTTCACATTGGCCCTAGTACACTTTCTCATTAATGCTATTACTACAAGCCAAGGTGAAGTTTATTAAAGCTTGGAGAGTGAGGAAATTCCTTCAGAGCCAAGTTTCTGATCTTTAACCTGGTCTCCCAGGGTTGAAGGGTGAGTTGTTATAAGTGGGGAGAGGTAACTCACTCGAGTTTGGGGCAGTCTATTCTGCGCCAGACATTTATTAGACATTTGGGTGATTCATGGTGGCAGCTGGGGCAAGTTTGGCTCTAGAGTTCTAGGCTCAGCACAATATCCATGAGCCATCCTGCTGCAAAGAAAATGAGAGGTTTCAGCTCTATTCCCTGCCAAACTCTGCCACAACAAGACCCAACCATCATGCCAAAGCCATATATACGCCACACGCATCCTCGCGTCGCAACACAAATTAAACACAAGACTTTTTTTCCCCCTCCGTTATCTTTATCGTTCAGATTTCCCATATTTTACAGCCTGCAAAAACAAATCATCAGTCTGTTGGATTCATTCGAATGCAGGAACGTCCATAACAGCCACCGGTGTTAACTGTCTGATATATGGGCCCTTCCCAGTGGGGGGGATATTGGTAGCTAAAATTAATTTGAGCTGTACACAGAGCTACCTTCCACACCCCTCCACCATCTCTCTCTGACAGCTGCCTGGAGAACAGCCTCGCTAACCTGCTAAGCAGAAGTGGACCTCCCCCCCCTTCAGCAGGCTCCCTTCCCTGTCTCAGTTATCACTGCCGGCTCCGATGGAGCTAAATATACTAGGACTAAGTCATCTTCGGGTAAACCACTTGACAGCCTGGCCATATTTCATACTGCAAACCTGGCAAAACACTGTGCTGCTCCTCCCATTAAAGAGACAGGAAGAGGGGGGGGGGGGGGGAAGAGGCAAGCGATAGAGGTGGAGTGATGGCGGGGAAAGGACACATTCTGACAGGGTTACCGTTTCCTGAATCCTCCGAGCGAACTGACCTGTAACCTCGTGGACACTTTGTCCCATGAAAGGTCTGAAAGAAGACACCTCAACACACAGACAACAATAACACCTTTACTTTCCCTCGGACAGAAAATTCATCTCTCCTGTTGTTGAGCTATTCAAAGACTATCCGTACGCACTACCTGCTCTCTTTACTCTGGCTTATCAACCACACTGACACAACTGAAGATGAAAACCCATAACAAGGAGGGCTTGGGGTCTTTGTTCTAAACTCAAGACGGCCAAAAAGTCTGTGTCGTCGCTAACAGCCAGAACTCCCTGTCACTCTATCTCCTGATAGCCTAAACTCTAAACGCTTACCCCTGCGCTCAATGTTTTATCTTGCGGTGTGCGTATCCAAGCATGCATTATTCATCCACAAATCATCTCCTTCTATGGTTTGTGTTCTGTGGTGAGACATGAGCGGGTTAGTGGAGAATAGGACCCTCCTGGGACACCAATATCCTCATGGCCAGTCTGCCCATGTCCCGCTCCTGTCTCAGGCTATCTGAGACCTCCATCTGTACACACACACACCTACCTAGCCGTGTTTACATCGCAGACAGGCTTCCTGGGTGTGGGACAGAGGTGGTTTGAGGGTGGCTAAGCTTCTGGGTGACCCTGGGTCTTGGCCAGTCTGAGCTCGTTCGCTCGTTGTTGTGTTATTGAGTTGGAGAAATCCGTTGGTGTGAGATTGTGTGTTGTATGAGGGCAGGAGAGAGAGATTAACATGTTAGAATATTACAACAATTCCAGCACACCAGAGATGAAAGAATGATAGGAGGAGAGGATCGTCCTGATGAGTCAATCCCCCTTGGTTGTGCTGTTACTGTCTCACTGTAACTTCACTTTCATCTGTGGTTGATGGTTCTGCTTCATGTAAAACCCGTTTTTCTGGCTGACTGGTGGTGCGCGCGTGTCGTCATGGCAGGTTTCCATGCCAACCAAGGTCTGGTGGAGGGTTGGCTGCCCACCCTGCTGCTACTCAGAGACTTTGAGGTTCCATCATTCTTCAGCCTGTTCAGGTGAGTCCAACACCGTGTTCTGTTCTCCTGTGTGCCTTGTATGGTGTCAGAACCTGCCTGGACCTCACCACAAAGTCTGTTTTCAACAAGCCAAATCAATGTTTGTGAAGCCCTTTTTACAAACGATGTCACAGAGCTTCACACACGCCCATAGAACTGCTCTCAACTAATCTAAACCCTCAATGATGACGAGGAAAAACTTGCATAAAAACTCACTAGAGGTGAAAAATTAACATTCAACAAGTAACTTTGCTGTGTGTGTGTGCATGTGCGTGTGTTTGTGTATCTGTGTATGTGTGTGTGTGTGTATCTGTGTGTGTATGTGTATCTGTGTGTTTGTGCGTGTGTATCTGTGTGTGTATCTGTGTGTTTGTGCGTGTGTGTGTATCTGTGTGTGCATGTGTGTGTATCTGTGTGTGTTTGTGTGTGTATCTGTGTGTGCGTGTGTGTGTGTGTGTGTGTGTGTATCTGTGTGTGTTTGTGTGCGTGTGTGTGTTTGTGTGTGTATCTGTGTGTGCGTGTGTGTGTATCTGTGTGTGTTTGTGTGCGTGTGTATCTGTGTGTGTTTGTGTGTGTGTGCTTGTGTGTGTGTATCTGTGTGTGTGTGTGTGTTTGTGTGTGTGTTTGTGTTGGCCCACAGTGAGCAGGAGCTAACCTCCTCTCTACAAATCCTTCTGGAGCTGGAGATGAATGTGAAGGGAAACGGACCGAACCCGTTCAGCTCCCATAAACCAGAACAGGTCCAATCCTGTCCCAACAGACCGCTGGTCTACTGCAACTCCCACTATGTGTACTTCCAGGGCCTGCAGGAGAGAGACAAGTTAGAGGAAGACCAGTAGTGGCATTCCTTTGATTTGATTAGCTGCCTGAAATGCCCATTGGGCCTACAACATTCCCTTACTGTTGAAGATCGTTTATTGGACTGTTGGAAGACGCTTTACGATGTTACTTATGGCGCTGGTCTGAGTAAGATTAAACTCGAAATGTTTTGTCTATCCGTGTAAGTTGGCATATGAACCGTTTATACGCGTGTGTTTGCTAAAACAAGAACGTGTCTAGAACAGTTTCAAGGCTGAATGATTCTAGAGACGAATAAAATGGGTATTGGTAAGAAAGGGAACACCGCTCTCTGGTGGATTCAACTTGTAAATGCATAATTATTATGCCGCTTGATGTATTCTGTACTCGGCTTTCTGAGTTGCAATTCATGAAATATCGTTGTATCGCGTGCGTACAACAGTGTTTAAATTCGTATTTGAACATAACATTAGCCTATTATTTAGAAAAATATATAAATAAATGAAATACCAAGAGGGTTTCATTCTTTCATTTTCGCAACTTTGTTCTATGTGAGAAGAGTATAGGCAATGCTTGTAGTGTAAAATAACAGCTCTTCCCTTAACAACATGAACACTCGAGAATGGTCTCGAATCGTCAGACAGTTCTAGAAGGGGGCGAGCAGGTGGTATAAACTCGGGGCCTCCAGCTGACGATCCGAGTCAAAGTATCCTCTCTAAGAGAATCATTCAACAACGCGTGTCACCAAAGAAATCCGAATGACAGAATCCCAAAGGTAAGCCGCTTATGAAGTTTGGATAGACAACGTTCGCCGGCCCTTCCCCCGTCGCATGCTCTTATCTGCATGCCAAAGTAAAGTAATTAAATGTGTACCTAATAAAACGTTTGACGACTTGTGACAGGGACAGACTTCTAAATCGGGACACGTGGACCTTTAAAGTCACACGTGTAGAAACCCTTTTATTTTAATGCGCATGGCATAGTCGTAAGTAATGGCAAAGCTTTTGAGATACCTCTGATGACATTAAATCCTTATCGACCGGGTTCTCTGTCGAGTTATTCAAAACGCCATGAGATCTGAAAATGCATTTTTTTTACAGGGCATTTATCAGTGGTGAACTCTTTTTATACAATTGTATACAATGATTTGGATTAAGTCTAATTTATGACATTGTAGTAATTCCTCACTGAAACGTTCCTCTTATTCTTCCTCTCTATATGGCAAGCTGCATGTTGCTACCTAAGAATAGACGTCAGGGCAAGGACTCCTTTAAATAGACAGTAACTGGTCAGGCAAGTTGTATAGAGAAATATGAGGACGCATGAATAGGTTTCATCCATTTAAAACACAATATATACTGTATGTACTCCTCCCTCTCTCACTCTCATGTTCTCTCTCTTTCTCATGTTCTCTCACTCTCATGTTCTCTCTCTTTCTCATGTTCTCTCACTCTCATGTTCTCTCTCTCATGTTCTCTCTCTCTCTCTTTCTCATGTTCTCTCTCTATCTCTCTTCCCTCTCTCTCTTCTCTAGGACAGCCCCAGAGGCTAAATCTAAGCCTATGGCCTTCCGGTCTCAGAAAGAGATGTTTGAGAAGATGGAGGAATCGTACAGATTCTGTTCTAACTGTGAGATGAAGCCTGCTCATCTGTCCAGCACACAGACACTGAAGCGATGTGTGAGGTACAGTGTAGCTCGAGACACCCTTGTTTAATGTTCACCTTTCATACATACAGATGGATCCCAATAAGGAGCTTCGATTAGAAACACTCACGGTTTTTCTTTCGGTTAATTCCTTTTTATTCCCCTCTGTTGTCTCTCTCCCACTCTCTCTCTCTGTCCCTGTCTCCCACTCTCTCTCTCTGTCCCTCTCTCCCACTCTCTCTCTCTGTCCCTCTCTCCCACTCTCTCTCTCTCTCTGTCCCTCTCTGTCCCTCTCACCCACTCTCTCTCTGTCCCTCTCACCCACTCTCTCTCTGTCCCTCTCTCCCACTCTCTCTGTCCCTCTCTCCCACTCTCTCTCTTTCCCTCTCCTCTCTCTCGTCTTCTCTTTTTGGCTCTCGCCCTACGTTGCAGATGTCTAAACGTGTATTACTGTTGCAAAGAATGTCAGAAGACTGACTGGCCCAAACACAAGAGGTTTTGCTCTCAGCTGCGCCTCATGGCGATCGACAGATTTGTGGACTGGCTAGTGTTTAAAGGTGAGGGGCCAAACACACATCGTTATGTGTGTCTAGTCCCCGTGACTGTAGATTACTGTCAAAGCTTTAATGCTACCAGGATCAGGTGGTTTAATGGCTTTACAACCTGAACCCTGCTCAGCTCAAACACAATTTGCGAAATGCAAATGTAAACTGTGGTTCCACTGATAAACTCTTCCCCTCTCTTTCTCCACTCCAAGGTGACCTGCCGTTCCCCACCGAGAAGTGGTCCCGCCCGCAGTCCGAGATCAAAACCTGGGACGACTGGCTGGGCATGCAGGGCGACCTCACCCCCCGCCTGGACGCCGTCATGGCTGGTGCTAACATGACAGACCTGTGGAACAACGCAGGGAGGCCCAGACCAACGGACGATGACTTGAAACAGTCGCTCTGGAGAGTGTCAAGCGAGTTCTTTTCCAGGCCTCTCACCATCGCCTTAGGCCTGAGACTGTTCGGACTGAACCCGTACACCAGACCCCTGACTATCCACCTGGTAGGAGCAGGCCAGAGTGAGACCACGGGGGCCAGAGTGACGGACTACGACGAGCTCAACCGCATGTTCCCTGGGCACCAGGGTCTGGAGGTGGTGATGGTGGGGCCCGAGGTGTCGGAAGGCCCCATCATGAGGCCTCCTCTGAGGGCCTTCGGGCCCAGACAGAGGGTCTATATCAGTGCCTACAAGGGCCTCTACCACCAGTTCTGGGAGGAGCTGGTGGAGAAAGAGGAAGCAGCCAAGCCTGATCTGGTGGTTGGATTTCACCCAGGTGAGAGGCTCCATCGCTTGTCTTGCAGCCCCAAGAATACTATTAAGAATCATTCTTCTTCGCTCATTTACAAGGGGTTGATTCTTGAATGTGTAGGAAGATATTGTGTTTATTATCTGGCCTAAGCTGTTTTGATCTCCTTCTTCCTCCAGGTTTTGATGTAAGTCAAGGCTTGGATGAGGGGTGGTTACCAACATTGCTCCTTCTAAGAGATTATGAGATCCCCTCCCTCTTCACTGCTCTAAAGTAAGAGTCACGCACACTCAACAGGATGGGCGTTCCATCAACATGATTACAGAAAAAAACTGAAGTTAGCCAGCACCAAAACTTAAGTTAGCCAGCACCAAAACATCTCAGCTGTTGGCTCCCGTCCGATTCTTTCCAAGTTGCTGCAAAGCTAAATTGAGTTTATTCATGTGTTCCTTCTACTTATACATCTGTCTCAGTCACTTCTGTTTTTCTGTTTTACGTGAAATTGTGTTTCCATCCTCTTCCTTTGGTCCCACAGTGAGACAGAGATGACCTACTCACTGCAGATCCTGTTGGAGTTAGAGATGGACTTAAAAGGCAGCGGGCCCAACCCGTTCGCCTCTCTGAAACCAGACATGATCGGACCTTGTCCCAACAAACCTCCTGTGTACTGCAACTCCCACTACTTCTGCTTCCAGGGCCTTCTGGAGACGGCCCAGTTCGATGAACCAGAGGAAAGCTGAGATACGTTGAGAAACGAGTCGAACATTCAAACCGTGTTTTTCTGATGTAGTTTAAGGATTCCTCTTTCTCCCTGTCCGAGAAACAAGCCCTCAAACGTTTCACGACACTGTGATTTTGTAGAATTTCTTCTTTTTTTTAAACCATTTATCCAACAAAATCTTCTTCTCAAAGATGGCCTTGCAAGAGGTGAATGACTCAAGGGTTAAGATGTCGCCCTTGTCCGTCTGATAGCATCGTGTCCATCACGCTTCAGGTGCTCCTTCGGTAAATACAAGAAACATTTACATTTGCTATCTTACTTTATTTCCTAGTAGGGCTACATTCAACTGTTCATTCTGGTTTATCATTAAAACCATTGTGTTTATTCAAGTTTTATTACAGAATGTGACACGTGTTCAGTTATTTGCATACTTAGACGAAATTGATTTTACGCCTGAATGACAGGGCAATATAGTAACAACCCTTTTACTGAAAAGTAAAAGGCAAACGTTTTATCTTAAACAAACATGTTCACGTAGCTAAAATTCTGATCGTAGAGGTATTTTTTTATTCGTATATTAAAAAGATGCGAATATCAGTGTATTTTCAGAACACATCTAGTTACTGACAAAATACAAAGCCTTTGGGTTTAGCTGAGACGAGACTAAAGTGAATTCGCTTCATGTATCCTGAGAGGAATCCAAATTCTCTGGTCACTCTGTTTACACAGGAAGCCTACAGGCAATAACAATCTAGGGAAGAAACACGTACAATTCAATGTAATGGTTCTCCCCGTTCAGGATTTGCTTTTAGCCAAGACGGACAGAACCAGGTCCACAATATAAAGCACCAGATTGACAATGGACCCTATCAGAACCACATCCAGATCTTTGTGGGTACAGTAACTACAGTTGGGTGGGTTATAAGTGACATAGTGTTTGTAACCGTAGATAGACCAGAGAAGCACAGCGAGCAGGTACAGCAACACAGCAACAACGTTAAACCAAAGTTCCAACACCTCCATCCCGAACGTTAGTAGACACCTCAACAGCTTCAGTAGATGAAGAAGAACAACGGCTACAGTCACAAGCAGACAGACGGCGTAAATCACCATGCACAACACCATCCCAGGCGGACGGAACTCGCTCTCCACGCCCAGGAAGTAATTGATGGCGCCAGCCAGGATGATGCACGCCACGAAGGCTTGGCTCCATCTCAGGACACCTCTGAGGTTGGACAGGTAACCCTGAGGACACTTCAGCTTGGCCTTCACGGCGTCGACCAGGAAAGCCAGCGTGGCAACCAGAGAGAAGATGACGCAGAGGATGCTGGTGACGCAGGAGGGGCAGGCGAAGACGGCGGCGAAGATGAACGTGGCGGAGGAGATGATGAGCGTGCAGAGCATGGTGAGGCCGCACGTCAGGTCGTCCCAGTTGGGGAGGAACGCAGCCAACAGGACGTTCAAAAGCATGAGCTCCATCACCATGATGACCACAGGGACCACGACGCAGAACACCCAGACGAACTCGCACCAGACGCCGTACGGATTCACCATCCTGCCTCTGAAGATGACGATGACGGCAGCCAAAGCGCTGAAAATCATCTCCACCAGCCTAAGACAGTTAGCCAGGGACTTGAATGGACCGCACATCTCCAACGTCTAAATTCAATCAACTGTGTGAAGGTTGGCTGTCAGCTTCCGTCGTTTCGGCGGTGGGTGGGGTGGGGGGGTTCTTGTTGGCTTAACACGAGAATTCTTCCATCTCTGCCAAACATTTCTCTGGAGTTGTAAGTTAGTCCTGGAAGGCGTGACTGGCTGTTATCAGAGATTCTATGAACTGCGCGTCACTACTCGTTATTCAAATTCCTCAGAGGGTGAAATGAAATGAAAAGGTCATGATGATAAAGAAAAGCTTCAAATTTCTTATGAAAGCTACTCTTCAGCCAGCATTTTCTTTTTCAACAGAGAATCTTTCTTGATTTTTATTATTTATTGAACAAACTCAAAAATTCAAAATTCCCACATATGTTTATATACTACATACAGTATATGTATATTTTGTATATTTATATACATATATATATATGGTATATATGTATGTATTTTTAAAGCTATGATCGTTTAAAACCACATATTTCTAGTAGGGTAAAAACCAGGTCTAATATGAACAAAATCAGGTTAACATATGTCATGAAGGCCACAATAAACTGAATAGCCCATATGCAGAAACTACCTGGACAGTCACTGGGTCGAGGATTGTTCCGGAAGATGTAAATTGGATAGATAAGTGCATTGCAGGAATAAAGCACCACAGATATGATTAAGAAAATAAAAGTGAATTTGTCTATGTTAAACGGCAAGCAACTCTTGAGGGATTTCAGGATGTTTGTGGCAATAATGAAAGGAATGATGGGGAAGGGAATGATGTAACCTATGAGACACAGAATCAGGGGCAGTTTGCCATCGTAACCTGTGAAAGAGACAAAAATAATACAGCTGACAAACGCTTCCAGAACCTTCCAGAAGCCAGGTAGAGCTGCCAGGTAGCTGCCCGTCTTCCCGTCCAGGAACTTGTCCTTGATCACTTCGAGGGCGTACGCCAAGCCACAGAGGAGGGCGAAGCCGCTGACCACCCAGGAATAGAAACACTTGGGGCAGGCGTAGAAGTTGGCGTAGATGACGAAGACGGACAGGGTCATGAGGGACGAGGACATGGCCACGCCCGTGGTGAAGTCGTCCCACTTCATGCAGACGCCCAGTAGTATCTGGAGAGCCAACATCTCCACGATGGTGATGAGGAGAGTCAAGAGAGGGCAGAAGGCCCAGACGAACAAGGCGTAGTTCCAGTAGGTGTGCTGAGTCTCTCCCTGCACAGCAGCCAGGATGAAGGTGACCACGCACAGGATGATCTGAGACATGTGGAGACCTCCTCTGGAGGACATCAGAGACGAGGGGGTGAAGACTGCCTGGGACACAACGTCTTTTAGACGATCCATCTTCTTCCAGCGTTTGTCCTTGTTCAGTTTGACCAAATAGCTGCTGCGGTGAAAGCAGGCTGACTCTGTTATCTGGTCGACTCCCAGACGTTCACAGTGTTTTGCATGTTAACCGTGATCTGGGATGACGAACGTCTCATATGGGACGAACCTCAGTGATGGGGAGTTTTAAAAAGTCTTAATACATGGTTACTTTATTTAAGTCGATTTTCCTGGTGTCAGTACTTCCACTATTTTTTAACTTTTTTCTGAAACATTAAAACAGTGAGAGAAGGATGTGTGTGCTGTCAAAGAGCCAATCGATGACTAGTAGGACTAAAAAATGAGGTAGTTGTTCTCGCGAGATCATATCTCATGTATTTATCATCCCTAGAATTTATTTACGTGTGTTTAGCACACCCACCGTTATAATGTGTCTATCGCGGTGTCACAGAATCAAGTAAATAACTAAAGACTGGATCAGGCTGAGTACTTTTGTCCACATGAGGGCGCTATAGGCAAACAAAAATGAAAACCTGTCTCGCTGTAATCACAAAGCTGGAGACGTTTGTTAACTAATGTTGTGTTGTTTGAAGTGTTCATGAAGTATGTTTGTATATAAAATTATATGTTTCTTGATAGTCTGTATCACAGATGTAAAAGAAAAATCCGAAGGAATTGTCCCCCTGGTAGGTTAAGAAAATCACATATTGGTAGGAAGGTTCTGTTTAATGTTGGCAGATGAATGAACATAACTTAAATGAAAGTGACACTTGTTTATCTAACTAACCCACAGAGTAAAGAGAACAGACAGGCACCTTTAACCTCTTAATCACAACCATACCATTCACCTTTTCGGGAGCTGTAGCGGTGGCAGTTGACCTTTGCCGCCATGGCTGGGTGTGAGAGCGCTGAGGGGACCGGGGCGAGCAGGGCGGCCCAGCGCGGTACACCGATCCTGGGGGCTGACAGGCACGCCACTCCCCTGCACATCTGGAGCTCCTCGCCGTACAGTCCTGACCTTTGGAGGAGGGCTGTGAACCAGGTACAGGTGAGGCTGTTTTAGCTTAGGGAGCTGCATCACCTTTAGCTCTGTCACACCACACACACGCACACACACCACACACACCACACACACACACCACACGCACACACCACACCACACACACACACACACCACACACACACACCTGCTACACACACACCACACACACCATACACACACAACTCATATACATGCACCACACACACACAACACACATACAGCACACACACACATATACCTCACACACACACCACACACATAACTCATAAACACGCACCACACACACACAGCACACACACATATACCTCACACACAACACACACATACTCCTCACACACAACACACACCTAACGCACAACACACATGCCACATACACACACCACACACACACAACACACACCTCACACACAAAACACCCACAACACACACCTCCCCCACACACCACCCACCACAGACACACTATACACCTCACACACACCTTGTCATGTGAAAGGGCCCCATGCCTTTGTGTCTAAGATGCCTTCCAGCTGTACCACAAAAACCTGTATGATCCATAATAGATAAACCTCTACAAAAACACTTTTAACTCACTGTATTTACAGTTAGACAGGGTCAAATAACATCAGAGTTCTACTTTCAATCCAGGACAATCTAAGTTTATCCACTGAGCAGAAAATCACTCCAAATGTCTCGTATATTTATTATATATATATAATATATCATTATATATATGAATATATATATATTAATTGTTCTTTTATACAGGTAGCATGTGGCTAGTAATGCCAAGGAAGACAGCAGTAGGATTTGTCATATCTTTGTTTATTCAAATAAATGTGCATTTCTTACAGTAGTGTACTGTGCGCTGTTTAAATCAAACTCACGATAATACAATTCAACAACACGTTTCCATATAAAACATAACGTTTACTTATGAATTCATTTTACTTACACCGATGAAGAAAATTACAGTATGTACATCAATGGGTTCTCTATATGCAGTTTCTCACGTTTTTTTGTGAAGCTTAAATATTTAGTGCAAGTACATATTTTCTCTTTTTTTGTTGTTGTTGTTTTTAAGGTTCAAGTTCTGGCTAAGATTGTTTCTCAGTTTGCCAGAGAATCCTCAGCAATGAACATCTTTAAAAAGCAGAACTTGCTGTTTTAGTGCATCGGCAGGACCTTGGTCTGTCTCCTTCATATCTTCTGATCTGTTCTCTTCCTCATAAGGTGCTAAGCATCGCCATCATCGTGACAGCTGCTCTCAGGAAACGTCTGTTTCGTGACAGAAAGTTTCAAAGTAAATGGTGATGTCGTTGCCCGGTTGGTCGTTTTAACAAGGCAGAATGCATGAAATCAATTCAATGGCGTTGCGAGTTCTCAGAAGTCAAAATACGTTAAGTGTTTATCGAATCGAATCAAAGGATGGTTTAAGAGTCTGTTGTGGTCAGAGGGCTCAGCGGACGCTGTGGTTCCAGTCGCTGGATGGAGGGTGGTCTCTTCGAGGGTCTGGCACCTGAGGAGGGGACGTCAGTGAAGACATTGGATCTTCCATCAGGGCAGAGAAGCACGCTGGAGTCTGCCTCACACTTGGTGGCTCTTCCGGGCCACAAAGCCTCAGCTGGACCAGTTCTAAGGTTCAGCCCTGCCGGAGACAGGACCTCGGTCTTGACCAGTGACGCGCCCGCCTGACTCATCTTGATCAGCATGTCTAACGACTGCTTACGGCTCTCCAGCGACGCCCTCAGGGCTTTCTTCTCACTCTCCTCGTCCTCCGCCTCCTTCTCCTCCACCACCTCTTCCTCGTCCTCCTCCTCCGTTTCTGACGTGGCGTTGCCGTGGAGACCGCCGTCTCGCGTGGCGCCGTGGTCGTCGGCGACTGCTGCCTCTGTCGTGACCGGGTCTTTCTTGACGGACAGGTCCAGCGGGCCTTCGCTCTGGCGGGCTGTCCTCTCCAGCGCCTGGTGGATGTGGGACAGCTCGCTGCGTATTTTGCTTAGGTGTTCCCACAGGTGACCCTGAGCAGGCGTGTCCTCTCGCTCCAGGTGGGATACTTTGCGTTCAGCCTCCTGGTACTCCTGCAGAGCCTTGGACAGGTCGCTGAGGAGAGCAGCAGCCGACTGGGAGGCTGCGTCCCCCGGCCCTCGGCCCGTGGTAGAGTCCTGACTGTTGGGTCGGCTGCATCGGGGAGGGGAGGAGGACCCACTGTGGGGGCTGGCGGGGGGGTCTGAGCACCACTGGTCCATCTGACGGGTCTGAGGCTGAGCACGATGAAAACTGCAAAGAGAACAGGGCGCTAATTACTTGGTGTTACGGTTTCTTAAGCTTCGAAAAAACGATCATAAACCAGATTGCGATCTCAACCGGCGTAAAATATCTCACCTGCTGTGAAGAAGTAGCTTGTCCGTTGCCATGGCGATGGACGCATTGTTCTGGATGTTCTTCAGGAAGTCCAAGGTGAACCCCAGCGCCGGTTTCTTTTCCACAGGGGCCTCGCGGATCCCTAAGGGGGCCCCTGTCCTCTTCAGGCCCCAGCCTGCTTTCCCCTCCTTGGCTGCTGCAGGGAGCTTGTCCCCCGCCCCGTAGCTGGGGTCTGGAGACTCTCTCTGTGGGGGCGCCCAGGCAGCAGGGGAGGCTGGCGTCGTACTAGGCCGTAGGGCAGGCACCTTCCACAGGTTGACTTTGGGCTGAAAGCTGGGGTGGCTGGACTCCAGGCCGTTGGCGGATGTCTTGAGCCCCTTGTTGGCCTCGCTTTGGGCGGAGGCTGCTCCCCCGAAGGTGTGCTCGCAGAGGAAGGGGTAGTAGAAGCGAGGAGGCAGGAGGGTCCTGTCTGCGTGGGGGTGAGCAGGGGAGGCCGGGTGCATCAGCTGAGCAGCCGAAGCCAGGAAGGGGAGCTGAGCAAGTTGGGCGTGAGTCTGGGCTGTCAGGCTGGTGGCAGAGGTGGGGAGACCTGAGTTGACGTAGGAGAACAGGCCAGGGGTGAGGGGGTAGCCCACCCCCAGCACCGACAGGTTGAGCCCGGTGGGGTCGGGGTAGTCGGCCAGGCTGGGTGGGGGAGGGTAGCAGGGGATGGAGCTGCTCACGCGAGGCTGGGCTACCTCAGGCTTGGCCTTGGTGTGGCTGGTGGCCAGGAGCCTCCACTGCTCTGACAGGAGTCCGGAGCCAGTCAGGCTGGTCTTGGACAGCTTGTAGTGCTTCAGCTGGGCCTCCACCTCCACGGAGCGAGCCCGCAGGAGCTGGTCCTCCAGGGAGAACACGTCGGCCATCAGGAGCTCCGACTCGGGCCGTTTGGCCTTCCTGGTCGCCGCTTCAGACGACGACTCCCGGCAGCCGTTGCTGGAGGTTTCTCTGGTCATTCCTGGGACTTCCACTCCGTCTCCCTCCTCCTCCTCCTCTTCATCTCCTCCCTGACTCTCCCCTTCTTCTCCTTCCTCCTCCAGGGGCCTCCGCGGCCGGGGCCTCTCCTCTGGCCCTGCCCCAGGCCCCGGCTCCTCCTTCCCAGCCGCACGGAGCCCCTGCACCTGCTGGAGCGGCCTGAGCTGGTCCGGAGGCAGGATGTTTCCTTTCTTGTAAGGCCAGTCGGACTCGATGAGGAGGGACAGGGAGTTCTTGCACAGGCTGTACTTCATGTGGTTGTACAGGTGGGATTTCTCCATGCAAGTGAATGGACACTGGAAGCATTTGTAGTTGTAGGGTTTTCCCCAAGGCCGAGGAATGTAGTGAGGCTTCTTGGGTTTCCGCTCCTTGTGTTTGCAGGCTGATAAGACCTTGCAGCCATGTTCCTCTTTAGACATGACTGAGATAGGAGCCTCACTGTACTGCTGTTCCAGAATAAAAGGGTCAAAGTGGAACGTTCCAGGCCAGATTCAGCCGAACAGAGTATTTATTAGCCGGTTCTTCAGACTGTACAAATTAGCGGAATATATTGCATGATTTTTTGGTGTCAGACTGAAGCTCAATCTGTGGATAGAGAAATAACAGTCCTTGTAAGTACTAAACAAATCGAAAATAAATGTCCTGAAATATACACATCACGTTCTTCAACCAATTCATATCTTGGTTCTTTGTCGTGAACAAAACACATATGAAATGAGAGACATGTCATTGTGCTGTGGACCATATGGCGAAAACAAGAATGTTAATGAATCCAAGTGTTTGTGGATGTGGGGCGTGGAGCGCTATCAGCACCAGCATATGTGGAAGGATAGCACATCATGCAGTCTGCCTGACACTCACTGCCACTAACCTAACTTGGGGGTGTGTGTGGGGGAGGAGGGGGAGGAGGAGGAGGAGGAAGGGAGTGAGAGAGAGGGGGAATAACAGACATGGAGGGAGAGGGACATGGAGAGACAGAGACAAAGAGAAAGAGAGAGAAGGAAGGGAGGAGAGGAGGGGAGGAGGGAGGGAGGAAAGGGGGAGAGAGAAGGGGAGGTGGTGTCACAACAGTTCTGTTCCCACTCTACGTGCACTACTCATTATTTCAGTTGCGGCACCAGCATAGCAGGCCCAGGGCTGGGCGGCACAGACACTCCCCTGGGGGTGGGGGGCTCAGCAACCTGTGCGGGCTTCACTCAGGCCGCCTGGGCTGAGGCGGGCCCTGGAGCCGGCTATGGCACACCGGCAGGCAGCTCAGGAGCGTGAGAGGGAGAGTGGGGGGGTGGGGTGGAGGGCCCTGGTTGTTAATGAGAGCCTGGCATCGCGCCCACAGGGCATCGTTAGTGCCACTGCTGAGATCTGGGTCAAGGCACATTGCCCAAGTTCAACTGCTCGTCTTCTCTTAAAGTTAGTACAACATTCTAACAATTCAAATGGATTAAAACTCTATTTTGATATCCCGGTGGATTGTTAAAGACTAACAGAATTTTTACGTAACTTTTTTGTTGTCTACAACATCATTGACTTCACAGACTACTCCTAAATACATTTTACACAAATGTTATTAGATAAAATAATCCACAGTGTATAAACCTAAAATTGCACTGAGATCTATGAAAAATTTAACTGTTATCTGGTGTAAAAATATGTTTACTATAAATGTTAAATAATTTACTGATATGACAACAAAATCTATTGAAAGATTTTCTATGTTCATTTTTCCAAACTAATAAATGCGTGGAAAAATGAGATTTCAAGTGTTCCAATTTCTCATGCAACAATGAAGACAGAATCTTCAGAGCTAAAATTCAGTGATCTTTACCTACATATACACCTGAACACCTGTTCATATTTTGACAGAGAAAACAATGAAATGATGAATACATGTTATTGTATATGATATATTAATGATGTATATCTACACGTCCTAAAATGTGTTCTATCATTTTATTTTTTTAACTAAAGGATTTCTGCACTACACTTAGTTAAAATAATTACAGACCTTTTAAAATGTAATTTGTTAATTATCCCTAAAATAAATCAAATCAGTCAGCTGTTGATTATAATTCAAACTACACACCACTACTTTATATCAAAGATCGAAATTAGATTTCATACGCTTGAGAAACTCTATTATCCACAACCAATATTTCTAACATCCTTCCGCTAATTCGACTTCTTGTTCTCTCAAATGATCCGAAAATAAAAAGTACTTCAAACACATTCAGCTCTCCCTCGCTCCTTTTCTCTCAAACGGTTTTTGAGCCACAGTCAAAATGACTGGTGTAGATTTACCGTTTTTTCTATTAAAAGAATGAAACAGAACAGAAAGTTTCAGAGAGCCGAGTCGTTGGATCGGGCCTCCAGGGGGATGTGAGGGGGTGTGCACCTCGTATGTAGAGACCCCCTGTGGAGATACTGCTTTCTGGGTTCCCTTCAGGACAACCACGAGTAACACACAGAGAAATGACTGAGGTCAAATCTGAGGTAAAAAAAAAAAGAAAAAATAAGAAAAAAAGGAAAAAGTACAACTTGAAAAAGCAACTTAGTTTTTCCTCGTTAGTTTGAACATCATCCTCCGTCATCGACGTCTATCTCCAGAGCTCTGAATCGATTTAAAGAGTGCCTGTAATGTGGTAAGCAAATCCTTGCTGCGTTGTGCAGGTGTGCTTGTCCCTCATAGAGATGTTAGCCAGGGTGACTCGGTGATTACTCTGTGTCAAATACACCTCAGCTATGATCAGCCAATCACCGGCTCTAACTCAGGGTGGCAGGCCGCTCGCTAACTTCTGTCCTGGTTGGACCCCCCCCTCACAAGTAAAGCGTGATTGTATCGGCCCATTCGATTGGCTGGCTTTTCCAGCCCTCAGGCACTGACCCCCCGCTCCTACCTAGTAACAGTGCCTAACAGCTGCTATTAGCTACCAATCAATAAAAATCATTTTTTTCAGTTGCTTTTTTCCTCTCCCGGACACTGTTATCAGCTGTGCTGTGCGACCCCCCCTCCTGCCTCTCCCCCCTCTTCCTGGATGATTTGTATGGGACCCCTGGAGGCCCCCCACCCTCCCCCCTACCCCCCCACCGTCCCTGCCTCGTCCTTGTACCCTTCCAGGCCCTCCGGCCTTGTATTAAGCTTTTAAGGGCTAGTGGTCAGACAAGCCTGATCGCTTCAGCTTTAACAACTATTGTTTCAATTAAGAAGGCCGGCCTCACTAAAAGCATTGACAAGCTGCGTGCAATAACAAACCAATATCAGGGCGATGGGAGGGGGGGGGGGGGGGGGTGGGGTGGGCGTGGGGGTAGGGGGGTGGGGGGGTGGGGGGACGGTGGTGTTCCAAAAGGTATATCATTAAGATTGAATTTATTACGCTGTGAGTATGATTTTCAGTTTTACACCCAAGTCAAATACGATTGAACTTTTTTTTTACAAACGTGTTGTAGTATATAGTTATATTAGCGTGGTCTCTGGTGTATCGTGAGTTTGATATGAAATACGAGATGGACATGAAGCGCTTTAAGTGTGTTGGTGTCTATATTTCTGTAGCTGGCATTTGGAAATGGTTCCACAGTGACACTGGGATAGATGAAAAGTGTTGTCTTACCTAAGATGGTGGAAAGAGATGAGTCAAGGATGATCCAGTCTTCTGCGTCTGGAAAGGAATCAGCCTTGAAAAACACAAGACTTGAGATTAAAATCTTCATTTATTAGAACTTCA
>BROE01000007.1:13235383-13254646 GCA_036571765.1 Plecoglossus altivelis
GGGGGGTGGGCGGGGGGGTGTTCCAAAAGGCTATATCATAAGATTGATATTTACTCGCTGTGAGTGGATTTCAGTTTACCACGTCAAATACTATGACTTTTTACAACGTGTTGTAGTATAGTTATATTAGCGTGGTCTCTGGTGTATCGTGAGTTTGATATGAAATACGAGATGGACATGAAGCGCTTTAAGTGTGTTGGTGTCTATATTTCTGTAGCTGGCATTTGGAAATGATTCCACAGTGACACTGGGATAGATGAAAAGTGTTGTCTTACCTAAGATGGTGGAAAGAGATGAGTCAAGGATGATCCAGTCTTCTGCGTCTGGAAAGGAATCAGCCTTGAAAAACACAAGACTTGAGATTAATATCTTCATTTATTAGAACTTCATTAAATAGATTAAGTACTTCAGTGGATATACATCAAATAACTATATAACTTTATTACATTAAATTTTATTTGAACAGTGTAGGGTTTCCATAGATACCTGCAATCTAAATGATACAAACTATATTCAATTGATTCACTGAAGTGTCAGTTATTTGCGTAACATCAAAATCCAGATAAATTAGTTTGTGTTTATGAAGAGTCACTATAGATGAATTACACTTTATAATTGTCAATTATAAGAGATCATTCAAGTAATATTTCAAGTTTCTTTAAATAACTGGAACCCATACAATATTTACATAGTAACTGAGAAGTACAAAATGCTGCTGATAAAGTAATCAAATAGTAGATCTATTAAAACTGACATCAAGTAGGCCTTTCCAGTACTATGTAATTTGCACAAAAACTTTATCTATAGGTTAAATGATAAATATGTATCCTAAATTAAATAGTTTAGGATATGTCGGCCTGTTCAAATATCTAAAAATGTTTGCACAAAGCGGTACATATTTTGAACAAGGTCGCGTATCTAAATGTTTTCTTGCCGGTTGCTATGAAGGCTATTGAATAAAGCGTTCCCCCGCATTCCTTACAGATATTGAAACTCGTGGCCACGTCTGGTGATAAAACTTCGCATCTTTCTCCAAACGTCACATGAATTGATGAAGCCATATGGTGTTTCAAAGTAAGAGAAAAAAGTGCCAACCTACCTGGTCCGTTTCCGTGCTCGTCTCTGGTGTGATGTCAATTCTCTGCGTTACCGAGTACCAAGCGGACAGCGCCTATTCCGCTCAAATGGGAGCACGAGAGAGAGTGTTTGGGAGATATATATTGACTGGGAGCGCAGCCTTGGGGCGCCCGAACACAGTGGCGCCTCCTCCCTCCCCGGCACCGTCACATGGGCCTCCACCTTGCAGCAACCATGTACAGTAACGACTTCAATTATATAGACAACTGGCAAAGGTTGGCTCAACATTTATGGAATTTGAGAGTTTAAGAAAATGTGAGACTTCGTGTCAGTATGTCAAATTTAATTTAGCAAATAGTCTATCCGCCACAAGTTATGTAGCTGTATAGTACGCATATATAGCTAGAATAAAATAGTACATATTTCGGATGTTTTTGACTATAGGTCATACAAATCTATCTTTACCATGATAATAAGCCTAAACGTACATTAGATGTGCGTTTTTCTCATGTTTGCTAGTTATAATTAGTAACCAATTCTTTTTTCTTCTCTTTTTCTTTTTAGCTCTGCGGTATTATAGAAGCAAAACAAAACGTTCTATTAAACGTGATCATTCTTCCGCGGACTTGTCTTTGTTCGTCCACCTGCTTGCGCGTGAGTGAAAGTGATAGGCCTGTTTATCTGCTGGGTGAATTCCATGCAGCGTCTCTGCGGGAACAAGTGTGTGAGCATAAAATATGAAAGAATATTTATCTGAATATGGTCAAGGTAGATGTTATTGTGCAGCACAGACGTGCAGTGGCCCATTTAATAAATGTAATAGCCTGCAGAAGTTATGCGGTTTGGTTTTATACGTTTGTAGTTCAGTCATGCACATGGATAACCCACATCGGTTTTTAAGCCACACATTCATATTTCAACACAATACATTTTTATATTAACTGTCTGTAAAGTCGAAGTGAATAAATTATTTGACACAGAACTGTCTCGAGTAGCTGCAAACATACTTCATTTTTAAACGTTTTCGAACATGCACATTTGTAATGTTTTTAAAGTTAATATAGGCCAAAGTCTATACAAACCCTATGCTTTGCCCATACTAACACAAGAATGAGCGAAGAGTAAGCGAAGCCATACAAAGAAATTGTGTAAAAACCTAACTGTCTATCAGCCGCGTGGGGATCGTTCTGCTCTCCACATATGTCAGTTTAAGTGTCAGACTGTTCCGGATGAGCAAACCTGTAAAATAGAGACGCCACGCTGTGACGCGTGCTGCAGGAAACACGGTACAAACTTGTTAGCTGTCAGACAAGAACGACCCCGGACCACCTCCACCTCTTTTGGGGCCAAATAACAGATTAGGTTAACGAAGTCTGTGTCCTTTCATTAATATCACAGCTCTATAATTATCGTGAACTAGTAAATAAGAAAATACAAAGTGTCTCACAAAGTCTCTAACCCGAACTGAAATCATGGGTATGATCGGATGTCAGGTTAAAGTGCATTTTCACGGGGGATGGAAACTCATTTTGCTTTGCTTGGTTTGACATAGACTGGCGTGTGAAGCAGCACTGCCTTGCTTTCAATTAGTGCAGTAGCACCAGAGCGCTGGGTAGATTACTGACTTGAGCCGCCAGATCAGGTCCAATGGCAGTGACGGATGTGTGTCTCGTCTGACAGCTCTCTCACTCACTCTTTCCTATTCTCTCTCATACTCTCTCTCTCTACTCTCTCTCATGCTCTCTCTCATGCTCTCTCTCATACTCTCTTTCTCTCTCTACTCTCTCTCTCTCATTCTCTCTCTCTCATACTCTCTCTCTCTCTCATACTCTCTCTTTCTCTCATACTCTCTTTTTCTTTGCTTACACTTCATCCCTCCCTCTCAGTCCTTCTCTCCGCTCCACTCCCTCTGTCTCACTAACCCTCCGTTTTACCTCCCCCCTCCCTCCCTCCCTCCCTCCCTCCCTCCCTGCGTGTCTCCTTAGCCCGTGGCTGGCTCTGGGTCAACTCCAGGTTCTTCCTTTTCCTCCTCTGGCTGCGTGGGAGGAGTGTACAGGCCCCTTTGAGAAATGCCAGTGTCCGTGCGCAGGGGGGAGTCGGGGCTCCTTCACGAGCCATCAGGCCCGCTGTCACATGGGCGCTGGGCAAATGGAGAGTGACAGGCCGCTCCATAGGGCTTAACCATCTGTACCAAATGTGACAGCAGGAGGAAGAAGAGCATGTCTGGTAAATCAGGAGGAACGAGAGGGGAGAACGTGAGATGGAGAAGAGAGAGAGAGAGAGAGAGGGGGGGGGAGAGAGAGAGTAAAGGAAATGAGTAGAGATGGAGAAGAGGAGAAATTTGTCTCTTCCTGAAGTGAGGACACTTGGGAGGTGATGTCAGGTTTTGCAAAGAAAGAGAAAGAGAGAGAAAGGGAGACAGAGGGAGAGAGAAAGGGAGACAGAGGGAGAGAGAAAGGGAGACAGAGGGAGAGAGAATGGGAGACAGAGGGAGAGAGAAAGGGAGACAGAGTGAGAGTGAGAGAAAGGGAGACAGAGGGAGAGGAGACATGAGACAGAGGGAAGGAGAAAGGGAGACAGAGTGAGAGTGAGAGAAAGGGAGACAGAGGGAGAGAGAAAGGGAGAGAGAGTGAGAGTGAGAGAAAGAGAGACAGAGGGAGAGAGAAAGGGAGAGAGAGTGAGAGTGAGAGAGGAAAGGGCAGGAGAGGACATGTTCAAGATGGGAATGAGACCGAGAAGAACGGAGCTCCTTCTCCTAAAGTAAGGAGAGTCAGGAGGTGGTGTCAGTTTCCATATAGAGAGAGAGAGTGTGAGAGGAGAGAGTGAGGAGAGAGAGCAAAAGAGATAGAAGGAGACAGAGAGAGCTCCTTAATTGTAACCAAAGCATAGTAACGGAATTCAAAAAGAATCCACTTCACAGCGCATCTGCTTACCACTTCTGACTACACTGAGTCTCTGCCATTCTCTCTCAATGGACAAGTCATTTACTGTACTTCACAAGGAGAGTCTTCTGAGAGAGAGAGAGAGAGAGAGAGAGAAAGAGCGAGAGAGAGAGAGTGAGAGCGAGAGCGAGAGAAGAGTACGAGAGAAGAGAAGAGAGAAGAGAGAGAGCGGTAGGGAGAAGATGAGAGAGAGAGTTTGGGTTCAGCTGCACAGGCCGGGAAGGAAACGTCCTCCATCCTTCGTATCACCGAGGGCAGCGAGATGTTGTCCGCCACCACATCCTCAGGGTTGCTCTGATCCCCTTCTGACTCCACTTGGAGATGAATCTACAGCTCCCGGAAAACCAGTGAAACGCCGGGGCCTGACACAAGCCGGGTACAGCGGAGAACGTGCTCTCTCTCGGGGTGACACGCTGAACTGAACAGTCTGAAGGAGACGGCGGTGTGTGTGCAGTGGAGGTAAGAGTGTGAGGATTTAGGCGAGAGCATCTCTCTCTCTCTTTCTCTCTCTCTCTCTCTCTCTCTCGGTGGACTGGGAGAGCTGTGGTGAGGGGGGGAGGGAGGGGGGGAGGGAGGGAGGATGGGGGTCCTTATGGAAGAGCATCTGGGATGATGACAGGAGCAGTCTATTAAGACTCAGAGACACAAACCTGAGGGCTGCAAACACAGCGCTGCTGGGAAGATCCAGCTGTGTCTCTCCGACACACATGCACACACACACACACACACACATACGCACATGCACACACACACATGCACACACACTCACACACACTCACACACGCACACACATGCACACACACTCACACACACGCACACACACACACACGCACACACACTCACACATGCACACACACTCACACGCACACACACGCACATGCACACACAGACACTCACACACACTCGCACACACGCACGCACACTCACACTCACACACACAGGGTGGAGCGCTAATGGGATAAAACATCTCCAGTATGCATACTTTGAAGCGTAGCTACGCACACACAATCCCACAGGACACCTTGCTGTAGAAAGAGAGGTAGGTTGATGGATGGAGGTAGAGGAGAGTGCTGTTCGGACCACTAAACGATAGTCTTCCATCCAGGTGCGTTCACCTCATGCCTCTTCAAACTGCCTGACTTTACGGCCTGGGGAGAAATCGCTAACAGCTTCTCTCTTAGCCACTGCTGCCAGGCACATTAAGTAAACTCATATCGCTCTCAGCCACTATCAATTATTCAGCTTCCCTCCCTCCTCCTTCTCCTCGTTTTTTCAAAGGAGAACATCTCAAGCATCCAGCCCTGAACCACAAGCAGTCTCAGTAAAAAAAAAATTAAACAAAAAACGCAACTTGAAATATCTTTGGTGGTTTGATGTCTTCTGTATTGTTTGGCGTTCCAATACTGCCAACAGATATGGATGTGACCTCCTCCAACACATCAGTGGCTCTGGTCTCTACGGTGACCCCCTCCTCAAAGGTGAAACACCCTCGGAACCACCCGGGGAATCTGCATTGACAACATTCTCATCTTAACCCTCAGATGAATCCTCACAATTACCGAGAGGAAGGGCAGACGAGCGATGGCGACGCTCCAAAAGCCCTCGACTAAAAGACGTGGGTGGGGGGGGCAGGGGGGGGGGGGGGGGGGGGGGGTGAGTCTGGCTCATGTTTGAAAAGGGCAAACATCACAGTTCAGTCACGATGACTGGATGGATGACTCTCTTAGTTTTCTCTCCAGATATCCATGGCCTTCTCCTCTCTCCAACTCCACAAACACACGTTAGACACAGAGGCCCTAGGGGAAAGTGTACGTAGGGTCTGCATCACCACAGGTGAACGAGAACCGGGCCAGAATTCCTCGTTATTCGTACGGAAGGACACGGCATTGAGCCGTCACGCAACGCGGAGTTGAAGGTGCGACATGGATATGTCTTGTCAGCCAGGAAAGATGCGGTCTTGACACTCGCGATTCCTCTCCAGTCAGAATGTGACAGGAAGCAGCTGGTGTCCACACACTTGGTTCATATCATCGTGTCAGTCTCAGCTCAGCCCCCCCCGTCCCCCCCGTCCCCCCTCGTCCTCCTCACCCCCCTCGTCCACCCCCCCCCCTCTGGTACACAGCTGCCCCCATGTGCATCCCAAGGAGGCGGGGGTCTCTGTTGCCAGGGCACCTGTGGTTGTCACCTGATGGGGCAATGGGAAGGGGAGATGAAGGGTAGCAGCAGATTCTGTCACAGAGCATCAAGTCTCCTGTCCATCAACCCACCGACCTGCGGGGCCATATAGATACACACCGCATTAATCAGTACTATCTACAACCCTAATTAGTGTGCACGCGCCGGCGTGTGTGAGGGAGAGAGGGAGAGTGTGTTTATTTGTGCGTGTCCATCAACGCGCTGACCCCCACGGGGAGTGTGTGTTTGTTTGGCGAGTGTGCTTGGTGTGTGTGTGTGTGTTGCACATCAACTCACTGACCCACAGGGTGTGCTTGTATGCATGTGTGTGCTCATCAGTGCAGGGTGTGCATGTGTATACATCAACGCCTTGAACCCTGGGAGTCAGTGTGTGTGTCCGTAAACACATGGACCTGGAGGCAGTTTGTGCTTGTGTGTGTGTGTGTGTGTGTGTGTGTATGTGTGTGTGTGAGTGTGTGTGTGAGTGTGTGTGTGTATGTGTGTGTGAGTGTGTGTGTGTGTGTGTGAGTGTGTGTGAGTGTGTGTGAGTGTGTGTGTGTCCTGGTGCACTGCAAACAGATGAATACATACAGCATCGGTTTTTTGTTCATCAAGTTTTCCTCTGCTTGTGGAGAACCTCCGGCCAAACCGACCGATCATTGCACTCTTTAGGGTGACACTTAACACAAACTGTATCATTAAAGCAGAATGTCATGTTTGGTTCTTACATTTATTTAATCCTTCAACACTAACCTGGCAAATACACAAAGCTGTCTTTAAGATTTACCCCAGGGGACGCAATACCAGCATGCTCTAACCTAAACAGCACGTCATGCTAATGTCTAACCAGCTATCTGCTATCTGCTACACACAGGATGTGATGACAGCATGGCGATGTTGAACAGACCCAAGATCGTGCTCCCTCAGCGGCAGAGCTGAGAGCAACGGCCACCTCTCAAACACACACTCTGAGGACCAGGAAGGACCAGGGGGACCAGGGGAGACCAGGGGGCACCAGGGAGGACCAGGGGGACCAGGGAGGACCAGGGAGGACCAGGGGGGCCAGGAGGACCAAGGGGGTGGTGTCAGTCAGAAGCCCAGCTGTGACCCCTCTGAACCCCCAGCCTCCTTGGCCTCAAGGCCCCCCCTTCACCCCCCAGCATCCAGACCCCCCTCATCCCTCAGCATCCAACCCCCCCCCCCCCCCCCCAGCCCCAGCATCTAGACCCCTTCCTCACCCCCCAGCATCCAACCCCCCCACCCCCCACCCCCAGCATCCAGACCGCCTGCCAGGGTGTGACTTGGAGCGACGCAAGGGGGTGGTGGTGGTGGGGGGCACAGCTGGAGAGATGTAGCTGTCCACTGGGACATGGGAGAGAGAGTGACTGAGAGAGTGACAGAGAGAGACTAAGAGAGAGAGACTGAGAGAGAGACTGAGAGAGAGACTGAGAGACTCTGAGAGACTGAGAGAGAGGGAGGGAGAGAGACCGAGAGACCGAGAGAGAGACTGAGAGAGAGGGGGGAGAGAGGGAGAGGGAGAGACTGAGAGACAGAGAGAGAGACTGAGAGACTGAGAGAGAGGGAGAGAGAGAGAGACTGAGAGAGAGGGGGAGAGACTGGGAAAGGGAGAGAGAGAGAGACTGAGAGAGGGAAAGAGAGAGAGAGAAAGAGAGAGAGAGAGAGACTGTCATCCCTGGTTGTCCAAGCGGGAGGAATGGAGCAAGACAGAGCCCGATCACCCAGGACCCTCAGCTCCCTCCCTCGGGCCCTCACAGCCTCCCCACTACAAGCCCATGTTTTAGCAGACCATATGTTCCCCCCCTCCCCTCATAGACCCCTCAGCAAATAGACAAGTCAGAAGCTATAGCTAGAGGGTATTCATGATTCTCTCTCCCTCTCTGTGACTCTCTCTCTGGCTCTCTGCCTCTCTCTCTCTATGTCTCTCTCTCTGTCTCTCTCCCTGTCTCTCTCCCTGTCTCTCTCTCTGTGTCTCTCTCTCTCTGTCTCTCTCTCTCTCTCTGTGTCTCTCTATGTCTCTCTCTCCCTGTCTCTCTCTATGTCTCTCTCTCCCTGTCTCTCTCTATGTCTCTCTCTCTCTATGTCTCTCTCCGTGTCTCTCTCTCTCTCTCTCTCTCTCTCTCTCTCTCTCTCTCTGTCTCCTGCTCTGTTTCTCTCATTTGGTTCAGACACGTCTCCTTCTCAAGACTCCTTTCTGTTGACTTAGACAGGCAGTCGTTGTATTTAGTTATTTCTTGAAAAGAAAAACACAGAGTAGCTAATTACCCAGTGACCCTCGACTGTAAATGTGAGCAGCTTTGCTAAACTGGATAGAGTTGTCTATTTCCTATTCTGAGAGGGTGAATGAAGGACAGTCCCAAACAGATGGACAGTGTGTGTGTGTGTGTGTGTGTGTGTGTGTGTGTGTGTGTGTGTGTGTGTGTGTGTGTTGTCCGTGGAGTCAAACCTCCCTTTAGGCGGAGAAAACTGGCCGGGGAAAGACAGCTGTGCCCAGGGCAGGGCATACAGGAAGTGACATCACTGAAAGTGCGACGAGTATTTGTGCCCCCCAGGGATGCGTGGACTAACCGGGCCACACAGAGCACACAGACAGACGGCTGGCTGTCTACCAGTCACCACAAGGCCAGACCCTGTCCACCATGGTTCAATTCAATTCAATTTATTTTTGTAACGCCCAAAATCACAACAACAGTCCGATCGAAGGGCGACAAGAGCCTCATTGTCAAAACAGAAAAATCAAGTTTAAACCCAGGTCCATAGATTTTTAGGCAAATTGACGACTTGGTCCCAGACGCAGTAGACAACCCATACCCTGCCTACCCACCCTCCCATAGCAAACCAATTCAAACAGACCCAGAGAAAGTCAGCGAGAAAACAGCCTCGCCGGCCATCAAGAAAATCCAAACAAAAACCCTGTGGAAAGTAGAAACCCGGGAAACCACATGGAAGAGAGGACCGCCCCTCGACGGAGATAGCTTATGAGGTCAGATCACTGTGACCAACATAGTCCGGTCCGTTTCAAACATACATCATGTTGACTAACTTTTAGATATTCAATCATAAAAGGCCACGTCAGACATACATTTACACACAAAAAAAGGTCTCTGTCAAGCTGTCAGTTTTATAGTTGCTGTTAGTTGCCAAGCGAGATAGAGTCGACCTAGAGCGGTGCTTTCACAAGCGAACTTAGCGTGACATACGTCCTTGGCACGACATAGGCCGGCAAGAGACGCCCGGAAACGCAACATACTTGAAGCCTTGGCACACGGCATTCTCTAAAGTATGAAAGTAGTCCAAGAACCTGGCAGGAATCGCACCATAACCACACACACCCTCTCAACACGCACACCTCACAACCACGACCACACTCTCCTCAACACACACACCTCAACACCACACCACACATCACTCTCTCAGCAACACCCCCACACACTCACCACACCACACTCTCTCTCAGACACACACACTCTCACACACACACACACCACACTCTCTCTCAGACACACACACTCTCACACACACACACCACACTCTCTCTCAGACACACACACACTCTCACACACTCACACCACACTCTCTCTCAGACACACACACTCTCTCACACACACACCACACTCTCTCTTTCAGACACACACACTCTCACACACACACCACACTCTCTCTTTCAGACACGCACACTAACACAGACTCTGAAATCCACTGATCCACTCCTGTATAAATACACACCCACAATGCTAAAAACACAAACACACAAGCAACAACACACACAAAACCACAAACACCACACACATCATACACATATTCTGACAAACAGCCTGCCTCTCTGACTGGTCCATTGAGTCATCAGTGACCTTCCGTGGGATTGGAGTTGCCAGACCAATTGACCAAATCACTGATCTTTAAAAGCAGCTCGGGGGAATGGTGAGTACATACACACCCACCCCTCTCCCTTCCCCTTTCGCTCCCTCCTTCCATCCCTCCGTCCCTCCACCTCGCTTCTTTAATCAAGGAGCAGGCAGGCAGGACTCCGGGTCGGCATGGCGACGCTAACGAGAGGCGACAGCTCTTCGGCGCTCGGGGCAACGACCAGCTCGGCTGTCGAGACCACGGAGAGTCCGCCAGGCACGCACTGAGGCGAGGCGGAGGAGGAGGGGAGGAGGAGGGGAGGAGGAGGGGATGGGAGGGGTGGGGTGGGGTGGGGGGAAGTTGCTGGTGGTGAGTAAATAGTAGATAAGGAACTGTGATACTGGCACACTTACTTAGACAAAATCATATACTCATTCTGTAGAAGCATATGATGAAGTGTACCTGTGGCAACACACTTAAAGGTCGTCGGCACATACACACACAAGGAGAGCTTGAACGCACATGCATGCTTATAGCTTGCGCGTGCACACACACACACACACACACTGAGTGCCTGCACCCTCCAGAACCATCCAGCCCTGGGGCATACTTGCCAGTGTGCCGTTGCCCCCAACCCTCCATCTCTCCCCTCCTCCCCCTCTCCTTCTCCCCACCTCCACAACCCACCCCGTCCTTCTCTCTGCTTTCCTCCCCACCCCTCCTCCCTCCCTCCCTCCCTCCCTCCTGGAAGGAGAGCACAGTTTAACTTCTGTCATCGAAATGAAGCGGGCAAGTCAGTCTCAAGGCAGAGAGCGGATGTGACAGGGTGCTAATGGACAGGACAAAGAGGGACTTACCAAGTATTAGGAAACCTTAATAATTCACCAGACCTCAAGACCCGAGAGGAGGCCTTTCTGTCTATCCTGTCGTTCTCCTCTCTTCTCCTCTCTTCTCCTCTCTTCTCCTCTCTTCTCCTCTCTTCTCCTCTCTTCTCTTCTCCTCTCTTCTCCTCTCTTTCCCTCTCGTCCCCTCTCTCTCTTCTCTTCTCCTCTCTTCTCTCCTCTCCTCTCTTCTCCTCTCCTCTCCTCTCCTCTCCTCTCTTCTCTCTTCTCCTCTCCTCCCCTTTCTTCTCTCCTCTCTTCTCCTCTCTGTCACATTGGTTTGGATAGATGAAAGGCAGTAGGTGTCTCGTCTTTAAGAAGTTGACGTTTCGACAATGTGATCATCCTTTGTGGCTTTGTTTAGTGACTAACGGTCTGTAGTTTGCACCTGTGACAGGGTTTTGTTTCATTTTGACGATGTGAGGTATAATGGGGTTAATAGAGTTTAGAGGCCACCTTCTCCTGCCTGCCATGTTTATGTCTCCATGTGCTACTGTCTGGCGACAGCTAGACTTGGCAGCAAAAAAAAACACAACCATCACTTTCCCAAATCTAGGCTACCTGCCTTGGCCAGACTGGCCCCCCACCCCCACTCACCTTCCAGACCCTCCTGCCTCTACCAGACCTCTCGACCTGCCAATTAAGCCCAATCAGACTTTGGCAAGTCACAGTCAGACAGACGCACCCTAGAGGGACCGTACACACACACACAAGGACAGGGAGATACACACACACACGCAGACAGGCACACACCCACACACACACAGACAGGCACACACACACACACAGGCACACACGCACACATACAGACAGGCACACACACACACACATACACACATAGACAAGGACAGGGAGATACACACACACATGCAGACAGGCACACACACACACACACAGGCACACACACAGAGACAGGCACACACATACACACACAGCACCACCAGCACATGGGAGCCTGTCCCAGCTGTTTTACCCAGCATCCATCACCAAGCATGTCTGCCCGTCAGGCTTCCTCGGCTGTGATTGGATGAACCGGGACAGGGGTTCTGAGAGGCGGTCTGAACGATCAGATCTCCACACTACCCCACTGGCTGCTCTTTTTATCCCCTAGTTTGAGGCGAGGGTGGGGTGGCGACAGTGTGGATGGGTGGGGTGTGTGTGGGGGTGGAGGGAGTGGAGGACAGGGCAGGGGGAGGGGGCAATGCTGATGGTTGTCAGCTTTGGCCCAGTCTGCTGCAGCCGGTGGGACAGGGTTAATGGTTGACCCCCTCCCTCTCCCGCACGCCCGGCCCTGAACCCCCTCTCCTGCCTCTCCACCGCCCCGAGAGACGTCCAGGGTGATGGGGACTGGCACCTCAGGGCCTGCCCTGGCTGGTGCTTTGCTGGTGGTCTCTGCGGCCTATTAGTGTCCCTGCTATCCGCCTGTCAGCCTGACAAAACAAGGCCCTGTCAAATGAGCCAGGGCTGAGGAATCAAGAGGATATGTATTCAAACGCACCCGAGGAGGGAGCCAGGGAGGGGGGAAAAGAAACCAGCGGTGCTAATGTCGACGCTAAACAGGAGTGACAAGCCCTGAGCTGGACGGACCACTGACAGAGATGGAGGAAGAGAGACAGAGAGAGAGAGAGAGAGAGAGAGAGAGAGAGAGAGAGAGAGATAAGAGAGAAACAGAGAGAGAGAGAAACAGAGAGAGAGAGAAACAGAGAGAGGCAGAGAGAGAGAGGAGAGAGACAGAGACAGAGAGAGAGAGAAAGAGAGAGAGAGAGAGAGAGAGAGAGAATAGAGAGAGGAGAGAGCAGATAAGTAGCTAACTAGTGGCTGACGATGCTGGTGAATCTGTCCTAAGGAGACTTGTTAGGCAGTCAGACCAGACAGGCAGTCACTGTTCCTGGGGATGTGAAGCCAGGTAAACTATCAGTAAACAGCTCACAGCATCTTCCCACAGACTGTCTCTGTGTCAGTGGGAGTCAAGGATGCTTGTGTGCATTTGTTTCCAGAGCATGTCTACATTAATAAAAACTGCATTTAGGGACCACACAGATCATTGTTACATGTCATCTTCTTCAGCGGTTGAATCTAAAAGTGCACATGATCATTCCATGTATTTCTATGAAGAATGATAGATGTTATAAAGCAACTTTATAAAAACTCTGCATTCCTGTTCTCAGGACTCAGAATGTTATCAGTAAAAGCCGGTCTGCCTGCCTGCCTGCCTGCCTGCCTGCCTGCCTGCCTGCTTGCCTGCCTGCCTGCCTGCACCAAGGCAGTTCCAGGCTGCTGGTGGTGGGTCATCATGGTGGCCCTTCTCCCCAGGCAGGGCTGGGTGTAGCGGGCCCCAGACTCTGGCTCCTCGGGTCCTCCTCTGCCTTGGCTGCAGCTGCACCACACCTCCAGCTGTCAGTCAGAGCAGCGCTGCTTGTGTGGGGAGAGTCTCTTCGAGTGAACGCGACTAGCGAGCTACGAGCTACGTCCATGTTGGGAGCGCGCCGTGTGTGGGGATGCTGCGGTCTGTGTAGGTGTTTGTGTGAGTCCATGCATGTGTGTGTGTGTGTGTGTGTGTGTCTGTATGTGAGATATGAGGATGTGTTTGTTTGTTTGTTTGTTTTTTTGTTTGATTGTTTGTGTGTGTGTGTGTGTGTGCATGCGTATGTCTACGTGTGAGGATGTGTGTTTGTGTGTGTGTTTGTGCGTATGTCTATACGTGGGGATGTGCGTGTGTGTGTTTACGTGTGTGTGTTTATCTGCGTGTACGTGTGTGTTTGTGTGTTAATGTGCATGTACTCGTGTGTGTGTGTGTGTTTACGTGTGTGTGTGTTTATCTGCGTGTGTGTGTGTGTTTATCTGCGTGTGTGTGTGTGTGGCCTGTTTCCATGCAGCCTCAGTGTCGGAGTCAGCCGCTGTTTCTCTCTCTTGTCTGTGTGTGTATCTGAGACAGAGAGTCTGATCCACAGTGGCAGTTTCCTCTCAGCCAGAGGCCTGCCCAGAGCCACTGCAGATGATAGTTTTAATTGCTTTCAATCTTTCAGGCTAGTCCCTGCCCAATGGCACAGAGTGCTTGTGCGTGTGTGTGTTTGCGGTGTGTGTGTGTGTTGGCGTTTGTTTGACGAACTGTTGTTGTTTGTTATACGTTCACGTGAGGTCTGTGTGTATGTGTGTGTGTGTGTGTGTGTGTGTGTGTGTCTGTGTCTGTGTCTGTGTCTGTGTATGTGTGAATATTCCAAGAGGAACGTAAATTGACAAGCCTTTACATACTGGTGTATGCGTCGCATCACACCATATTTTAAACTCGCCCAAACTGCACTGTGTTACTTGGCTGAACCAAAACATGTAGAAAAAGCATAAAGTTGAACTGAACACCAAATCAAGAACTACGAAAAAAGCCCTGCTAAGGTGTGTTTATAAATAAAACACTTTGGGGGTTTTATACCAAAACCTCAAAACACACACACACACGCGTAAAAGCATTTTCGTCCTAGCGAGCTACAAACCAACAGGTGAATTATTCATGACAGAATGTCCAACTGACATGACTAGGCTTGGAAAACCAGCTGCAATTAAAAGAGACAGTCATTTACTTCACATGCGTGATGAAGATGGTTTTCTGGCATCGAGTCACTCTCGGAGTCAATCTGAGCTGTGTTAATCTGTGACGTGATTTCCCTCCAGAATTCTGTCTGTTTTGTTTGATTTAAAATGATTCGAGAACCTGACACGCCCCGTTGGAGTCAAATCAGTTAAGGCTTATTGTCTGTCGTGCAACTAAGCCCAGACTTGTACGTGTACACAGCTTCATTAATGCTGAATGAATGAGAAGTGACTCACCAACAAGACTTTCAGGAAGTCAGACAATTGTTATTGTCTGACTATTGTTATTATTGTTAATATTGTAATATCATCCGTTATATTTACTCATATCAGAGATGAACTGCTGTGTGTTGTCGTTGTCATCACAGCGGTTATGAGACGTGTTCCAACAGATTTTCTCTGAGCAACGTCAGTGGAAAAAATCTTCTTTAATCTTAATCACTTTTCTTTAATCAATCTCATATTTATTGATCATTGCTAACTCTGTATTAATGATGTCTTTTTCTCAAATCCTTCCTGCATGCTAGCAATAAGCACCGCCACTCTCAGATGATCTACTCTTCAACGTCTTCCACGCGTGTGCACACCACCCTCTCAGCGGCGTGCGTAAGTGTGTGTGTGTGTTTGTGTGTTTACCATTTACTCTCCTCCTAAGAATGCTGAGTAGAGGGAGGCCTCACCAGCCAGGGGGCAGATTAAGCCCTAACATTCCCACAGAGGCTAATCTTCATCCATTTAGAGGGCTGTAATATTTAATCAGGGACCTGGTCAGGCTTCCAGCCCCGCGCTCCCTGGCACGCCTCATATGTTCACAGGAGGGGCCAGCCCAGAGGCCACGGAGGGGGATTCGACGCTAAAAGCCACAACGTAGGCAGTTAACCACAGCACTTGCCGCCTCCTCCCCACCTCCTCCTCTTCCCCCTCCTCCTCCTCCTCTCCCCTCCTACTCTTCCCTCTCTCCTACCCCTCCTCCTTCTTTCCCTTCCCCCTCTACTCCCTCCTCCTCCTCTTACCCTCCTCCTCTTCCCCCCCCCTCTTCTCCCTCCTCTCCTTCCCTCCTCCCTATTACCCCTCCCTCCTCCTCCCCCCTCTTCCTCTTCTTCCCCTCCCCCCTCCTCTTCAAGTTCATCTCCCGCTGTTCCATGGTGTTGAGAGAGAGGTGAACCCGCCTCGATTCATCGTCAGACTTAGATGGTGGTCAGTGTCGATGCGTCTCCCACGCCTCACAGACCTCCACAGAGCCGCTGCACCCAGGCTGTGAAGAATGTCAGTGATCAGACACACTGCAGACAGGCCGGATGCTGAAAGGAAGTCCGCTCCGCACCAGGCCTGAAGCGGTGACCCCGCACACCAACGGGCTCTGCTGTTTTCGCGCATTGCAAAGGTCAAGTCTCACACCAGAGGTGAGAAAAGACCAGACGCTAACAGTTAGGACACCTCTGGTTTCACAACGTAGGCAGTTAACCACAGCACTTGCCTCCTCCTCCTCACCTCCTCCTCTTCCCCCTCCTCCTCTTCCCCCTCCTCCTCCTCCTCTTCCCCCTCCTACTCTTCCCTCTCCTCCTACCCCTCCTCCTCTTTCCCCTCCCCCTCTACTCCCTCCTCCTCCTCTTACCCCTCCTCCTCTTCCCCCTCCCCCTCTTCTCCCTCCTCCTCCTCTTTCCCCTCCTCCTATTACCCCTCCCCCTCCTCCCCCTCTTCCTCTTCTTCCCCCTCCCCCTCTTCCTCTTCTTCCCCCTCCCCCCCTCCTCTTCGAAGTTCATCTCCCGCTGTTCCATGGTGTTGAGAGAGAGGTGAACCCGCCTCGATTCATCGTCAGACTTAGATGGTGGTCAGTGTCGATGCGTCTCCCACGCCTCACAGACCTCCACAGAGCCGCTGCACCCAGGCTGTGAAGAATGTCAGTGATCAGACACACTGCAGACAGGCCGGATGCTGAAAGGAAGTCCGCTCCGCACCAGGCCTGAAGCGGTGACCCCGCACACCAACGGGCTCTGCTGTTTTCGCGCGTTGCAAAGGTCAAGTCTCACACCAGAGGTGAGAAAAGACCAGACGCTAACAGTTAGGACACCTCTGGTTTTCACAAGTTGTGGCGGTCGTTAGTGTGTGTGTACCTACTGAGGTACCTGCCTGACTGCCCGTCTGGATGTCAACACACACCTAACAGTCTGTCTGTCTATCTGTCTGTCTGTCTGTACAAGCTAGTCCTTACAAGTGTGTGATGAGTTAGGTGACATTGCCGTCCTCAGACCAAGGGGGGAGTGAGAAATTTGAGTGATTTCGCGTGTGTTTAAAAAACAAAATGTATTTTACATTTACCGTTGCTAAGTCGCGAGCGGTAGAAGTGGCAGGGAGGCGACCGTGGACACGGCTGGTGCCTGATTCAGAGCGACTCTAATGGGGAGTCCTGCTGCATGTTTCATAGTGCCTGAGGGGCCAGGAACACCCAACAGGCTGGGGAAGGACAGACCTCCAGCTCTAGCTCTAGGAGGAAGAGGGGGAGGGACAGGGGAGGAGGAGAGAGGGACAGATAGGGGAGACGGAGGGAGAAAGAGAGAGACATAAGGGAAGACAGAGAGAGACAGAGAGAGAGACATAGGGGGAGACAGAGAGAGACAGAGAGATGGAGGGAGAGACAGAGATAGAAGGGGGAGAGATAGAGAGAGACAGAGAGATGGAGAGACATACAGAGATAGAGAAATGGAGGGTGGACAAGGAGCAATGGCCCATCTCCTCGTTGCTCTTCACTAGTACATCTGTTGTAGATATCAGAAAGACTTGGACAAAGTGTAGTTCATTCGATGCAGTGCAGACAGCACTGCGTCCAATTATTGAACTACATTAATGGAGGAATCAAGAGAGACTGCACACTTTCTGTGTAGTTAGTGGAAGATACCCAAAACTTATTAGCAAAACTGAAACAAGCTATTGTAAGCACACATTATTGGAAGAATAGAATGTGGAAGAACTATTCTCATGTTGCCACTAAAATGTAAAACTATTTCAAGATGACAATGGTTAGCAATTTTATGTAATTTTTCATAATTTTATTTTAGCTGTGTCTATACTGGATCTATATGAGTTTGTGTTTCTATATTGTTTCTGAGAAATGAAAGGGAAAGAAAATAATTCCGAAAAGTGCGGCTTCAAACTGATCCGTTTAGACTCGTTCAGGTTCCTGTTCTTCTTGGAAGCATCCCGCCTTCTGGACAAACTAGGCTCGCAGTGAGCTCGCGCAGGAACTGGCATCGCTGCTGTCATATTTGGACGAGTTATTTTTAAGGGGAAAACTTGTTGTTTTTGCCAGCTATGTGGAAAGTTTTTTGTTTTACCAGACAATTAACTGTTTGTTTGTTTTTTCAGAATTAAATAAAACACCAGACACACTCTTTACTCTCCAATGAACAGTTGCATGTCTCAACATCAGTGTACGCATGGATTCACATTAACCAACCAGTGAACGTAAATATGTTCAACCGAAATAGTTTTACTATTTCGTATCTTTTCTGGAAACTGAATAGATCATGAATAATTATGATATTGTGCCAAAGTATAGCGTCATTTTGTGATGGAAAAACATGACTAAATAACTACGTTTTCGATTTAATGATATGTAATTTCTGTAAGAAAGCTGACGAAAAAAAAAAAAGTATGAAAAAAATCCTATCCATCTGTTCAATGCTTACATGCCAGAGCTCACTCAGATAGCTCTTAGCACTGTCTTGCGTATGCAAATATGTTTTGCCTGGAAATCTATTTGGAGTTGCTCGAAGGAATCCAGAACGTTCCCCCTTCTGTCTCCCCCACCGGCTCACGCGGGCCTCGCTCTCGCCGTCTATCTCCTTTCGCTTGGAAGACATTTCACCAGCTCACACACGCAGGGACAGGCAGCCAGCCGCGGAGCCTCCGACGGCCCCACCACCGGCTATTATGTAGATTTCCCAGGCTGCCGCCCGCCTCTGCTGCTCGGTTTGTCATCAGGCAGGGTAAAGCGCCCGCAACTCACTTGTCCAGTTGTGTAATGACACCAGGTTAACACACGAGTCCGTTTGAGGACGAGTTCTTAAGTCACTGAAGTGACGTAGGGACGTATACAGACTGACAAATGTCCTCTTTCCGTCTCCAAAATATACATTTAGTCTACATGGCAGAATGTCAGCATAAATGAGCGCATGACTACGTTTCTATGCTGTAACCTTACAAATTTGATTATATTAACCTGAATGCTACAACAGTAGCTTATAGTTTTGTCAGTTAACTTTGGTTCGCAAATATCACGGTATCTAAAGTCTACTTTACTTGTACAGCTTTGTAAAAAAAAAAAAAATCAAATCACGTCAAATAAAAAGTCATGTTGACAAGTTTAAATAATGACACACAGACTCCGTTCAAAAGCCGTTAACAGGAACACCATATACTTGAACAGTCTTGGCATATTCCTTTGCGAGTGGGTTATTGAAAGGCTTAAGCAATGTGAACGTCGAAGGCTTTCAACAACAACAAAAAACTCAGGTAAGAGGCCATCAGAATGGAATCACCTAACCGTTGAAAAATAATCATCTTTCATATAGGGCCTATACCATTGTAGGCTACTCCATGTTTGTTCCAAGTTAGCCCCTAGATAACGTGAGGTGACGGGGGTGCGGTTGCGTGTATACGTTGGTGCTGTAAGGAAAGTATCTAGTATAGTATATCTCTACAAGAAGAGGGGGGAGAGAGAGGGGGAGGGAGGGAGGGAG
>BROE01000007.1:13255506-13258006 GCA_036571765.1 Plecoglossus altivelis
AAAGGTGTTACCACACAGTGAGTGGGCACCGCGATTGATGCATTGCAACATTCAAGAAGGTGGAACATTTGGCAACTGACCCGCAGTCAGAACTCATTCTGCTTCCATTCTGCTTGCCTCCTCCTCATTTAGCAGCCGCCAGAGAGCCGTCGGGAGATTCGGTCAGAATAAACACACATTCGGAACGTCGCACTTTCCCACCCTCAAGGGAGTTTGAGCGGTGCTGTGGAAACTTCCGGTTTTCTCCAAGGAGGTCAAGATGGTGGGGCCGGGGAGAGGGAGTGCACGGAACTAGGCAGCGTAACGCAGGGGACAGGGCGTGGAGGGATGACACCGAATATGTGCGGATGGTTTGTGGTCTGGGAGAACTAGGGTCAAAGGTGAAAGAATACAGGCTGTGATGAAGTGTTCTCGGTCTCTCTGCCTCTCAAGGGACTATTTAACGTCAACTATGTTGGCGGAGGGATCCCGCGTTGTGTGAGAGCCCAGTTGATACCTTATTTCTAGTGTCCTGTTTAATTCTACCAAAACATTAAAGAGATTTTTGACTTCAGCCGTCTTTCTTTTTTTTAAACATCCTCGTTTCTTCACCAACGTACGTCTATGGAAGGGACGCTCAAACAGTTCAAAGACATAATTTCTCTTTATTAACGCACGTTCTTAGTTATGCACATGTCAAAATTTAATTTCAGGCCCAAAAGCATTCTTACATCAGCTTCAAACATGGAACATTTATGAGAGAGAGAGTGCGCTAACCAAAGGCAACATTAACGCAGTGGCTTTTAAACATTGTAATTGCTGTTTGTCTCTCAGCCCTTTTAAATTATTAAGTATAGAAATAATGAATCGTCTTTTCACACTTCACATTACTTGCTGTAGCCTTTTACTGATAACCTGTAACACAAAACCATGTCCTTTTCACCGTGTTCTGTGAATTTTACATGTAATGCATAGATTCAAATAAACGTCACTCTCGGACTTGGAGAATCATCCATTTTCATTGCATATTCTCAATGTATCATGTAGTAATATTGTGTGTGTATATATATATATACACTGCACTTCAAGAGCATTTTATTTCGAGATAAACAATAGCGCTGAAAAATATGATTTTCAGCAGGAATTACAGAAGAACCTCATATAACGAAAGAGTATAAAGAAAAAGAATATTCAGAGAAACATGTGAAAATATGAAGTTGAGCACCGCCCTTGTGCTTGTTTCTGAAATCATTCATCTTTCTTCAAATTAGATATATCATGAGCATAAGTGCAACTGAAACCTTGAGCAGAACATAGCGCTATAACATGCCAGTGTTTCGCTTTATGTTTTGACACAAATCCCGTCTGCTGAGCTGAAAGCAGCAATCCTGCCTCCCTGTGGTTACACGCTGTACTGCACCAACTGCACGCTGTCCACTGTCTTCAGATACCGTGCAGGACGTCACAGCCTGGCTAAGGACCACCACGACACGGTAAGAACCAAAATAATTATACTTTTTTTTATATTCTGTATTAGCATGTGGTTAAAAAACGTATCCTTATTTTTTTGAACCCATTTTATTAAATAATACAATAATATTATAACACCAGGAAAGACTTGGATTTGGTTAATGAGAACCAAGACTATTCTAAATATAATTTCCCTATATTTAGTGACTACAAAGGCCTCGCTAAAAGGGTGGATGAATGACCTTAATCACTCCAGTGCTTGCTTTCTCTTATATGGTTCATGCCTTTGGAGATAAGGAAATGTGAGTCAAACTTATCATCTCCCACTTCAACAACTACCAGGCTACAGGAAGTCCATGCAGGACTACAACAGGAAGTCCATGCAGGACTACGACAGGAAGTCCATGCAGGACTACGACAGGAAGTCCATGCAGGACTACGAAAGGAAGTCCATGCAGTACTTTGACAGGAAGTCCATGCAGGACTTCCTTCTTCCTCCAGACCGGAACAGAGAACACCCAAGCCCCCAGACGACTAGTTAAAAGCAACAACAGAAAAACATCAGCATCACCAGCCCAGTCCAGACACACACGCCCCTGACCATGGGAGCGTGTGACTCCACGCCGAGTCAGTCATCGTCCACCACCATGACGTTCCCGTTCAGCTGGTACTCGATGGTGGTCCAGTCAAAGATGGTGCCCTTGGGGACGCGGTGGCCATAGTGCCAGGCTTGGATCTGGCTCCTGGGAAGAACGTAGTCCCACATGTTGAGGTCGGTCACCTCTCCCACAAAGCTCTGCACAGCCTCCAGGTCGCCCAGGTGTTTATCCGGATCCTGCCCCAGGAGAACGGTACCTTTGGGCCTGACGGTGTGGCCGGGCTTGTACACCTGGTAGGTGCTGCGCCGGCCGTCCACCCAGAAGGCCGCCAGCCCGGAGCTGGACTCCCAGGTGAGGCAGAGGCTGGTGCGGAAAGTGGTGATGGGCGGCAGGTGGAAGGAGACGCCGTCTCCGCTCAGGTAGAGGGAGACGCGGCCGTCCTTCTCGCGCCA
>BROE01000007.1:13263006-13275506 GCA_036571765.1 Plecoglossus altivelis
ACATAACGTCAACTTAGACAACATCAGAAGTCTAAACATGTACTGGCTGCTACTGGAGGCTTAATCTGACCCCTGGCTGGTGGGGCCTCCCTCTAACCTGCCTTCTTAGGAGAAGAGTAAATGGTAAACACACAAACACATACGCTCTGTCTGTCTATCTCTATCCCTCGCTCTCTGTCTCTCTCTCTCTCTGTCTCTCTCTCTCTCTCTCTCTGTCTGTCTCTCTGTCTGTCTCTCTCTCTGTCTCTCTCTCTGTCTCTCTCTCTGTCTCTCTCTCTGTCTCTCACTCACACACTCTCTCACACACACACACGTCTTTTCTAACTATTCCTCGTCTCCCTCACCTTTCCTTCTCAGCCAGGATGAGTTTGGTGAGATAGGCGTGCAGCTCATTCTCCTGGTTGATCCTCTTCTCCTCGATGCTGTTCCAGCGTTTCTTCTTGGCGATGCGCAGGGCGCTGGGGATGTCGTCTCCAAAGTTCAGCCTCTGCTCTTTGGCCAGGTTGTAGGCTGGAGAAATGCAGACACAGCATGGCACAGCAAAATGCCTTGAGATTGCTTTGGAGTTTCGCTAACATCAAGTCACAAATGTGAAGAAAATCCTGTATACATAAACAAGAGGATTTCAACTACAGGTTTCCATGCAGAGTAAACAGCCTTCATGAGGCTGGACTTAGAGACTGCCTGTCAATAGACCACAAACGACCTAGTACATTCCAGATAGCTGACGCGCAACACAAGAGAACGTGACAGACACAAAGGGAACCCGGGGTCCTATCGAACCTCTCTGCAGGTTGCCGATGGCCTCGTCGTAGTTCTCCAGCTCCAGGTGACACTGGCCGAGGAAGAAGTGGGCTTTAACAGACTGGCTGTCTAGCTCCAGGGCGTGCTTACAGTCCGACAGCGCCTTGTCATGCTGCTGCAGCTTAACGTGGCACAGAGCACGGTTCGTGTAGTACACAGCCACGGAAGGATTACGGTTCTGAACAAAAACAAACAGATGTTCATCCAGGCGTCTACGTTTCGCTTTACGTTAACTTCAATGTCAGAGAACAGGTTAACATAGCGATAGTTCATTCAATTACTGTGTCGCTAAATTACAGAGGGCCCTCGTGATCAAGACAAGACAATTCAGCTAGGACAGGGTCCAGCTTTAAAATGATTCCTACTCACGATGGCTTTACTGTAGCAGGTGGCCGCCTCTTGGTATTTGCGGCAAAGGAAAAGCCGGTTTCCCTGTTCTTTTAGCTCCTGCGCCGTGGAACTCTTTTCTGGGCTGCCCGCCATCTTCTCCACCGGGTCCGCGGCACCCGCTCCGCCCTGCTTCCCTATCCTGTTCCCCGTTTCTCCGGCTGGCTAGCTGACAGGTTGAAGAACGTCCTGTCACTTCTGTTACTCACACACTAGACGAGAAAGAAAATATTTCAGCTAAGCCTTGTTGACGCGGTGCTGCAATGCACCTGCATTGCGTTGGGCAATCGTGGTGAGGTGCAGTCGCTGTGGCAACTCAAAAACACTTAACTCCGTGAACGTGCATCATCATCACATCAGCATCCTCATATCTGTGGGCCGGCTAACTGCATGTAGCTAGCCAGCCGACTATCTTACGTCAAGACTAGGAAAGAAATAGCCAACAGCGCTTTTAGCTGGCTAGCTAACCATTAGCAAACCCAACCCCCTGGGAGAGAAGCATCTGCAATAAATCGCAGCGGTGTAAAGTATGTGCCGAGTAATATTTATAGTCGAGAGACTTATTAATTGCTACATAAATTACTTGTCTGAGTTCCTGTAAACACGTCAGTTGGCTAGCGAGCTAGTTCACTGTGTGTGCAACACGACGACCATTCTGACAACCAGGCAAGCCAAGGCTAGTTTACGAATCCCTAGGCAGGCTACCTTGCTAGTGCTAGCTAAATTGTTTGCTTGGTAAAAAGGTGCACAAACAACATACTACTGTAAGGTAAAATAAGGTAATTGTTGGCTAGCAAATCTGAGCTTTAATTCGACTGACACCGGAAATCATGCTAGCTAGATGTATTTCTCCTTATTGAAGATAAGGAGAAAGGAAGGCCCGAATGGTAGCTAACAAGAGAGCTAAGCTAGTCCACAAAGTAGGTAGCCGAGAGCTGAAAAACACTTCGTTGCAACATCCAACGGTTGCGACCATCAAAGCTAGACCACTAAGGCTTGGCTCTAAAGAATGCTACACTTACGATGCCGACCACTAAAACGTACCTTTTATTACCTTACCTTAGGAAATTAATTTCACATTCAGATGATAGAGATGTTGGAACATTTCAATTCTTATTAATTGATTAGCTTTTCCCATCACGGGCTGTCATCGTTTGTTGTTATGCTGACGTCATGTCCTTTTAGACGGAAGCCTAGGAGGTTCTTACATTTTCGCAAAGTTGAACATCCTTGACGTTGCTCAGATGTCGTTCAGAAAAAGCGATATATACAGAGAGAAGCAGAAAAAGAATATATAGAAAGATATAAGATAATCTGTTTTTATTACTTCTTTAGGTAATCTAGAGGATTTTAAGGAATTTAATTTCAACAAATGGATGCGAATCCACAAGATGGCAGTATGTGCCTCTCCACCTGAGCATTTTGTGAGATAGAAGATTGAAAAGAGCGTTTTGTTTCCAAGAGAAGTTCGATTCCTCTACTCTAACTTTACAATGGGTTTTTTTTTGAGGGGGGGGGGGTACTCACAGATCCAAATATTGCCTATTTTCAGGCATCACTGTATCCCTACAAACCCTTGTGAATTTAAACGATCAGACCTACATCAATGTCCATTGCATTACAGAATTAAATGAAAGTTCTCTCACTTTGGGACATGCATGCGGGTAGACAGATGATCAAGAACATGACAGGACATGACCAAGGCTTAAACCAACCTTAACCTATCAACCCAGAGATTCACTCTTTTACAGAGCTACTTCCAGGCTAAATACACTAAGCTATAAAAGATCCCGTCTCTCTCTGTTGTCTCTCTGAGTATCCACCAGGATTGTTTACTGTAGGAAGCGCATGCAGGTTTTGACTAACAGGGGAATTAGCTTTAGTTTGACAAGGAATCGAGTCCCTTTCATCTATGCCCCTAGCCTTGGTGTTAGAGGACAGGAGAAGGAGCACAGCCAGGGGGATAGAACGCGTAATGGTTGGGAAGGAGGATGAAAGAGTATGGTGGGTCTGCACACAGATCGCAGTGTGAGGATTAGGGTCCATCCCTTGAGCAAATACACTGATACTGTGCAAGGGGTCGTTAAAGCGGGGGGGACCCACCAGCACTGAAGACCCAGCTGTGTTTACCCAGAGCCCCCAGTCTGGCCACAGGACCCCCCTGGCCCCACACCCACACCCCCACCATGCCCTCAGCCATGGGAGAGGGGATGAGGGGAGAAGGCCACAGCTGTATGGGGTATTACTCATGTTCACCAGTTTATCCCACAAGCCCCCAGCTCTCACACATAGCTGCATACCAGTCAGCACATAGATGGATGGAGGAATGCCGGCAATGATGAGGATGCAGCTAACTGACGGACCTCAATGTCACACATTCTCACTTTCACCCTCGCTCTCACGCTCTCTCTTACTCGCTCTCTCTCTCTCTGTCTCTCTCTCTCTCTCTCTCTCTCTCTCTCTCACACACACACAAACACACTTGGAATTGCAGCGTTGGTTTCCTAGTTTGGCGCATGATGACTTACTAAATATTTTTGTACCCCAATGTGTTTGTGCGCTACAGTACGAAACACGTGACATGGGCCTCAGGCTTTTTAAGTCCACCTCCTTCTGGTCCATATCTTGCCAGCATCCAACGGCCACCTCTTCCACGAGCCAATTCCTCCAGCTGGCTGGGGCTTGGGTCACCTTGGCAACGCCACCAGGAAGTTGCCCAGGCCTCACTGGCACAGCTGAAAAGCTGCCACTTCCTGATTGATTCTCCCTTTTCTCTGTCTCGGTGTACCCTTTTGGCAGTGGGCTCGGTCATTCACCGCCAAGCTCAAACAAGAGAGGGAAGGGGAGCACGCTCTCCTCATCACCGAAGCGCTGTCCAACTTTAAAAGGGAAAGACAAAAGAGCCATTATATGGCTTTGCCTTGTAACAAGGATTTCGGCTCATTCCCTCAGGGGAAAACACAAGCCAGACAGCCAGGACTCGCAATGCGATATTATAGAACCCTACTAGGAATGGTGATTAACAAGTATAGACTATTTGGGGGAAACAGGTATAGGACAATAGTGAGAACAGAGTGTGGGTTCAGGAGATCAGTATGCTGATGTTTAAGTGATGAGTGAATATCGGAATCAGAATTGGTTGTGTTCACCATGCAAGATATACAAGCACATCATTTACTGTGGCAGGGAAGTGCAAACATAGAACATATGCATGTGGTTCCCAGCCTCCTATTGGAGAACAGAAGAATGGGCTGATGAATACTGACACCAAAAAGGCAGAGAGGTTATTGTTCTTCTGGTTGATCAGACTGGCCAGGCCGTACTTGTGGTGGACATGTCCGGGCTTGTGGTGGACATGTCCGGGCTTGTGGTGGCGGCAGGGTCAGAGTAGATCTGGCGTGCCCCAAGGTACTGTGGCTGGTGATTGTTGTTGTGAGACAACAACAAAACAAGATAACGATTCTGTGAAGGTGGAGGAATAACCCACCCACACTATAATTGACTTCACTAACAATTTTTCTAGCAATGGTTCATGGTGAATGTTGTTTGAAAATCCAGCCTGTTTAATCTTCCCGTTTCTGGATTCTGAATTGTCTTTGGGTGAGGGGATTTCTTTATCTCTTTATCTGTATATCTCTCTTTATCGTGAAGTTTCTTTCAGATCTTCTCCAGATGAGAGGTTTTTGACAAAGTCTTTGTGTTGTTTTAGATCAGAGGGTTTAGATACTGTGGATTCCAGTGCTGATTAATAGACAACGGTGAAGTCCATTCTGGACACTGCGCGTTAAAGGGGCCACAAACATCAAGTTTGATTTCATCTTAACAACAGCGTACCGGTATTACACAGTTTATTTCACTTGTATTGTTGCTCAATGGCCATTTGTTCAACATCCTGCCAGAGAGGTGAAGGGAAGTGTGAGGTCACTTCAGGCTATGTGTGGCCGTGTAAGGCTGTGTGAGGCTGTGTGAGGTGGTGTGAGGTGGTGTGAGGCTGTGTGCAGCCGTATAAGCCTGTGTGCAGCCGTATAAGGCTGTGTGACACTGTGTGATGCTGTGTGAGGCCGTGTGAGGCTGTGTGAGGCTGTGTGAGGTGGTGTGAGGCTGTGTGACACTGTGTGAGGCCGTGTGAGGCTGTGTGAGGCTGTGTGAGGTGGTGTGAGGCTGTGTGACACTGTGTGAGGCTGTGTGAGGCCGTGTGAGGCTGTGTGAGGCTGTGTGACACTGTGTGAGGCTGTGTGACACTGTGTGTGGCCGTGTGATGCTGTGTAAAGGCTAGGGCCTTCAGTGTGTGTGACACCTAAGAGGTCACAGGTTGTACACACACCTCAGTGGGTCTGATTAAGCTTCCTGTTCAGGGAAGGGGTGTGGAATAACATCTCCCCTCCTGACGCCCTCAGGGAGAGATACATCAACGTCTTAAACTAAACACAGACGCACACACTCACAGACACACACACAGACACAGATAAACACACACAGACAGACACACTCACAGACAGACACACACGCTCACAGACACACACACATGCTCACAGACAGATACACACACACACACACAGACAGGCACCCCAGAACACATTCATGACTATCTAGACACAAATAAACCTGTCCTGAAGTCACAGAGCTCATGGATACAGACAGTATTTGTCTGTGATTACATTAGTACAATGAAGCAGTAACAATGTACAAAACTGACCGATATAAAAATTACAAATTACTATTGATAAACATTTAAGATTAATAAGTTAGGGTTAGGGTTAGACCTAACCTTAAAGATGGTGTCTGTTTCAAAGATTTTATATACTCTTACTATTTTTTTCAAGTTTTTTTAAACTGTTCTATAATTCTAAGTGTTGCTTCTAGAATCTTCACACCCTGGCTGCTTTGATGGAGGGTGGCTGGGGGTGGGGGTGAGGGTGGGATGACAGCTCCATGTCATGTGTCACTGGCGGGGGAGGTGTTTAACAATTAAGTTTTTGGAGGGAAATCAAAACTACTGTGTCAGCCCCAGGGCTTGTCCCCTCCCCTCCCAACACCCCCTAAAGTCATCTTCTCCTGGGGTCACTGTTCCCCCCCTCCTACCCCAGCCCCCAGGAACCTCCACCCCCAGTATAATCCTAAAGAGCTTAGCCAGACAGAAAGGGGGTAGGGGTTAAATACGTTTTGTGTGTGTGTGTGTCAGTATATGTGTGTGTGTGTGTCAGTATATGTGTGTGTGTCAGTATATATGTGTGGGTGTGTGACAGTACATGTGTGTGTATCAGTATATGTGTGTGTGTGTGTCAGTATAAGAGTGTCTGTGTGTGTGTCAGTATGTGTGTGTGTGTGTGTGAGTGTCAGTATATGTGTGTGTGTGTCAGTATGTGTGTGTGTGTGTGTGTGTCAGTATATGTGTGTGTGTGTGTGTTAGGAGAGGCTAGACAGAGTTCTGAGGTAAAGGAGGAAGGGAGGGGTATCCAGGGAGAAGCAGGAAAGAACACAATATCTGACAGCACATTCCTTTACAGTAGACTCAATAACTGTGAGCACACACACACACACACACTCACACACACACACACACCTGTATCTTGGTGCTCGGAGGACGAAAGTCGAAGGACCACATTGCTTTGTATCAAAAGTTTTTTTTATTTCACTTTGAGCTCTTACAGCGATTCACAGTCAGTACAGACACTATTATCACCTCATATCTCATGGTGATGGTTCAGCTTGTTTATGTCTAGATACAGATGGAATTTTGTAGAACGCAGCCAGCGGTGGTTCAAGTTCTACATTTGGTATTCCTCTCCAGACTGAACACTACACAACTGTTGTTCCCTGCTTCCCTCCAGTTCTAAGTTGTGGGTCCAGTTATGCGTTGTCATGTAAAGTTGCTGAAAGCGTCTCTTTGTGTTCCGAGAAGTGTGTAGTCGACGAAATCCAAATTGGGCGGTAATCAGATCAGTGAATAGAGTTTGACGGACGACCAATGACAAGCACTGGACCCCAGAGAACGTGAGGGTCGCCAGGGGTCAAGGCTACGGGTCGGAGGTTACCCTTTCAGAGTTGCTCAATCGAAGGGTCATTAAATCCCATCTTTGTGCAATCTGCAGTATGGGGCGATTCCATTGGATGCCCTCGTATTCCCCCAAGGTCCAGAAGCTTCCGTAGGCCTCTGCTGATCTGAGGGTTCAAACAGTGCAGGAATGGGGTTGCTCCTCTAGAACCTATAGCTAGCTAGCTGGCTGGCTGGCTGGCTGGCAGGGGGGAAATTGATGGAGGCTTACGCCTGTCCCTCAAAAAGTCACTCTGAGGGAAATCAGAAACAAGTAGATAGTAGTAAGATGAATGAACAATGACGAAGAGTTTCAATACGATGACAAATGATCCAATAGGCCTCCCGCAAAATGTTACGTTCAGGTGCATCAATGTGTAATAGAGCTACGTTCAGGTGCATCAATGTGTAATAGAGGTCTGTTCAAACCTGTCTTGAAAACATAACCATAAAGGTTTTCGAAAGTATGTTGGAACGTATTCAAACCATCAGTTTCCAAGAACTGAACAATACGTCAGTGTCCACATAGGTTTCATGTACGTTATATCTGTTCAAATGTTACGTTCTGTCAAATGTAAAAATCTAAAAGTCAAGATGCTTTTACAATCCAATTGTGTTCAATCATACCCATGAAAACCACTGAAATTGGATTTAACTGCACTGACGAATAATCCATAGAGCAGCTTTTCAGTTTTCCAGCCCCTAAGTCTTGCTCATTTTCATTCCCCCTCTAAATGTGTGTTATCTCATGTGTAAAGTATGTAGTCTCCGGGGCGTCTTGTCGCATCTTTGTTTTCCAACGCCTGCCGTCCAAATTTCCATCACAAACATCTCACCCCGGCTGACCCGCAGACACTCTGTAAGGAGAAGGCTGATTAGAACCCAGGCATGTGCTGGTAGATCCGAGCTGAAGCCTTAAGTCAGGGCTTTGTGCGTGTGTCTGTGTGTGACAGAACTGAAAGACAAACGCACCCTCTTCCAATATGCTCTGTAATTATTCACTATTTCCCTCTTCTTTTTTCCCTCCTCTTGTGTCTCGTTCTCCCTTCTTTCTCTCGCACTTCTCCGCAGACGCTTTTCACCGCGCTGACAGAGACCCGCTGTATTCAAGAGTCGCTCGGTCACAGGACAGAGTCGGTTTTGTCTGTTCGCCTCTCTTGTCCTCTCTCCTCTCCTCCACGGCCTGTGGATCATTCACACAGAAAAGCCAAATGACCACATGGAGCAGCGAGATAAATATTTAGCGTTCTGAAGATGCTGTACTGAATTTTAAATTCAGACGGACAGTTACCGGTCACGTCCAAACGTGTAAGGTTTTAGTTAAAGATTTTTGGTCACGTCCAAACGTTGAAGGTTTTAGTTAAAGATTTTAATGAGAAAAATGTTTCACGATTGAACAACATCATTCAAAACCAATCTTATTTTTTGAAATGTGTTTTTAAAATGATTATTAGCACTGCATCACGTATCCTTTCGTTTGGTTCCAGTCACGGCAGCAACAAGTTAGTATAAAACCATAAAATGAGAGCGATAACACAGTAGCAATGTCAAGGCATAAGGCTCATGCCAGCTCCGCATGTTGTTTACATTCAAACGGATGTCAACGTTGCTAAGACAACATCAACAACCTCCCAGTATATCCCCAGGCCACAGGTGATATGATACCTCTGTGGGGAGAGGTGAGTAGAAGGGGGGAGTACTGGGGGGGAGGAAGAGAGAGAGGGCAGGGGGGGGGCAGTTAAATGATGGGTGGCTACCAAAAATTGGCGGTTCCCTGAAGGGGTTCCCCTAAACAAAGAGTCTACATTTGCAACAGATGTGTTGTTTTAAAAAAGACAGTCGTGTCAGTCGCCACAGAAGGGTTCAAGTGTTGAGAGACTCTCAGTGGAGACGGTGTCTCTTGTGTGATGGTATCTCAATAGGAAACATGACCACAGGAGAGATCAAACCAAGGTCACAGTAGACTGGGCTTTGAAGAAGGGGATTACGCACAGACCGATGGTCTAACTCGATCTGGAAGCAGCATATTGCCGAATCCCAATCACACGCCTCTTATGAAATATTTGAATACCCCAATAAAATTATATGTGAATCCTTGAGAGTGTTAAGTGATTGTATTTCCTCGGAGATGTAGAGGAATGTCGTGGAAAAACACGTTGTGGAAACAGATGTGGCTGTCTACGTCCCCTCAGATTACAACGACAGAGTCTAGAACCCAAAGAACATAAATGGCAGAGTGAATTATTTCGGGTGTAATCTTGTCTGTAGGATGGTGTCATTATACTGCTGATGGCTGGGATGAAGAGGGAGGGTGGAGCGGTGGAGGTGGAGGTGAGGGAGGAGGAGCGAGGGGGGGGGACTGTAGAAAATAAGGCTATTTGTGCAGGCGAAGTTGAGACAGGCGTATTAGTGTTTATCATCACACCATCCCCGAACGTATCCTTCATCTCTATACTCAGTCAGAGCACATCCATACAATCATAATCGAAATATCAACATATATCCCACGAAAACAACTCGCGTTCATCCTGTGTGTGTGGTGGGGTGTAGGGATGGATGGGAGGTTTTCTGGCATGTGTCTATTGTCTGAACTTACCATTGTATGGCTCTTTAAAAATGTCAGGTGTTGCTGTTGTGTGTGTGTGCGTGTGCTGTGTCACATAGTGTGTTGTGATGTGTGTGTGTGAGTGTGTGTTTTTGTGAGATAGTGTGTGTGTGGTGTGTGTGTGGTGTGTCGTGTGATGTTTCGTGTGTGGTGAATGTGTTTGTTGTTAGCTCAATTATGTGGTGTGCAGCCATGGATGAACCCTGGCACACAAAGCACAGGAGGAGTCAGCGGCAGAGTGTAGAGTCTGGAGGAGGGGAGCTCAATGTCTAACAAGACTGCAGAAGAAGAAGATCACCCATGCATGCGACACACAGGAGAACCTCAACCTCAATGTGTGGAAGCCTTGTGACTGAATACATGGTGTGTAACTGCTGCTTCTGTTTGTGTGCGTGCGATTGGATGGGGTGTGTATGCGTGGCTGTTTGTGAGACAAACAGAAAGAAAGTGAAAGATGACGATAGTCAAACGAAGGCAGAGTGGAAACATGCTCTCTACCAAAACGACAGCAGCGAACGCCTTGAACGTAAAAATAATAATAATAATACCCACATAGTAATAGAACACCACCTCAGTCAACGAACCACAACGGACATATTCCAAGTCTGTCTGTTGTCTTGTTGTGTTAATACTAATGGTGTCTGTAGACCTGAAAGCTCGTCTTGATCGCCAGAATATACATCAATTGTTCCCAATTGCTTTGTATCTGCATATGCTCTTTAAGTAGGGGTGTTGGTGGGGGCGGCAGACTGCTTAAGACTCTCTATGGACATGTTAAACACCACAGCCATTGTCAGTTTTGGAGGGATAGTGGTTCTTCTTGAATTTCCCTCCAAGACTATTCATCCAATGGTAGGACACTTATGCAAACGACTGATTGATTGATTGATTGATTCACTGATAATTATGCCGAAAAAACTAACCACAAGAAGATGTGTTTACAGGGACAAGCTCACATGAACTAAGCTTCAATAACGACTGTGTGAGGCAGAGAGCTGCATTATTATAACTGTTTTGTGGTTATTCAAGGGAGAAACCATTCAGCATCTGATTAAACGGCTGTTGAATAATGCATGTCGCCCAATTATATCGTTAGAATCCCAACACTGACGCACCCGTNAGGAGGAGGGGATGATCCAAGACTGGAAACATCTGTCTTGCTACGGCTAATTGTAAAACATTCTACCTATTGTCCGTTTTGGAGGGATACCACTCTTAAGGTTTCCCTCCAAGATGCCTCGACCAATGGCGGAGCTCGGGGTGGAGGTAGGGGAGGAGTCAGACCGTGGAACACCTCTGTCTGACCCCCAGCTAGGCTTCAACAACACTGGCCCTCAGCTCACAGCAGGCCTGGTATCATTACTGTTGTCTACTAGCATGGCAATAAGCAGTTTACGCTTGTGTACCACTGTAAGTGATATAGGGAGTTGTAGTTTTTTTTCAGTAAAGGCTAATGATCCTCATAAACATACAGTGGTGGTCATGAGAGGGGGGTGGGGCGCTGGGGGTTTGGCCAGGCAGGGGGCGGGGCGAGAGGTTAAAAGTCACAGGACAAAAGAGGAGTTCCCTCCAAAAACACACACACACACCATCTCTGACGCACCCCAACAACCCACCACACTATATACTAACCCCATAACTAACACACACAGTTCTCACATGCACACACAGACCTACGTATAAAAAACATTTTTCCAAAATGGGTGTTGGTAACTTCCATAATCGTCAGTCCTAATTGGAGGACATCCACCATGTCTCACTCGCTTGCCCTCTCTCTCTCTCTCTGTCTCTCTGTCTCTCTGTCTCTCTGTCTCTCTGTCTCTCTGTCTCTCTCTCACTCTTCCTCTCTCTCTCTCTCTCTCTCTCTCTCTCTCTCTGTCTCTCTGTCTCTCTCACACACACTCTCACACATGAAGAGTCTCTCGTTTGTGACTTTCCATTGATTGTCAAAAGCCAGTGTATGTCTTGTCTTCTGAGTGGCATGCAAGGAGACCTCACAGACTGGCTCTTGTTTGTCCCAGAGCTACAGCAGGTCTGCTTGTGCTCCTAAGCACTGACGGATGCCAGATCAAGCACTGTTCTGTGGACTCTCTTCTCCTGAAAGCTCATTTCACTTCAATGATTATATCGTTATCTGTTCACACTGTGAGATAACAGAACAGAGACCCCTCTCTCTCTGTCTCTCTCTTTCTTTCTCTCTCACTGTCTGTCTCTGTCTCTGTCTCTCTCTCTGTCTCTGTCTCTCTCTCTATCTGTCTCCCTTTCTCTCTCACTCTTTCTCTCTCGCTCTCTGTCTCTCTCTCTGTCTCTCTCTTTCTCTCTCTCTTTCTTTCTTTCTCTCTCTCTCTTTCTCTCTCTCTTTCTTTCTTTCTTTCTCTCTCTCTCTCTCTTTCTCTCTCTTTCTCTTTCTCTCCCCTTCTGTCAGCTTCCCTCTCAATCACCCCTTTTTCCTCTTTTGTAGAATAATCAATATCTCAAGCTTGATCCATATTTCTCTGTAGCACACTGCCAATGCAGTCACTAGGCAGAAGTTCTGAAAGTCTGAACGAGTGATCTGAAGTGATAAAGTGATCTGAAGTCTGACCAGTGAAAATCACACACACCCCATCTGGATTGGTGCTATCTCAATAACCGTGTCTATGATGTCAACATACTCTCTGGACCTTTATG